>JZKD02S0168025.1:536443-563454 GCA_000966675.3 Picea glauca
GTTCGTCATGGCTTGCTTGACTTGGTCAAACCCTAGATTTGACCAGAAATCCAAACTTCATGTCTTGGCCTTCTGAGAGTACCAGGAGATGCGCTGGGCTAGGGTGCACTGATCTTATCCGTAGATTAGGTCAATCTCGTCACTTAAGGTGCCTCAACAAGAAGTTTAGGGTTTCTGCAACTGCTTCTGCTGGTAACCCTAACTGCAGTGCTTTTGGAAGCTGCTTCTGCTAGTAACCCTAGCGACAGTTCCTCAACGAGCTCAATATCTAGCGGCTATGTTTCCTTCCAATGTTTTAGGCTGACTGAAGGGGTGTGTGCCCATAACCTGTTAGAATATAGAATATGGTGTGCTCATTTTACCATTGACGATACCCTCGTCACCCAACCACAGGCTGAAGCCTCCCTCCGAGCACCTTAACCTTGACCTAAGAGTTTCTCCAGAAGCAAACCCTAGGCTAGATAGCCAAACAAAGTGTAGCGCATCAATCCCCAAGGATAGTGCATTACAAAAGACTGATCAAATGTTCCAAACCCTAGCCAAGAGATATCCAATCCAATACTGAAATTAGCTGCTGCTACAACTGCAGCTGCAACCCTCCTCCAAACTTGTGCACCAGACTACAACTGCAGTGCGCACCAACTGGGAAAACTGCAGTCCTGAGATGCTGTCAAATGAGAACTGGTACCCTGTATTTATAGTAATCCTGCCAGTTTGCTGGGGCCGACTTCTCCTTTTGGGTATGTGTCTGTTCAATATATTATTATTAATTCTGGTCGACTTCTTCTCTTGGAGGCTAATAGCCTAATATAAATTTTCTTCTTGAGCCGAAAAGGCTTCTAGGATTATTAGCCAACTCATTAGGGTTTCTCTTGTTACCCGGAGTCTTCTATTCTCATCAGGTTCAGATGTGGGGGTAAATACTTCCTGCAGCTACCATAATATTAACACTTCGTTCCCTAAAACTAGGTATAGTGCATTGCGTAACTTTTCTGTTAGTTGATCATTCCCCAGAATGTCAGAGAATAATTGAAACCAAAGGTCAACTACATTTTGAGGTTGCTTAGGTTGTCTCACTATGACTACAAGGTTTCTGCATGCAGGGGGTGAATCAGGGACTTATGCCATCTTAGGATAAAAAATAGGATGTGGGGGTTTCTCTCGCATCTCAAGTATAGGAATATTCTGAAATACTTCTATGGCATCTTTAAAGAACAACTTCTATTTTAGAGGGTCGTACATGTCTTGTTAGGTGCTTCTTTCTAGATCTGAGGTGGAGTATCAACATCAACTCCTATCTTCGCTCCTCCTCGAGCAACGATATTAAGGTTGGGAAATTTTCCCTTAATAAATCTCTTGATTTATGAACTGATGAGGTTAGTTCCTTGTTGTCATACTCTATCTTCCCATTTTTCAATTAATTCTAGGTAGTCTTCACTTGCATGCCCGTTGGTTCTGCAATGAGAGCACCATGGTCGCCTTGGATGAGGAAAATATCTAGCCATGTGACCTTTCTCATCATAGTTATAACATCTTCTTGGCCCTCTTCCCCCATTTCTTCCTCCTCTGAACTCTCCTCTGGCTCCACCTCCTCGACCTCTTCCTAGTCCCTGAGGGATTTCATTCACCCTGAATGTTGTTCGTTCTAACCTGTTTGCAAGTGCATCCAACACTCAACATTGATTGGTAGAATACGTGGTAGATGCGTAGAACTCACAGTGTACTGTATTTGGTACTTTTGAATATTTCTGCATAATGGGGCACTGTCTTGGCCCATGCCCATGGATTCGAAAGATTTCACAATACTCAACTACTGGCGCTGCTTGGCTTCCTGGAAAAGCATGATACAGGGTGGGGTTATGGAATGGTAAGTTCTTCGACACTTGCGCAACTCCTCCCGTGGGTCCTGGTGGGGGTACAATCATATTCTGAGGAGGTCCCAATCCCCCTTATTAGTGGACATTCATTCACTAGATATCCTTCTGTATAATATCTAGTGCACCAAACCTGTGGTCGCCCTGGTCTGGGTATCATTAACTCTTGAATATTTTCTGTAAGCACTGATATTTTCCCTTGTAGTTGTGCTGGATTCACATCTGCTGGGGGTCTGGTCTCTCTCAAGCTCCCACGGTATCCAACCATGGCTTCAATCTTCATTGATTGTTTCAAGGCGTCTATTAAAGTGGCTATCTGTTGTTGCATTAGTGGAATCCGAGTCAGAGGCAACAACCCATGAATGTACCATTCCCTTTGATGTTCCTCATGGGTTGGATGTGCCAACCTCCCTATAACATCTTTAAACTTCTGGCTATATTCCCAGGCTGATTCACCTTCCCGTTGCTGGATCTCGCGCAACTTAGACAGAGCCTGTTGTTCTGACTGAGGTAGTTTGAACTCTGCTATGAACCTTGTCCATACCTGGCCAAGAGTGAATGCTTGAACTTTCATTCCTGGCACTCCTGGATCAATGATATTCATGTACCACTTGAGAGCATGACCTCTCAAGGTAGTCTGGAACTCGACCAACTTATTCGCATCTGGAGTCCCTCTGGATCTCCAGATTGCTTCAAAGAAGAACCAGTGCTTCTCAACATCTTCATCTCCCTTACCTAAAAATTTTGGGTATCGATAAATCGAACCTCCTGCATGGCAAACCATTGCTTCTCTTATTGATCTTATCAATATAAACCCTAATGGTCCTAGTTGCGATCTACCAGGGTATCCCAATATCCTCCCTGTACTCGCACTTCCTGGTTGTGACTGACTAACTAATTGTATTGGAACATAAATAGCATGAGAAGGTAGTATCAAACTTACCACTTGTATAGAAGGCACTTGGGGTATGGGTGATTTGGGGTTGGCACCGATGGCTTTGGAGCGGTTTTATTTGATCTGGGAGGTCTCATTTTCTTCCACTGGAACGATCTCTTTGGCTGGATTCCTGATCTCTCCTATTATTGGGGCTGAATATTCTCTCTCTTCTTCAATATTCATGTTGGCTTCTTCCTCTCTTACGTCAACACCTTCTCCTTCTTGTCCAACCTCCTATGGACTTCTTTATCTCTGTGCTTCTCTATCACTTAATATTTGTCTTCTCATCTTCTGCAACTCTTCCATCTATCTTTCCTCTAGTTCTCCTGATTCGACTTCTTTCCTCAACCTCTCGGACTGTCTTGCTGCTTTCTTGATCTTGTCATGCCACCACTTCTCAACTATGGTGGCTCTCTTCAAGGCTTGATCATCTCTTGAATCCATTTCTTGATGTTCCCCCCCCATTTGTCAAAGAATTCTTCCCCTCTCTCAAGCCATGACTCTACCCTAGCCTCTCCCTACCCCAAGTGAGGGTGTTTACGCTGCCATCTCAGTAGAAGACATAGTTAACATCCCCTCTTCCATCAAGAAAACCTTAATCCATAGGGGGATTTCTCTCAACATTCTTCCCCTTGTGTCTTTCTTGAAAATGGCCTCTGCGCACGAAAAATATTGGTGGTTCTCAGCTGCAAATTTGATAATGTATCCTTCTAATGTGGTACTGACCCAGAAATCAATTGCCCACTGAAGTGCTGCTAGATTTTTGGTGTCCCAAACACAGATCCTCTTGAATCTTTCTTGGAATTCTGGATCTTCTTGGAGCCTCTTTATCCAGTGGAAAAATTCTTCCAGAAACTTGACCCAAAAAATCTCATACTAGTCCCTCGATCTTTCTGAGTAAAAGAATGCTTCACGAGTATCTTCCACCAATTTTTCCCTAAGTTCCACTTCTTTCCATATGAATGCATCCCAGTTTATTTCCCACCATTGGTCAATCCTAGATCTGTGGATCTGCGGAAGAATCCTCCCTACAGGTTCCATTTTAATGCAAGTCCCGACAACGGAACCATTTTGTTGGTGCAAGTTTGATTAGACCAGGGTCCTTCTCAGGTTACCAACAAAAGATACCGAGTAGTCTAGAGCGTTGGCATTTTCATCTCCTCTGAAGAGAATAAGTCTCACCTGAAGCACTGCTGAGACAAATAGATAGGGAAGGGTAAGGAAAAGACTTAGGAGGATTCACAGAACCTTCAAGACTCATCATGATCTTGCGCAAGAGACATGAACAGGTCTGAATCTTATGTGTGTAAGAATTGAACCTACTTATGTTGTGAACAAGCATTTAAACATAGAACCATCAAGTAGAACTTATAAACCATAAAGAAGTGCTGTAATGCATAAGTAAAACACACAGAGACACATCATCTTTTGAAAATTTAGGGCCTTATTCATATTAGCTTTAGAATCTTTCTTTAATTACAGACTCAAAAATACTTAGTAGTGCTCTGTACAGACTCTTGGCTCTGGATTCATGTCGTAGAACTCCAATTCTTAGATTGATATGTCGGTTACATTATAGACTCAGGAATTGACTTGAATCGACTGACAACAACCTCACCAAGAGGGAAATATTGGACTAAGCTTAATCACAATCCAATCGTATCACTAGCTAACTAACCAAGCTACACACAACCAACTCTTTTACAATAATGTTCATCCATATATATAGCTAGGTTGTGTCTTATGTCTCGTCTTATACGCTTCCTTGTTCTGTTGCAATTGTTTGTTGCTTAGATGACATTGCATTGTCTTTCACAACTGCTTTCTGTTGCTCTTTCTTGCTCTGTTGTCCAGCTTCTTTTGAAGCTTGCACAACTCGTGCTCAGTCAAAACTTGCGTGATTCCTTATCCCAAAAATGAAGGGCCCAACAAGCCTTAGAGGACCTTTCCTCTCTTCTTGAGGAGTAATATTTCCTCTTCATTTGTAATTCCATTATCTCTCTCTCTCTCCACATTCTCATGACTTCTTCCAGAGTGGATTTATTTCCATACATTCTATTATATTTATCTATGCCCTTATCTTTAACTTGTTTCATATTCCCTTGAGATAAAGGGTAATATTTTCCTCCATTAAAGACAATATTGCATGTTCTAAAAAAATTGTTGTTGTCGTGTTCATTTTTTTCTTCACCATTAAGCTCTCTATGCCTAACACATGTTGCTTCATCATGAAAATATTCATAAGTATGGAAATACAGATGAGTCTCATGATCAACAACAATATTCAACTATAACAAGAGAGGAGGTCTTTGATTTTGAGGGGGGCTCGATTTCTTTTCCATCTCTCATTTATTGGGGGATACACAATTTGTTGTTGATCTCTTTTCACTTGCACCGATCTATTTTTCAATGCAGTGTTTTGTTCATTGAAGTTAGTTTCCATTCACTTCATTTCATCCATTATAGAAGTTAAAGGATCAAGTGTTAGGTTATAAGTATTCACTATTATTGCCTTAGGCTCTGCCCTAGTTGTACTTTCTCTAGATGGGGCTAGGAAATCAAGTTTCCTAGTAGCTACCCAATCACCATTGAGACTTAAGAAACTTTTAGATCTATTGGTTTTTCTAGATTAAGAAAGAAACTAAATTTACCTTGATATGCATTCAAATAGTACAATGACACAATGGATATGGTAGGTTTAAGATCATTAGGAATATCTTGAACCAACTTATCAAATATTGTTTTAAATTCATCAACAATTTCATTTTCATTTCTTCTTACACATGTTAATGTATTCAATACAAACCTATTATCTCTTATTTCTTTCCATATAGAAAAGAAAGTATTTCTACAACCATCCAAAGTATTTATGTTATTATCGGTCAAACCAAGAAACCATTTAAGTGCATCTTTTTTCAAAGATAGAGAAAATAATTTAAAAATAACATCAAGATATAGAACTACTTTAATTCAAATGAAATCTGTAAAATCATCCCAATGACCATTAGAAATAATAACATTATCTCCATGAAATATAGGAAATTTCTCAAGTGATTTAGGCATATCATGGGGTTGACCAACAATGGAAGAAAAATTAAAAGGCTTATAACAATTGAATAACCAAGGAGTAGCCATATTTCTTTGATGATTAAGGGTTCTTAAATTACTTGCAAACAAATACCTTATATCTTAAATAGAATCAAACACCAAATTATAGTTATCTTGTTTAACCTTAGGGTTATGCTTGTTCAATATTCTCTATAAAATCTTTTAGGATTAGGGATTGGGAACAAGTCCTTCGGATGAAATTCTTGTATAATTTTTTTAGGTAATTTTTTTTAGGTCAAGTCTCTAGATGAGCTATACAAAATTAAACTCATAAATATGCTCATCAAAATGAAACAAAAGAAGCTAACTCCTTCAAACTTTCAGGAGATGGATTTTATCCCTGGAAACAATGCCAAAATGTTACCTCTTCAACTCACATCTAAGTGGTTAAATCCATAATCCAAGGATGCAATATTGAGGCCATAAGCCTAGGAGAAGTACCATAGTCACCTCAATACAATTATACTATCACTTTTGGTTGGCTCTCTTAAGGCCAAGGGATGTATCTCTATTTGAGTGAAAATAACTAAGTCTAGAAACCATATGAATGGGAACCTTAAACTTAGGATGAAAATATAATTTATGATTAATATACGATGCACAAATTTACACTTAAGAATATCACTAATGAATTAAACCCAATTAAATACACAACTTTGCAAAGTAAAAGGATTTAAAACTTAGAAGATAATATGATGTGATGTTTCATACAAGGAATTTCCATCATTAAGAAACTAAAGCATACATCAACTAGATCCAATTTAAGACAATATATTTCATAAGCATTTGAATCCTTAAGAAATCTAGTTATTGATATTTTTAAGGTAATTTCCACATTTGAAAAAGTGGCGAAGACCACTTTTTAAACCTATTTAAAATATATTAAATGACTGCTCAATAGGTAACTTGCAAGTTTAATTTGTAAATGTAGAAATGTAATTTTCATACTTGATTAATATATAAGTAACCCATGTAAATGGTGTAAAAATGAAAAATAACTTAGGCCCAATCACAATTATGATTTTATGAATAAACCTTGAGCATTTTCCACAATTGTGATTGAATAAAATCAAGTCTAAGTAAAGATTAAGATTTATGAAAAGTAGTTATACTTAAGATGAAATCCAATTTATTGTTGGTCATGGAGCCTGATTATCTTCTTGATGCATAGGTCTTGTTTCAGTCATGTTTGGACCCCATTTCTTGATAGGGGGGTGTGGGGAGGCTTACCCCCCCACATCTCTTGCCAGGGGGGTCCAAGGGGGGGAGGCGATAAATTTTGGAGTCCCCCCTAGCGAGGGTTCGGGGGCAGTGCCCTCGAAGAGAATTTTTTTGGGAAATTTCCTTGTAAAATATTGTGATTTCGTAGTCATTCTAGACCGTTCATTATAAGGTCTCATATTTGATGACATAAGTCATGTTAGTGTTTTTCCCCCTAGAAGGAAACCCTCTTTTATGAGGGAATTTTATTGTGGTTGTGTATGTGAGTGAATATTGTATTCTAAGAGAGGAGACTGGGAGAGAAATAAGAAGAAGTTACAACATGTATGTTGTAGGTTTTATCCCTTCATTTTTTGGATAATAATAAAAGGAGGACCTGTAAATTTCTCTAGTGGACGTAGCCCACACTGGGTGAACCACATATATCTGTGCCTCTATTGTATTGTGTATATTCTGTGTTTTATTTCCACATCTGTTTTTATTTTATTACTCCATGATTTTGTTTTTCTAACATTTATGATATTCATAATTTTATCAGATTTCATAAGACAAGTAAAAGTAAACAATTTTGGATTTTTTTAATGGTGGTTGAAGGGAGGGGGCCTATGGAGTCAAGAGCACTATCAAAGAGGGATATTTTCTTATGTAATTAGGGATGGAAAATATGCATAAAGCATGTTATAACCACCCTAATATGCTATAAATAATGCATAAAATTCACAATAAGGACCCCCAAGGGACGCTCCTTCAACTAGTTACTTGATTTTACTCTAGATTTGGAAATAAAAAATTTACAATTATTGCTAAGAGATAAAATGGAAATTATTAAATCAATACTAAAATAGACAAGGAAATTAGAGGGTAATACCACACCAAGTTCCTTATAAACTAGTAGATACACTAATCCAAATGGAACAAGTAGTTATCCTTTGCATGAAATGAACCAATGGAAAATCTAAGCTTGAAACACCAAAACATTAGCCACACATGAAAAATAAAGTCTCCAAGAAATCCCCTAAAAATACTTTATGATTGAATATTTAGTAAATGCTCTCTTAAATATCCAATCAACTAAAAAAATAACCAAGGAGGGGAGCCTCTTAAATAGAGTTCCAAGATAAACAACCCTCTCAATAAAATGACAATTTTCTTGGTTAAAACTCTAGATCTAGCCTAGAATAACATAAAAAACCATTATCCATTAAATAACTAAGGTGGATAAGGTAAAAAAACGATAAAAAAGGATATGGTTATGTCACATATACAAATCCTCAATGATAATACTACATGAAGGTAGGACATCTCCATCAAAAAGGGAAGAAGGCAAGGTCAAGGATCCAAATTCTATCCTCCAAGAAAGGACAAGAGTGCTACAACCCTCTCAAGTTTGGATGGCCCCTCAAAAAAGTGAAATCACTAAAGAAAAAGGCCTCCAAATGTGGCACGTGTGGCTCAAGAAGTGAGACCTCTCCTCTAAATGATGGTCAAATGATCCAAGGTGAGATATTCAAGGTGAAACAATCTTCCTAAAGCATGCCAACGCTAATATACCATGAATTTATTGGTCAAACCCTCTGTAAAATCTAGATCCACATCCAAGTGAAGCCAAAAATCTCATGAATAAGGGGATATGTCCCATATAATAATGATATATGCCTCCAAATGTGTGAAAAGAGATGGAGAGATCCACTTGGGATGATGAGACATCCTTTAATAACCACCATGTATATGAAATATCCCTCAAAAAGGCTAGGCACTCCTAGGAAGGGCTCCTTAATCATTTGAGCACATAAAAATATGTAGAAGAGAGAGGGTGATCCAAATGAGGGTGTATATCATGATATAATTTGTCAATAAAATGCCAAGTAACTTCCAAAGTGTGACATACATACATAGATCTATGCTTATGATAAAAATGGAAGTGTGCTCCGGGTGTATAACCTTTACAACAACACAAGACAACTTTTACAAAGAGGCAAAGTGAAAATTTCTAAGGGAACTCTAACATGTGTGTCCCAATAAACCTATCTCGTGTACTTGTATCATTGGTTAAACCAAATGGAATAGCAAGCCACTCATAAAACCTTTCATTTTTCTTGAATGTTGTTTTCCATTCATCTCCTCCTCTCATCGTTATCTAATGATAACCACTTTTCAAGTCTATCTTGGAAAAATAACTATCTCCACTTAAACAATCCATCAAATCATCCATTTTGGGAAAACAAAATCTATACGTGATGGTTATTTTGTTGATTTCTCTAGAATCTGTGCACATTCTCCAACCACCATCCTTCTTTGGAATCAACACAATCGGTACTGCACATGGTCTCGGACTTTCTCTGATCAACCCTTTGTCCAACATCTCTTGGACCTGCTTCTTAACTTATTCATTCTCCTGAGGGGTCAATCTGTATGATGATTTGTTTGGAAAAATTGTACCCAAAATAAGGTCAATATGATGATTAATAATTCTGATGGGAGGTAACGTATGAGGAAATTCATCCACCACAATGTCCACAAACTCATTCAATAATTCCTAAATTTCAACAGACAATTCATTCATGGAAGTATTTGTAAGGATAGCTCTCAAATTACCTATGACAACAAATTGCATTTCCTGATCTTTCCTAACTTCTTTCAAGAGCTCCTTCCCACTCATGAGAAGTATACTTCGACTAGCCTTGTCTTTGACTCCCTCATCCTCCAGTGGAAACAACATATTTCTACACCTATTCTTCTCAAGGGTACAAGTATTCTTTCTTCCATCATGTATGACATTTCAGTCATATTTCCATGGCCTACCCAACAGAACATGACAAACATCCATAGGTATGACATCGCATAAAAATTCATCCTTATAACTATTGACATTAAATTCAACTTTACATTGTCTACTTACCATGAATTGATGTCCTTTTTCCAGCCACACCACCCTATATATATTTGGATGTGTTGTCGTCTCCAAATTTAGATTTTCCACCATTTCTATGGACACTAAATTATTAGTGCTCCCACCGTCTATGATCACCTTGCATACTCTATCTTTCAACTTGCAAGCAATTCTAAACAAACTCTTCCTTTATGTTGGCTCTTGCACCTCCTTTTCTGGCTTCACAAGGGATTTCCTCATCATGAGCAAACTTACCTCTTAGACAAATTATGCTTTTATCTTTATCTCTACAATATTCTATTGATCCTCAGTAATTTGAGCTTCTCTAAAACTTGCATTTTTGTTTTCAAGACATTCCCAAGACACGTGTCCCGTCTTCCCACAAGCATAACATTTAACCTATCCTCCTCCACCTCTTGTAATAGGTCTCCTTCCTCTAGAGTCTCCTCCTTTATAGATTTCTCCTCTAGTTATATGTTTGCCAGACCTACTAGCTTCTTCCCTTGTCTTCTGGAACTTTTCTCTTGTGGTTCCTTTTCCTCGGGTTGAATTATTTCCCCTATTCTTTTTGTGCTTCTTTCTTTCCAGTTTTTATTTTGCTTTCAGGGATACCCAATAAAAATATTCTATAGTCCTCATTGTCACTAAAATAATTTCATATTGAATTTCATACCTAAAACCATTGATATATCTAGAAACTTTCTCTTCATCATTTTCCTTATGTCCTGCTCTTATATTCAACTTATATAATTATTCAATTTATTCCTTCACTGACAAACCTTTATGTATCATATTCTGCAATCTTCTAAATAGATTCAAATAATAATCCTTGGGTACAAATTTATCCTTGAGCTTAGCTAGAATTATATCCCAATTCTTAATCTTAGGATTACATTTTCTCCTTCTATCATCCTGCAACTCGTCCCACCATAAAGATGCATGTCCCTTCAACCTGGTAATGACATGCTTTACTTTCTTCTCATAATCAATATCCTCATAATCAAAATATTTTTCTAAAGCATTTATCCAGTCAAGCAAATATTATACATACAAATTAACTTCATACATTGAGACTTCTATCTTTGCCCTAGTTCCTAGCTTGACAACAACTCTAAATAATCAATCCTTTGCTGCTTCTTCTCCCAGAGCTTCCTCTTCTTCTAGATTTTCACTCTCAGCATCACTAACATCACCAGTCTCTGGTGATATCCTTTGCATTTATTCCATGGAATCTAATCTTGCACGAAGCTATCTCATTTCTTCCTCCATAACTACATTGGCTACATGCCTCTCCGTGCGTCTTCTTGGTGGCATGATTTCCAATATATCTCCACATAGAGATTTTCCCTACTCTGATTCCTCCTGATGAAAAACCCTACTAGATGGATCAACATCCTAGTCTAGGATCATGCTTAACATGAGACGAATTAGATCTTGGGATCCCACAAACCCCTGCAATTTCTTCACCCACAGGCTTCTCAACAGATGGGCACGAAATTAAAATCCGTGAGGGTCCTTTTAGTTTTTCTGACTCGTGCATGTGACCATGACTTAGGACCAAGTTCTTAGGGAAAGGGGTTGTTCGACTCTTCGAGACTCTGGTGCTCCATATTTCCTGATCCATTCCAACCCCGACAAGTAACTTTACCTAGATAGTCGAACTATCGAACACCGAAGGGCTCACAGATTAATTGTTCATACTCCCCCTTTGATAAATGGTCTACATTTACTCCAAGATTTGGGGCTCCAGGAGAATTAAACCAATATAACAAATACAACCAATTTCACCATAGTCACTACATGCCAAATCTAGTCATAAAGTAGCTTGACTGACAACTGTGGGCCTTTCCCTATTCTTCCAATTTTTCATGTTGACAGTAAGATTTGATCAGATGGTGGAAGGGGTTCTCCTCCCTCGATAATCTATGACTGAAAATGGCTTTGGGGCTCTGGGATTCGAGGATTTTCTGCACAACACAACAACAACCAAATCCACCCAGAGTTCCAGATCATCGAAGTCCCAACACTCAGGCATATGATGACTCACACTTGTCCACCGATCTATGGCTAGGATTAAATATGGGATTTAGAGATTTGGGTCTCCGTACCTCTCAAAAACAACTAAATGTCCCCGAATCATTGAAACAATGAAGTTTGAGAGACTCATGGTTTAACAACCGTGCTCCTCCAACCTGATCGAACAATTGTGGGGGAATTCAACTCTTCACGAGCAGATCTTGTCCACCCATTATTAAAAAAAAGGATTTTTACACTCCTTGGGTTCCTACCTGGAACCTTGCACTCACTATTTCTTCTAATATTCGTTCACTTTGATGAAGTGAACCGTAACACACGATTGTGTGTCTCTCCTGAGCTTTGAACCTTAGAAATTTATAGGCCTATGCACTCCTTGCAACAAATCTCCCAAGATTGGGACTTTTAAAAGTCACTTGTGCACTCCTTGTGCTTACTCTAAGAAGACTCACATTGTCTCTCCTGAGCTCCTGAACCTATTGAAGGTTCGGCCTCTGCACTCCTTGCATGTGCACTATGCACACTTTGCATGAATACTATTAGAAGAGAAACAATTGAAACTTAAACAAAATCAAAACTCATTCAGTAAAGAGATAACCATCACATAGATATAGAAACACACAATACAATACCAATTTAGTTCCATAAGAACATAAACAGGTTTACAGTCTTCTTTAAAAATTTGGAAATATGTTTCTTCATTCCATATATTAAAAAAATATTTGTTTCAACATATATTACATAGATTTATACATGAATTGGCTTCTTGAGCCTTCCCTCCATACCAATCTAGTGCTTTCACATCTCAATAAAGACAATCGTATCTCTGAGCTGTCATAGTAAATTCATATTTACAAGCTCAGGTATGAGTTGATGCTCAAATATGTATAATCCTACAGACATTAAAGACAATTACAACTTTTCGAAAGTACATACAGTGGTTCTAGTATTTAGATATCAAGGGATATTTAATTACAAAAGTCTCAAAATTAAATGTTGTGACTTCCTTGGAATCAAAACCAGTTAACATGCGTTGCACTGTATGCTGAATCACCTTCCACCATGCTTCATCAATTTTGTTGATGATGCTCCTGTGACACTTAATAGCCTATACGATTCTTGTAGTATATAGGCAGCAGGGAAAAGGGAGTCACAAAGGTTTATTTGGTGTCACTAGGTGAAAATATGACAAATCCTAAAGTGACATTAAATAAAAATAAATAATTTTGTTTAAATGAAAATAGGAGGAAAAATAAAGTGAGGGTTTTATTTGGTCAAAAAGGGGAAAAGGTATAGAAGGCCTGAGGAAGGATAAATAGACGGGTATCCCTTCACTTTGGAATTATTATTTGATCTCTCATTTTGGAGTGCTCTTGGAGCCATTGTTTAATTAGGTTTTAGAAAAACCCTTCCACCATTGCAGTTTGGTTTCAGTGGTGCAATATCCACCCTAGCTAAACAAGGAAGAGGAGCCATACATGGTCTTCATTGGATTCTCAGATTGTTTTTTTTCATCTTGGAGGAATATCGACGTGTGCAAGGAGTTGATAGATCATTCTGGAGGATTTCGATCTCTGATTTTGCAAGGACCATGAGGGTTTCGAGGAAACTTTGACAGGGGTAACTCCTACGGGTTGAGTATAAGGTGTCCCGCAAGGCCCAAATTTTTGGCCAACCTCGTCACATGAGGCCCCACTTGTTGCACAACCTCATCCAACGAGGATATATGGGAATTGGGGTTATAGGTCTGTTGAGTTATAGACGTCCGGATCACGACATAGGTGTTTCTGAAGCAAATTGATACCACAATAGCGAAGGCTAGAAAGTCCAGGGAAAAACATATCATATCTTGAGGATATTTTGGCATCATTACCAGGTTTATTGTTGTTCCTTTTTAGTAGATATTACAGCTTCCTTGTAACCCATAGATATATGTGTTTAGGAGGGTTTTGTAGCTATTGTTACAATCAATAAGGATCTTTGTATTTTCTATGATCCGAGATTGTATACCATAATAAGATGCCATGGTTATCTGCTCTATTTTTCATGTAACGAGTGCATGTAATATGTTTGGAAATATTCCTATCTTGGTGACATATGCAAATTGTTTGTAAGACATTTCCAGTAGCCTTAATGAAAAGTGTTTGAAAATTTTACCCAAAGAGAAACAATAATTTGGACAACAAACATATTTTTCTGTCTATCCTAGTCTAGGACATTATAATGGTATCATATCTGGTGACTCTGCCAGCCTATGACTACATTAATGCCTAGGAGAAAAGGGCATAGAGGAAAACCCTTTTGAGAGTCACCAGAAAGAGACCAAACATAGTAAAAGCTAGAAGGAGGCATGTGGGACCATGGTGAGGATAAAACCTTACAACTATTGGAGTCCATAATCGAGGGACATAAATATATGTCCATCGAACATCGACAATTTACGTAGTTCATAACACAGTTCCTTACCAACACCCAAGTTAAAAAAAACCATGGGGTTTCCAATGAGAACTAATTAGAGGGCATCCAAATAGGAGGTGAGAGTTATGCAGAAGGAAGCAATAACCATACCCCAACTCAGGGTAGGAGTTTAAATATCCCTAGGCCCCTTTTAACACAATTCTTGGCAGGGTATCCTAGAAGAGCATAGGAACAACTAGACCAGGGGCTTGATATTAACTCTTCATATAGGGAGTATGAGACTGTAGATGAATATATCTAAGAAAAACTGTCTTACAAGGAATTATACATCCTCAAATAGAGGAACATATCTAGGGAATGGAATAGAGCAACGCAAAACCAACAAAACTTTGATCTCATGCGCAAGGTGGGGAGGTTGACTATCCAATATTTTGACGGGTCTGCCAAGAGTTGACGGGTTTGCCAAGAGCTCAACTAGAGCATGGGTATAAAATATGGACACTTACCTCCAACTTAACCCGATGACCGAAGAAGAAGCAATTAAGTATTCCACCCTTCACCTGGAAGGAGAATATCACGAGTGGTATTATCATGGGATGATAACCCTAGGGCATGCCAACATCACTTCATATGTGGAATTTACTCAGGGATTGATGGATAGGTTATAAAAGAATGATATTGAAATCCAGTTCAGGGAGTTGGTGCAGTTGAGGTAGACAGGTACACCAGATGCATACATCACAGATTTTCAGAGGATGGTAGTCATGGTGAAAAATATTCTCAGCAATGGCTGGTGATTTTGTTCACGAAGGGTCTAGATGAGCCCTTGAGAGGATGGGTGAAGGAATTTAGACCAACCACACTCTAGGATGCCATCATGAAGACTCGGGATATGTAAGAAACAAAGCCCAATAAGGCACCTGTGAAACCCTTTATTCCAAAGAAGGGTCAGGTGATGAAGCATCCCCAGAAGACATGGAATGGGAAGGATGGGATGGATGAGGAGACTCAGAGATAAATGAGGAGGAATAAGCTTTGATATATATGCAATTAAACTTGGGAGTTGGGCCACCGATGCATGAACAAAGGTAAGGTCCCGTTGACCCCTATATTTTCTTTTCCCTATTACTTCTCCATACTTACAAACATTTCTTATTTTTCTTTTTGTAAAAATATACCTTGTATTTTCCTTCACCATACTTAGTCATTTTCTTTCACTTCAATGTTGGTTTCTGAGTTAGCATACTTTTCTTTGTAACTATTCTATCACCAAAAATCCCTTTAACTTTCACGACCCTCGACTTGCATGATACTTAGAAATTTTCTTTTTCTTTTCTCACCACAGGTTCACGGGTCCCCAAGTATCTCATCTCCATTTATCCTCCAAGCCTGAATGACAATGATAATTAACCATTTTATGACCTTTTTTCTTCCCACACAACACTTGTGCATTTTTCTTTTTCTTCACATCGGACTTGCGGGTTGGTGAACTCGCGGGTTCACCTCAATTTTTCTTTCATATCCACTCCCATTATAACATGATTTTTGTCTTGATACTTTTCTTGAGATAAATTAAATGTTGGTACTATGGAAGATAATTGATGTGTAAATTACGAAAATTTCATTATTAATGGCAAAAATCTCGAGGGATTTTCATTCAATGTGCTTTAAAGTTATTCATTGGGAAACTATTAAGTTGTTATTATTTGGAAAAGTGCCTCATTTCTACGAATATCTTCTAAGTAATTACACAATGTTGTGGGTGGGAAATCCCCCTACAGACTAATACTTAGGGTTTTAATCATGCATGCAGAAAAGACCTAAAGATTCCTACTTTTTATCATCATCCCATACCTAATCCCCATTATTCTTAAGAAAATACACAGTTAAGAAGATCAAGTGAACATACCTTATTTCCGATGTTTTGATATCGATCCCTCTTTGATTGCAAATCTCCTCCCAAGGCTGACCTGCATTCACAAAAGAAAAACAGAGAACTCCACATGCATTTGATCTACAAATTAATGGGTTAGAGATTTAATCAACATGTACGCAATAAACAGTGAAAACCTCATATGGTGGGACAGGAAAAGTACTTCTTTATTATTAACTTCACTAAAGCAACTTACAATGATGAAGCCGAACACTACTCCACGAATCTGGTCCTGGTCTCCTCTTTTACTGTGCACTGACTGTTAACACACTTGCTTCTCTTCTTCTTTGAAATCACAAAATGGTTTCAGAATCTTGGGCAAAGGGGAATACGAATTCGGGTAGAATTTATTTACTATCTTTTTCCTCCTTTCAAATGGGACCCCTACCCCTTCTTTTATAGGCTAGAAGGAGATAGGTATTTGGTCGAATGATCGGCCATGCATGGTCGAAAGGTTTATTTAACTTTCCCAAAGCTGTGTGTTTCGTCATAAACTTTCCTTTTTTCGTTCTTCTGAAGGTCCACGCGGGATGTAGTGGGTCAGATAGCGTGGACACTGTAGATACACACGGGCTGTAGTGGAGCAGGGTGTGTGGGCCTTTAAAACTGGAGTTTTTTAGAAGAGCTATTCAGTAGTGGCTTGGAAAAGAAGGAATATGAGATGGCCTGATGCCAGGTAAGCATGTTTGGTGCAAATTAGGGTTATAACACATAAACAGTCCACCAACTTCATGCTTGTAGGAAGGAAACAATTCTCTGGGGATACAATGAACATTTTTGGATGGGAATATCAAAATTTCCAGTGGCCGAGATCCTACTGGTACTACTCTACATTGCCTCTACTTCAAAGAAATAAAAATTTAGTATGGACGTCAGGAGTTGCTCTTGTTGGATGTGTACCAAAAGTATTTGATTGTAAATAAGTTGTCGCCTGGTGTATTGATAAGTATATCCCAAACCAAAGAGCCATTAAACTCCAGGGAGAATCTCCTATTTCATTAGCACCAATCATTTTTAGGAAGATTATGAAGTTACCAACTCTTACCTTTAAAGGGGAAGAAGCGAGGGGTTTTCTCAAGAAAAGAAATAATGGACTACACCTTTTGCAATAATATCTTGAAGACCCCGTGGCAATTCCCGTTGACATAAAAAATATTTAGGTTAGTTTCTTAAAAAACCATTATTGAAAAATTTCATGGCTATTCACTAGAGTCATTGGTTGAGAAAATACAACAACCATCTCTCGGTTGTCTTTGTACATTTTGCATTTTACAGTTCATGAAAAATCCATCTTCGACTGGGGAAATCTTATCTCTAATGAAATTACTTCCTAGATTTCAAATTTTAAGAAAGAAAATAAATTATTCATGGCTTGATATTTAATATTTTCTATTATGTACTACCATATTTTCAAGCGATTAACAATTGGCAAGAGGGTAGACTGTAAAATCGACCTTGTAACTTTGTGGTACCAAGCTCTTTGGAGACAAAATACCTCTATTTAATTTTATGAAGCACATAATGAATTTGTTACAGTTTTCAAGAAATGTCTCTTTGGAGATAACACATCCAGGTTGTGATCGAAGGCAACAAATTTTCTAAATAGTAAGGGTACACTGGAGAAGAGGGAAACTTATAATGTCATTAGAATCGTTTTCTTCCAAAAAAGTCCTTCTTTTCTCCCTTACTAAATTTCAAATAAAATGTTTATCGCCAAAGTTGCTAGGCGGTATGGATTTTGGCTTCACTTTTTTCATGAGAAGAGAACAAGGCAATTTATCCCATTGCCATGGAAGTTCATAGAAATTGTATTAAGAAACATAACAAGAATCAGTAAATTCTCAACCTATTTCAATCATTTGAATTTGAAATATGTAGAAAAAATTAAAGGGTTCGACCCCAGTCATATCTTTGTTGACCACATGTATTCAATAGTTGGGGAAGAAGAGGGTAATAATCAAGATACTCCAGTGCAACCTATTGATGATATTTCGACTACAATAAGCACTACAAATCATCATAAGCAAAAAGGAAAGGGTCCAAATGAAAAAGGTGCTCAATCTCTAGTGGTTTCTCAGAAAAATGGTCTACCCAAATATAGTGTTCAAACAACTACACAACAGAAAAATGTTTCAACTAGAAATTCAAGTGGAGGAGGTGATAAAAATCCTCAAGGAAAAATGGGAAATCCCCACAAAATCCAACTAAGAAAGAAGAGAAAGGTTCCCCCACAAGAAGAAGTAGAGCAATAGGTATATGGAAAATGATACAAATAACTTATCTCTTAAGCATGTGGATCTTGAAATTGATATTGAAAATATACATTTCCCTGATGAAGAATATAAATTACAAGAAACCCAACAAATTGCATTCGAAATAGCTGCACAAGAAGAAGATTTTTCAGGAGAAGAATCATTGACTATACAAAATGCATTGTTTGACAAGAATTCCAAAAAGTTAGTATTTGAAGGAGTAAATCAGAGAAATAAAAAAAATCCTGTTCTAAATATGATCTTAGTAAGTTGCTTGCATCTCAAATTTCTAAAATACACAAGGTAGCCAATGATTCATTGGATGTTTCAATTGATGTCTTGAAAGCATAGAATGCCAAATTAAAATAAAAAGTCAAAGAACTAGAATCCACCTTGATGCCTCCACCTATTCTTCCAATCCCATTAGCCATTGCGAAACAAAGAACACTTGATTTGAAGTTGAAGGGATAATCAAGTTTGTTAGTGGTTGTTAGATTTTTTTTTAAGGAAAATACAAAAAGAAGAATGTCACTTATCATGGAGGTATGGGATGGATCTGGTAATATTATTTCTTTCAGATCTAAAGTAAATGCTTATAATGAATTCCTTCAAGAAGATTATAAACATGAGGAAGGGTTTTATAAAGATCCTATTATACCATTTGTAATCAAAGTTTCCAACATGACTGAGCTCAAAATAAAGGAAGAAGACTTTCCCTCTCGATCCAGAATGAAACAGTTGAAGGCATGCTGGATCAAAAAGATCAGTCATTTGAAGGATATTATGGACAGTTGCATTGAAATTGTAAATAAAAAGGAAACATTATTTAGAAAACTCACCGAGATAGACTTGGCAAGAATCACTAGAGAAGTACAAGGGTCAAGATTAATCATAAATTCTATATTTATGATGAGGCACCAATTTGAAGAACACATGGACATATTGAAAATAATTTCAGCTGAAAAGTTCAATAGTATAATTGAATATGATGAAAGAGAGATTCAAAATTGGCTAGTATATTATGCAAACAAAAATCAAGATATCGAAGCCCCCCGGGGGCATCTCAATTGGAAAGTGCCATGAATATGAAGTGATATGAAGTTCCATGAGGTTTCAAGTTCAAATCCCCTTGACTTATCCTGTGTTCCTCGTAAGGGGAATCATGGCACACCTGGAGGTTATAGTGGCGGTAGTTGGATAAAATGACCATGTGTAATGCGATTACGTGCCCAACTAGTTGTTGATTCCGCCAGACAAAAAAAAATAAAAAAAAAATCAAGATATTGAAGAGTCAATTCATAAAATTTCACATGACTTAAGATATTTTGAAGGTGATTTATTTTATGTTAAAATTAAACATGAGATAAATGTGGCTCCAATGAAGCATTACATAGAAGAATGGTTTTAAAAATTCCCTCATCAAGATTACCCAAGCAAAATAAAGAAGCGACAGTTAGTACCGATCCAGAAACCATCAGCAAGGAGAATAAAAGGAAATAGAAATCACCAAAGTAGAGGGAGGTTCCATCATAGTAAGTCTATACTGATCAAATTTTATTCCTTTTCAGAGTTCATCTAGTTGTATTCATTCTTTCGTTGGAAGAATATAACCGAATTATGATAAATTCTCTTTTGTCTTCCATCCATATTTTTTGCTCATGCCCTGTTCCAGTCCTGCATCTTCTTCTTCATATTTCTCATATCTATTTAACAGTCCATGGGATTCCCGATCCCAGTCCATTCGTGGACGAATGCCTTTAATTTTCTAATATTGTAAAAGACTCATATCATTTTTGAGAAATTCCAAAGAACTATTTTGGAGTTAATTTCGATTATGTCTTGTAACTTTGAGTTTTGAGTATAAGATATTTGAAGTTGAATTATCAAACAATTATTTTTTATCTCAATAAGTAATACTCTTTCAAATTTCTCTTGTGCATTGGACCATTTTCCATTTTTATTTTGAATGTGATAAAAAATATCTAAAAGCTGTGATGGATGTGAGAGTTTATGTTATTTTCTGCAATTTATTTATTTCCAGCAAATGTGACGTTTAAGGTTCCTGGTCCATTTCTCAGGAACTCTTGTATTTTATTCCATTTAAAATTTTGTTGAGAGATAAAGATTTGGGTTTTGCTTATTGGCATATTCCAATATATATTTTAAAGAAAATATTTGAAGAATTTGCATAGGAGTACCACATTAAAAACACCGGGGGATTAATATCCTCGTGAGGTTTCCATTTGTAAGGTATCGAATCTATTATAATAACATGCAACATAAATATTGCAGAGAATAACAACGAAAGAACAAAATAGATGAAACCACAACACCAAATAATACATTTATTGATAGGAAACAATGTTCACTTTCCTCTTCAAGGAGGAAACCTCCAGCAGAGCAACACTCTATTGCAATCATTCTCAAGATAAAACTTCTCATACCTTCTACTCCTATTTATATTAAATCTATATATCCAAAAGAACAATCTAGAGGAAGATCCTTCTAGAAGATAAATCTTTTATTAGGTCTTCTTACATTTGACGTATTCTTCCTTACTGCTAGGCCTTATTAATATTGGCCTTTATTACATGGAAATATATTATTTTACCTACGTGAGGGGTTAGGGAGGTTAGGTACCTAATATTCCCTCTCCCTTGAAGAACAACCTTGTCCTCAAGGATTAAGATGAGGAAATTGTTGGAGAATGGAGGCCGACTCCCAGGTGGCTTTGTCTGGAGTTGTATCTTTCCACTGGAATAACACTTGATGGTGTGCTAATGGAGATGATGCTCGCACTAGTCTAAGAATGCTTTTGGATGAAAATAGATGAAACCTTCTTCATACAACTCAAGGAGACTCATTTGAGTTTGGAACTTAGTTCCAATCACCTTATTTAAGGAGGAGAAATGAAAAAGAGGATGGAGCTTTGAATGACTAGGTAGAGCTAACTGGTAGGCCACTGATCCCACATGATTAAGCATGATATAAGGACCATAAAATTTGGGAGAATTTTTTTGACAGTTTTCAACTGTGAGTGAAGTCTGGTTATAAGGTTGTAGTCAAAGAAACACCTGGTCCCCTTCAACAAATAAATGTTTGGAATGACCTTGATCTACTTTTTTCTTCATGCAATTATGAGCGATGACCAAATTATCTTTGAGGGCATGAAGTATAACCTCTTAGAATGAAAGATTTTTTTCAACCTCTTGAAAATTCGAAACCCCTGGCATGTATGAGAGAACCAATGGTGGATTTTGGCCATATACTGCTCTAGAAGGAGTCATGCGAGTATTTTTATGGTAAGATGTGTTGTACCACCATTCAACTAGGGGTAACCACTGAGACCACCGATTTTCCCTCTCATATGAAAAACAACTCAAATATGTTTCCAAACACTTGTTGACAACTTTAGTCTGGCCATCCATATGGGGGTGATAGGCGATGTTGAGATGCAATTGGGTGCCTTGTAGCCTGAACAATTATTACCAAAAAATGCTGGTGAAAGTGGTATCTCTGTTAGATACAATAGAATTAGGCATGGCATGAAGCTTAAATATATTATCCATGAATATTTGAGCCACTGTGGATGTACTGAATGGGTGTTGAAGAGTACAAAAATGAACATATTTGGAAACATGATCGACGACCACCATGATGACTAACTTATTTCTCGATTTAGGTAAGACAACAATGAAATCCATAGAAATATCTCACCAAATAACAGGTGGAATCAGAAGCGGTTGGAGTGTGCCTAGAGATTTTAGTGTTTCTCCCTTGTTACGTTGATAGAGCTCACATTCAACCACAAAGGTTTGGACATCCTGTTTCATACCATCCCAGAAAAAATAATGTTTGAACCATTCATAGGTTTTTTTAAACCGTGAATGCCCAATTGTGGGGGAAGCATGAAGTTCAGAAAGCATTGTGTATTTAAGTTGTGATTGCTTGCATAAATACATACGAACTTTGTAGCAAATCTCTGCATTGTGCCAAGAGTACCCTGGAGAAGCTGGATAATTATGTTGCAATTGGTGGATTATGCTATAAATTTTGGAGTCTTGCTGCCATTCCTGACAAGCATCTTGGAGCTAATCTGGTAAAATAAAGGAGAGGGAGAAAAGGGACCCGTCTTCTTCATACTTCTGAGAGAGAGCGCCCAAAACTATATTTTCCTTTCCCTTATTGTAAATGATCTCATAATCACTGCCAAATAGTTTGGTCACCCATTTTTGTTGCTTCGATGATGAAATTCGTTGTTCCAGAAAATACTTGAGACTCTAATGATCAATTTTGATTTGGAAGCATTGTCCCAATAAATAAGGACGCTAGATATCCACAACATGCAGAATTACTAACATTTCCTTTTCATAAATGGATTGGCCCAAATGTCTATCTGAAAGCTATTTTATAGTGAAGGCCAAAGTCCTGCCATCTTGCATGAGGATGAACCCAATTCCTTTCTCGGAAGCATCACATTCCAGTATGAAAGTCTTGGTGAAGTCTGGAAGTGCTAGGATAGGGTTCGAGCACATAAAATCTTTCAAGGATTGGAAGGAGTGATCCGTAGCTGGAGTCCAAGTGAAAGCATTTTTTTAAGGAGAGAAATGAGAGGAACTACAATTTTTCCATAATTCCAAACAAACTTTTGGTAATAGCTCGTTAAAACCAGAAAACCATGCAATATATTAAGAGTTTTAGGAAGAGGCCATTCCTACATAGCTTCAATTTTGTTAGGATCTAGCCAGACACCATCGTTGCCAAAAATATGACCCTAGTATTCCACTTGTGAGGCTCCAAAGGCACATTTATATTGTTTGAGTAAAATTTGGTGCTTAGAGAGTAGATGGAGAACATCATTCACATGGGAGAGATGGGATGTCCAATTGTTAGTATAGATGAGAATATCATCAAAGAAAACTAAGAAAAAGTGATGGAGAAAAGGATGGAAGACATGATTCATAAGACTTTGGAAAGTGGAGGGAGAAATACACAAACCAAAGGGCATTATTGAGAACTCATAGTGATCCTCATGGGTTCGAAATGAAGTCTTGGGAATGTATTGTTCTTTCATACAGATATGGTGATATCCAAAACGTAGATCAATTTTGGTGAAGTACCGAGCAAAACCCAATTCATCCAAGAGGTCATCAATGACAGGAATGGGGAACTTGTATTTGATTGAGTTTGTTGAGGGCACAAAAATTAGGACACATGTGCCAAGTAACTCTTTCTTGAGTACCATGACCACAGGGGAATAATAGGGGATGGTACTAAGACATATAACACCCGCTTCTAGCAATTCATGAACGATTTTCTCAATTTCATTCTTCTAGGCAAAGGGATGATGAAAAGGGTGAACATTGGGAGGAAGCCTTCTCGGTATGAGATGAATGGAATGATCATAGACTTCAGGGGAAGGGGGAAGTTATTTAGGAGTGGTAAAAGAAAATTGGTGGTGGGAGAGGATAGATTGGATGCCGAGATGCACATAGGGTGTCCCAACAACATGAATGGAGTGGAGTTGGGAAATAATGTCAGAAATACTCCTTTTGAGGATCTTTTCCATGCAATGGGAATTGATGATATCAAGGGAGCCTACTCTGATTCCTTGGAACTTATATTATTGTCCCTCTTGTTGGAATGGCATGGTTAATTCCTTAAAATCCATGAGAATGGGGCCGAGAGTGTGTAACCATTTGACACCAAGACCAATGTCAAAACCACCCATGTCTATAGAAAACATATGGGATTTCATATGATACTGACCAATTTGGAGCTGCACATTTTCACATCATCCTCCACATTTCATGGAACCTCCATTAACAATCACAATTTGAAATTATTGACTGCTCGGATATAAAATTAGTTTCTTGGAAAATGTAGCGATGAATAAAATTATGGGTGATTCCACTATCAATAAGGATGATGACCTTTTGATGCTTAATTTAACCAATTAGCTTGAGGGTTTGGGGAGTAGAGAAGCCCGTGAGAGCATTCAGGGAAATGGCAGGTTCAACTTCTAGAGGGTTGGCAGGTGGATTCATGTCACTGGGTTCACATGAATCGGCCATAGGAGGAGCCTTGACATATTCTAGAGGAACATACTCAGAGATGGCCATACAAATATTTTTTTTCTTGCACTTTTTCCCTAGAAAATATTTTTTATCAAAATTATAACAAAGGCCCTTGAGTTGATATTCAACCATTTCTTCCTGGGTCAATTTCTGGATCTTTAATAGAGTGGAAGGAGGAGTGGGAGTGATTGGTTTAGGGCGAGGAATGAAGGAGAGTTTTCTGGTTTGAGAAGAGATAACTTGTTGTGCTTCCTTAGCTCTTTTAGTAGCTTCTACCCAAATTTGAGGGTGAGCCATGAGGATGTGGGAACATATATCATCCTTGAGGCCACTAAAAGTAATTCTCAGAACAAAGCATCAGACATGCCCTCTGTGAGGAAAGTCAATCACTCAAAAGTAGTTTTAAAGTCTTCCACTATGCCATATTGTTTCAATTTTTTCAGACAACCTAAATGGTTGGTGTCAGTGTCAAATCGTTCATAAGGTTCTGCAATAAATTGTGTCCAAGACACATACCCTTGGCAGGTATTTTTTCTCCATTGCCACCATTGCCAATGTTCTAGATCTAGGTGGAGAACACCATACTGTAGTTTGGAAAACTCATCAGTAATTTCATATAAAGAGAAATAATGTTCCATTTGAGTGACCCAACTTGTGGGATCTGAACCATCAAATTTTTTCACCCCCACGCAAGGGGGGCATAGGTCATGTAGAATGTGGTGGGGAGGAAAATAGGTGAATTGGAAGGATTCAATACCTTCAGGGTTATAAGGTTTGGAAGAAGAGAAAGGATCTGGGGTGGTATCAACTAAGGTGGTCAAAGTGTTCACTGCATCCTGACAATGCTGACAGGTGGAGGTCAATTGACTTATGGATGTGGGAAGGGATTTGAGCGGAGCAAGCTGGGAGTTGATGTTACAAATACTGGGCATAATGGAAGAGATATCACTCTAGGTTTGGTTATGAGGTTTTCCCAAGGTGGTGAGACATTATTCCCAATCTTGGCTACAAGTGTGGGCCATGGTGATGGGACAGAGGGAAAAATGGGACCACACAGAAATGAGTTACTGGCGATTGGTACCACTACGATCAATGCAAAGTGATTGAATAATACTGCAGTGATGAAATTTCCAAATGATTAACATGAATAAATGTGTAGAAATTTCGCAAGTAGAATACATGAGGCATAGTTGCATGAAAATAGATCTTGTCTGATCTGTTTATGTTTCTACCCCAAGGGTTAAGGTATTCAAGGTTTCTACAAAAAATGGTTTTCCCTGTGCTATAACTCTCTAATATACATGCGGGGTCCAACAGTAGGACTCGACCCAATATCTCAGGGAACCAACTAAGGAGGCTATACTAGAGAGTATCTTATGAGTTTTGTTCTCGGTGGCACTATAGCAGCTAGGCGACTGATTGGTTGATCTACAGAGGGATTTAGGATATCTAGGCCGATATGTATACAATTTTTGTCAAATGTGCTACCACTTGAAGGGATACCAACATGGGTTACAAGGGTGGCCAACAATGTGTTCTTAAGTACCACTTGTATTTCCTACATGTATGCTTTCCCAACTATGGATTTATGCACTGAACAACAAATCTTTATAGCTTTAACACTCTCGAATATGTCTCTACCCTGAAAAAATTAACCCACAATTTTCTGCCAAGGAAAATGCTCTGATACCACTTGTAAGTTACCAGATCTATTATAATAGCATGAAATATAAATATTGCAGAGAATAACAGCAGAACAACACAATAGATGAAACCACAACACCAAATAATACCTTTATTGATAGGAAACAATGTTCACTTTCCTCTTCGAGGGGGAAACCTCTAGCAGGGCAACGCTCTATTACAATAATTCTCAATACAAAAATTCTCATACCATCTACTCCTATTTATACTAAATATATCTATCCAAAAGAACAATATAGAGGAAGAACCTTCTAGAAGTGGAATCTTTTATTAGGTCTTCTTACATTTGACTTATTCTTCCTTATTGCTAAGCCTTATTAATATTGGCCTTTATTACATGGAAATATTTTATTATACCTATGTGAGGAGTTAGGGAGGTTAGGTCCCTAACACCATTTTCGTTATTAATAGATTCAAACATAAACAGGTCCATTGTATCAAGGTACTAATCCAGGTGGATATTGGGGGCCACCCACCTTTTCCAAATGGCTCAAAACAGTTTTCTGGCCATTTTGGCAATTTACTATTTTTAGCAGGTTTTAACTTTCGGGGCCATTTTGAGG
>JZKD02S0168025.1:563504-592203 GCA_000966675.3 Picea glauca
TATTACTGTATCTCTGTGTTTATGGTTGCATCTCTGATATATTTCTGTTATATTACTGGATATACACGATATCTCTGTGCATTTCTTTATTATATCTCCGCTCTCATTTCATGCCAAAAATAATCCGGATCAGGTACTCTCTGATGAAGAAGATGACAGTGAGGAAGAGACCCACCACACACAAGATGATGGACAAAGAAGTGAAGAAACATGACACGTTGAAATTATAGAGCATCAACCATTTCTGGAGGGGGTCAAGAAAGTGACCATTGCCAAACTTTGAGGAGTTCCTAAATATTACACCTTCAGGGTTAGAGGAATTTTGTAGGGGCAAAGGGTTAAACAACTAATTGATGGTGGGGAAACCCACAACTTCATTTATGTTGCACTTGTCACTAGGATACAAATTCATGTAGATGGATTTGAGGGATTCAATGTGGTAGTAACATATGGGTATAAAATGGAGTGTACTCATAGGATCATGGGATTGGAGGTAACATTGGGAAACTATACATTGGCTGATGACTTGTATGTGATAGATTTAGTGGACACCCATGTGGTGCTAGGCGTTTAGTGGTTTTTAGGATATATCCACATGAACTATCAAAACATGAGGATGGAGTTCAGAGGCAAGGGTGTACATTGAGTGATCCTGAGAGTTATGTCGATAGGTTCCCCTAAGATCATGTCTAATCAATGCATGGAGGCCCTTTTTAGAAACAAGGATGTGGCTTGCACAATAGAGTTCTTGATCACCATGGAGAAGCAATCACAATATTTCTAACATTACCATGCACATATCTATACATTTCTTAGAAAACATGAAAGAGTGTTTGAACCATTTCCAACAGGGAGACCACATGATAGGGTATTTGATCACGTGATTAAGCTATAAGAGGACTCAAATCCCATGATCACCACACCGTATATGCATCAAAATAAGTTAAGGGATGAAATATAAAGGGCCATAAAAGAGTTGATGGAGATGGGGCATATCAAGCCTAGTTCTAGTCCCTTTGCTTCTTTTGTGGTACTAGCAAAGAAGAAGGATGGGACAATGAGGATGTGCATTGACTACAGGGAACTGAACAAGAAGACCATAACAAATAGGTAACCGATATCTAGGATTGATGAGTTTCATGGGACAATATACTTATTGAATATTGATCTTCAATCAGGGTACCATCATATTTGGGTCAGAAGGGAGGAAATACACACAAGTTTCTATTCATGCACTTCGGGCTAACTAGTGCACCCACTACCTTCAAGTCATGTATGAACCACATCTTCAATAAGAAGTTGAGGAAATTCTTACTGGTTTTCTTTGATAATCTTCTGATCTATAATAGGACTTGGGAGGAACATCTGAATCATGTTGACAAGATTTTCACCATTATGGAGGAGTAATCACTTTTTTCCAAGGAGGAAAAGTGCAAGTTTGGGTTGACAGAGGTCCTCTATCTGGGGAACATGATTTTTTTTGAGGGAGTAAAGGTGCATCAGAAAAATATCCAAACAATATTAGATTGTACCAATCACTCATAGAGTTGCAAGGATTTTTCAGGCTATGCAACAATTACATGCACTTTGTGAAAGGATTTTCACAATTATCGTTGACAAAAATCACCAAGAAAGGAGAGTTTCGATGGTCAAAATACGCACAGGTATAATTCTATAGGACAAAGAAGGTGATCCAGGTTTATCAGTTTTCACTATTTATTATTTTGAGTAGTTTTTCGGTTCTTAAAATTTTGGGGCCATTTTGAGGGCCTAAACAACATTGTTTTTCATTATTGAGCAATTGAATGATATTACAAGGTTCTTATTGAGCCCCCAAAATGAATCTCCTCATCTATACCTTTCCAATGAGCTATTATTCACCCAAAACGAAGATTGTATGCCAAAGTTACGCCCCCAGGAAGTTGATACACCAAACTACCAAAAACGACATCCACAAAACTGTTGGATTTTCATCTTCCGGGGTTAGGGCTTTGGATTTTCTTTATGTTAAAAATGAATTTGGAGCCTCATTGTAACAATCATCTTCTTGCAAATGTGAGTATCCATCACATCTCTTCTTAGAGATAAGATGCCACCATTATAGCGAGTCTTTCACTTTGTATTTCTACAATTTTGTACATTTTGCTCATTAATAGAAATTGTGTATTACTGTATCTCTATGTTTATTGCAACATTTCTGTGTATCTCACAATATCTTTGTATATTTCATTGTTATATCTCTACCTTTATTTCGTTCTAAAAAATAATGTGGATTAGTGGTATTAGAGTAGACTGCTCTTGATCATTTTTTAGTACATGTCCCCGATGAGGTCCGAGTATAGAAACTTTGGTTTCGAGCTTGTCTCTCTTCAGGAAAATATCTCTCACACGCCCAAGAAACCCTCCATGAAGAAAAAAAATAAAAATGTATGAGAAAAGTATTGTATTAATCTGTTGCTTGAGCAAGCTCTCATGCGATAGAGGTATGAAATGATGGAGAATTTTTCCCACATCCTTCAACGCCTGCCGATAACAAAAGTTGCATATTCATCAAGAGGCCACTTTGGAGGAACCTCTCCTTTCAAGGTACACGTTAATTTTTATATTCCCATATTTGAAGGTCATATAGATGTGAATGCCCTAGAGAAATGGTTAAATATGGTAGAAGGTTATTTCTTGGTTCACAATTTTTCTGACAGGGAAAATAACACCTTCACACTCCTTAAGGCTCTCCCTCATGTCAAAAATTGGTGGGAAAATTACTGGGAGCAAAGTTCCACAGAGGATTCTGGAAGATATGGGGCTGAGCCTACTTGGGATTTTTTTGTGGATGCGGTCAAGGAACAATATTACCTTGTTGTTAACTATGACGACGAGTACATGAAATGGACCACACCGCGGCAAGAGAGGGACCAAATAGTTCCTGAGTTCACAAATACATTCCATACCTTGCGCACCAAGTTGGGAATCAAATAATCCAATTGAAATTTGGTTCTAAAACACCACGGAGATATGCATAGGTACATCCAATCCGAAATGGATTTTTTGGACATCTCATCACTAGGAGGTGCCTATCAATATGTTGTCAAAATCGAGCAGACATTTAGGCACCAGAACAAATGGGAGTTTGGGTTTGAAAATACACAACAACCAAAGCATGATAAAGATGACCCTAACAACTAGCCTCTGGAAAACCAGTCCAAGCCACAGGAAAAACAAGGGTAACAAAAAGACGAAGAAGGAAACTGGAAAATGGTGCAATTTCCACAAAATCCCCTGGCACAACACCGATGAATGTCGCTCAAAAAATTCATTGGTGGCTGAGATCAAAGAAAAGGAGCTAAACCCTAATTCAAAAATTGATTCACAAAACACTAGTAGAAGACAGATCATCGACACAGACACCACTGCTACTGTCGTGGCCACAACAATTTAGCCAAAAGAATGAACAGATCCTAAAGAGGGGGAAATCGTTTTTCATTCACATATGTGGGTGAAGGGGACCCTGTTGTATTTATTTTTGATAGTGGAATCCATAAGAACCTCATCTCAACAGAGGTCGTCAAACGATTTGGATTGTCAACAACACCATGCTCGCAACCATACAATATATGGTGGCTTCGCCAGGGACAATATCTTCATGTCATCAATTAGTACTGATTGTCATACGACATCACTCCATTCAAGGATGAGGTATTATGTGATGTTTCCCCAATGGATGTCTGTGATGTTCTTTTAGGCCAACCATATATGTGGAAGTGCCATGATATTTATGAGTCTCGACCCTTTAGTGTCATTGTTACTCTAGGGGTTCCTCTCTACAGGATACCAAAGGTAGTTTTGACTATTGTTCCACCTAAATAGTGCCATTCTACAAAATTAATCTTCTTCACAATTTGTTTAAAAGGTGAACAAAAGGACACTGCAACCACTGCAACCTCGGTCCAAGCACCTTCTATGAAACAAAAGCAGGTCGGAAAGATTGTAGCAAAGCACAAATATTCCTTCAAAAAATAGTGATCTCAGGAATCCTGACTGGTTGAAAATGTCCAACCCTTCTAACATCAGGTTCTCGGTAACCTTACACAAGCCAAGCAATGGAACTTCTCTAGCACGGCAAGCAACTCACTGAGGTTCATATTCAACAATTGCTTCCCCCTCTCCCTCGGGAGCTCAATGAAATGGAGACCATTGATTCCTAAGGATGGAGGATTGATCCAGGTGGATATTGGTGGCCACCCACCTATTCCAACTGGCTCAAAGCAGTTCATTGGCAATTTACTATTTTTAGCAATTTTTTTGGTTCCTAAACTTCCAGGTCCATTTTGAGGGCCTAAACAATGTTTTTTTCATGATAGGGAATCTAAAATATATGCAAAAGCTTCAATTAATCCCCCAAAATGAATCTCCTCTTCGATACCTTTCCAACAAGCTATCATGTGCCTAAAATGAAGATTGTATGCCAAAGTTACAACCCCAAGAAGTTGATACACCAAACTACCCAAAACGAGGTCCACAAAACTATTGGCTTTTCATCTTCCGGGGTTAGGGTTTTAGATTTTATTTATGTTAAAAAGGCCTTTGGAGAATCATTGTAACAATCATATCTTGTGAATGTGAGTAGCCATCACATCTCTTCTAAGAGATAAGATGCCACCATTCTAGCGAGTCTTTCACTCTATATTTCTACAGTTTTGTACATTTCTCTCATTAATAGAAATTGTGTATTACTGTATCTCTGTGTTTATTGCAACATATCTGTGTATCTCACAATATATTTTTATATTTCATTGTTATATCTCTACCTTAATTTCGTTCTAAAAAATAATCTAGATCAGAATGTGATTAACACCTTCCTAGTATTGGCACTCCTAGATTTCACACAACCTTTTTTTCTGGAGTGTGACGCATCCGGTGAGGGGATAGAAGAGATGTTGATGAAAAAATGACGCCTGACAGTTTTCAAAAGTAGAAATCCGAGGGAGAAAAATAATCTCTATCTGATCTATGATAAGGAGATGTTGGCCATCATACACGCATTGGCCAAGATCATATAGTACATGGTGGGATGACACTTTGTGGTTAAGAGTTACCAAAACAACTTGAGATAATTCTTGGAGAAACAAGACTTGAATGAGAGGTAGCAGAAATGGGTGAGTAATGTGTAGGAATATGAATTTGAAATTAAGTATGTAAATGGGAAGAACAACATAGTCATTGACACCCTATCCAAGAGACTTGGAACTTTCTCCATGACAAATATCTCATTAGATTGGAAGTCCATTCTTTTGGTGGAATACTCCAAGAATGGCTCCACTCGTGATTTTATGGAGGGTAGTATTCATGATGAAATGTACATGGTACTGGATGACATAATCTAATACAAATACATGATCTATCTTGTCCCTGATTCCACACTCAAGAATAGGATTTTGAGGGAAGTACATGGTGCACCACTGGCAGGGAACCAGGGGTATCTCAAGACCTACAGGAAGGTAAGAGAGAGATTTTCCTGGAAGGGTCTGAAGGAGGATTTACTTAGTCATGTGAGTGAGTGCATGAATTTCCAACAAAACAAGTCAGAGTTTACAAATCCTATATGACTACTTCATTCATTTCCCCAGAGTAGAAGTGGGAAAGAATTTCCATGGATTTCATTACAAGGTTGCCAAAGGTACATGGCAGGGACTACATATACGTGGTAGTGGAAATATTGATTAAATATGCACACTTCTTTTCCATTCCTTCAGATTACAACACATCTCAATAATTATTATTTAGGGAGGTGTTCAGACTACATGGTTTTCCGAGGAATATAGTTAGTGACCAGGATAACAGGTTTCTCAACACATTTTGGTAGGAGTTGTTCAAGTTATCCGAGACATAGTTGACACCCAATACTAGATATCACCCCTAGACAGATGAGAATACCGAGATAGTAAAAAATGGATTGAGGGGTACTTGAGGAAATCCATTTCAGGACAACAACGAACATGGATAAAGTAGTTGCATCTTGGGGAACATTGTTACAATACCACTCTGTTGCGAGGAAAATCTCTCTATGGCTAGGGTAAACCATAATAGATGGAAATGAAGGTAGAAATCAACTCTCTTCTCAAGTATGCTATGAAAAAAAATATGCTAGAAAGACAACATAAAGACCTGCCTCGTCTAGATGTTCGATGAAGTCCACCGTTGATCACTTGACCCAAATAAATATACCTGCAATTTGTCCTCAACAACCAAGAAAAACAAGCATATGGTGATATTATATGATGTTAGCACATTCAATAGAATAATCCATTAATAAACATGTCAAATATTCCCATGGAATAATAATTCAAATATTTGCAAGATATCAATTGGACGGGAAAATAGTATTTCTATTAATATATGATTAGTAGAAGTGAAAATTTTATGGACTTCTGTGTCGGCACGGTTCAGAACTGAGAAACTAAGTTCCTTCCAGTTGGGCCTCCACCACTTCAATCCTCCACCAAAGGGAAGCTCATAATAGAGAAGCAATGAGGTTCTCAATCAATAAGGGAAGAGCTTGGGCGATGAACACTGTGTTCAGACTTAAAGGACAAAGGGATGTAGACTCAACATGAAGTAAATAATTCCTCCAGAGTAACTTTTCTCTCAAAGTTGAATTATTTCCTTCTTTTACATAGCTCGGAATTGGCCCATTTATAGCCTTCAAATGGAACTGAAGGGACGATTCGTAACGTTTCCAGTATATGGAAGGCCAAGGATCATAGATCTCCTATTGTGACATGGAAACCTGACATTAATTTTCATTTTCTGGCACAAATATCGATGTACGCAGGCTGTAGTGAAGCAGCCTACGTATACGGATGCTGTATAGTAGGCAAGATGCGTACATGTGGAAAAATATTATTTTTTTAGCTATGGACTTTACAAATAGGGATGATAAGTCTACATGGGAAAATGGAAAAAAGCCTTCAGTGCAAGATTGCATAGGGTGAGGCAAATATTTCTGTAACATATGCCCCCTAATGTGTGAGGTTAGAGGACTATCTGTGATGGCTGAAATAGATTATAAACAACCCAGAAGTGCAGTGATATGGAACCAACTGGAAGAACTTGTTGCTCATTACATTCTGCACTGAATTTGCATACATGGTTGCCAATAAAATTACATTGGAGATCCATGTGAAAATATACCAAACAAGTGTCTGTGGCCATGAATAGGAAAAGACAAATGCGGTTATGTGCCCATAGCTATCATAGTCACGAACAAGGCCTAGTAGAACCAGTCTCAAAACCAATCTGAAGATATCTGGATACAACAAAGTACAATATGATATCCCATGATCACTGAAGTCATATAGGTACTGGTCCAATGAAAAGGAAGCAAAAAATCATGAAATATGCGGCCTCAAACTGATGTCTTCAAGTCTTCTACACAATTTTCCAAGGGTGCAAGTCTACTTCATGTGAATAAAGGAGTTGAGGTCGAACACAATGAGACATCGTTTGATTACCGGTCATTAAGATATACCGTTAACAAACATGAGACAACCTACCAATAATGAAAGTAGGCATCAAGGCACTGAGTACATTCTTACAAGTGTGAATAAAGGAGACGGTGTCGAACACCTGAATAATCCATCGATCAGGAGACATTGATGTATTCCAAACTGTCGATGGGGAGAGAACCTGCCACTAATGATTGCAAGCCTCAAGGTACTCATAAGACTCTAGGTTCCGTTTCCAGAATAAATGAGCTGACGTCGATGGAAGGAGACCTTCTGAAAGGAGAGCATTAAGGAATATCTCATCAGTTATCACAAGGTACAAAACATGAGCTTCCTGATTTGGTGGAAATCGGACGAAGAACATGTTCACGAACCAACGAACCTATGCATATTTCGCGTGTGCCAAGTGAAAGCGGTACATGAAAAATACCCTCTGAATAACAACCAATGATGAAAACTGTTAACAAAGGTGAGGAAACCACCAATAAGACTAATGGAATCCAAGACACCGCACGCATCCCAATGTGTGAATAGATGTCTTACCGTCGAACACAAGGGAAACCACCCAGTCACCGACCAATGATGAAGTTTCAACTGTTGGGTTCAAGGTTACATACCAATGATGAAAGTAGGGTAGGGTGCACGATAGGACTACAATATCATGTGATTCTGATTCAAATTGAGGGTGTGGCCAACATGCAAAGTCAAGAGTTTTGAGGAGTGGCCGACATAGGTTGATAGAATTCCTTTGAACAAGAGAATCAGACATATGGAGGAGTCCAACAACATAGACCCAATGATGAAACCATGAGATGTAGGAGGCATCAATCAAGTTCTCCATAGGGACTGGAAGAGTAACCAGTCGGTAGAGAAGACTCTGTAACAAGCTTAGCTTCCTAAGGCCATGCTAATCCAAAAAATATGATGATGAATGGACTCAAATAATTTTTTTCTCTATTCAAAGGCAACACGATTGTTGCCAATACAAGATAATACTCCCTTCTCCCCCATCTTATTTTTTTTTTTCATAAAAAATGAATGCTATGATACAACAGAGGAAACGAGTGTCACAGGTAGGAAATACTAGTTCCAATAGTGGAACATACCTATCCTCAATGCAAGAAGATGCATGTGGGAGATGGACACTCGAGGGAATGTTCCCTCCTAGGTATAGGGTGTCAAATTGCGAAGGATAGAAACACGACTCTTCTTGGTTGAGGATGGAAAAACTGTTGAGGCAAACAATTTATAATGCAGAGCGAGAATTGACTATAGGCTTAATACTACAAGCAAGGTCATAAGATACATTCACAACTTAACGCCAAAAAATGTCATTTTTTATGACTCTTAGTCTACTTGGTGTGAAAAAGGGGATAAACTTGTGCCAAATAGATGTCCTTTCAAATCCAATTTAAGAGTGTGAAAGAGACAAGTTCACTCGACAATCTTTTCGCTTTTTGAAAACGAGTCAGAAAAGAGCTTAAATTAAACTCGATTGGGATTCCTCAAGGTATAAGGCAGCATGTCTATGAGTGAGAAATGAGGCTCAACATAAAGTCATGTACTAGCTCTGAGGGACTATCGATCCTATGGAAAAAATCTCTGCATGGGCGCCAAATGAAGCAGGTGATCTAATTAGGGCACCCATGTTCGGTAAGTCTCTACCACTTGATAACGACACAACTTATAGCATATGGAAGGTTCTGTGTTGCAACAAATGGGTTTGTACCTAAGGCATAAAAAGTGGTAGTTATAGGATGATGCAAAAATGAAAGATGGAATGGATACCTATCCTATATGCTGGGTAGTGAAAATACTTGCTCGTGGTGACGGACGACCAACATAACATTGAAATCTGCAAGAATCCCTGGTGAAAACTACAAAAAACCAACTCAATCCACCTTTGTATTAGTCCATTACGTGAAAAAATGGTTCAAAACTATAGAAAGTGGGTAAAAATTGTTTATAAATAGTAACAAAACAAAAAATTACTATAACATTTTGATTTTTTACCCAAATAGTGCAAATTGGACCAAAATACCTCTGAGATTCAAACGGTGATTGTGGGAGCATCAAGTAACGGAATCAGAAACCATCTAGACCAGGTAAATCTTATTCCCTTCCTCTTCATTTCCAATTGATTAAAATTTTAAATTAGTTTCCAAATTTTGAGCAATTTATGGTGTAAATTATGAAGTTCGGTGTACGCAGGTTGTCTCCTATTAGATAACGTATATGATGGGTTATACGCACCTGTGAAAACCACAAGGTGCGTATACCTAGACCCATACATGATTGTAAGTGTATTAGCTCACGTACAGGCATGCAAACAAAGAATTATAAGGTTGCTAACTCAAATTTTGATTTTCCTTGGCAGGATGGTTCTTGAATGGAGAAAAATAGAGCATGAGGAGGTCAATGCTGCTGTGGATCGAGATTCGGGGGCCCAAATGGCCTTGAAATGATGTGGCTTATACAAAATTTGGGCACTCAAAGGAATGAGGGTGCATATGAGGTTGCTTGAGATGCTTGTGGGTTACTAGGACCTTGAGAGTGAAAGCTTCAATCTCGATGGGCAACCATTGAGGATTGAAGTAGAGGATATCTACTTTTTGACTGGACTATCACGCCGAGGTGAGTTTGTAAACCTCAGGTCACGGGGAGTAGGGAGAGGAATGAAAATAGAGGAGTACATCAATGCCCATTGTGTAGCAGGAAATTCTAAGGTCAAGAGTCAACTTCCCATCCGAGTGATAAATAATCTCAACCTCAAGATCATTGTCCTCGTATTGACCAGGATCACAGGTTCGACCTCGTTGCACCAAGCATTGAGGCTGCTCATGTTCTATTTATTATAGTGTATGAGACCCACAATATATGACTGGTGTACCTCACTACTGGAAAATATGAAGAGCCAGTTGACAGAGTGCAAACAAGGGAGTAAGAGGAATTTTTGGTTTGCCACTATCCTATGTAGTTTCTTCTTCGAGCAGGTTCCAAGTTTGGGACCTAGAGTCAATATTCTTCCTGGAGGACCTTGTGATGCATCCATGGCATGGTGGACCGAGGTAATGAGATGGCAGGGGGGAGGTAGGTTTCCCACACCCTACAACGAAGATTTATTCTACTCATGGTAGCTACAGGTCATTTCCCTAGATGACTATCGCTATGTAGAGATAGAGTTCAGAGGGGATCCAAACATGCCACTCCCACCAGGGGCTACCTACAGTGACATAGGTATGTCAAATGTTTTTAAATATTTCATTTTATTTTTATTTTTTTATAATAGAACAAAAATATTTTTGGATGGTGCTTAAGTACTAACTAGACACTTGTGTAATGCAGACGTGGGTCTGTGACGGCCTGAAGGGTTTCCTCAACATCAATGGAGGAACTGGGGAGATGAGGCAGTGGGAGGAGAAGACGAGAGAGTCCTACAAAATGTGCAGGGAAACCTTTCTCGTTTGACTCATAGGATTCCCATGGTTCAGGTAGAGGATCCGCCTAAAGCCATGCAGCGACAGGTGGCTGGTGTGCCCAGGGCCTGGGTATGACTCTTCCGGTGTCTCGCAAATGCCGTAGTTTGTTACCATGACACACATCTGGTGCCACAAGCATAGATGTCCTAGATATTGTAGTACCAGCTATATATGTGTTGAGGGTATTGGCCCCAATTTTGTACTATAAACACCATATGTTTTTGAAATATATATAAAACAAGGATGTTCATATTTACTTATATTTTGCAATGTGTACATTGATGATATGGTTTTATTTGCTTTAGTTATGTGACAAATGACAATCTAAAATGAAATTATCATAAGCATCAGATACATGATTATAACTTCTAGGAATGTGATAATAAGTAATAAAATCAAACTGTCGTTCTAAAAGTCATACCCGTAGGAATTGTCGGACTAAAGTAGGATCATGCACGCGATAACTGTCATTCAATTGACATACTACTAACTGGGAATCCAGGTGAACCTCTAATGAGAGAATACCATGTGATATAGCATCACGCAAAATTTCTATAACGACGCTATATACATCCACATTATTCGTGGATGAACCTAGGCATACACCACCTGAAGACACCAGTAGACCCTCGGGTGAGTAAACCAGCCAAGTGGTGGAAGCCAAGTTCTGTGAATGACGAATGGCTCCATCTGCGAATCCTAAGTAGACTGAAGATTTTGTTGTCATCTGCAGACCAAGTGAAAACTTGATAAGCAAGCTAAAGACGAAAAGAAAGAGAGAAGATATATACAATAATTTACATTAGTATACAAGGATTTCTACCCAAGCTTGGGGCTCAAGTGTAATATATTTTCAAGTAGAGCCCATTTCTAGGTTCGACCAACCTATTCCCTTCATAATATTCTAAATCATAGGATCCTTTTTCTAAGACACGTCACACAATATAAGGACTGTGCCACATGGGCTTAAACTTGCCTGCCCCCAGTGGTTCTTTTGCTTGATCATACAAGAGGACCAAGTCACCCTCAATGTACAACTGAGGATAGACAGACTTATCGTACTGGACCTAGACACCTCTTTTGTTTGCCTCGATAGCCATAGAGGCATCTCGATGCTGCTCATCAAGAAAGGTGTCGCTCGAGATCGGAAGTGTCATGTAGGAGCGCGACTGCCAACTTAAGAGAAGGGATTTCACATTCAATAGGTAATATCGACTCCACACCATGTACTAAATGGAAAGGGGAAAAACCGGTGGTAGTCTTTAACGAGGTTCAGTATGCCCAGAGTGCGAGATATAGCATAATGTGCCAGTCAAACTTGCTCTGGATGACAATTTTTTGCAAAATGGTCTTCAGAGACTTGTTGATGACCTCTACTTGTCCATTTTCCTGGGGGTAATAAGGAGAAGAATGACCATGTCTAAACCCCAACTTAGAGGCTAGCTCTTCCATCATCTCATTCTGAAAGTGAATTCCATGATCAGTGAAAATATCACTTGGGATACAGAACCGGATGATAATTTGATTGAATATGAAGAAGGTGACAGTTTTCCTATCAGATTTAACTGTAGGCATGGCCTCATCCCACTTAGTAAAGTAGTCTATGGCCACGATAATGTGCTGATGCATCCCAACTGAATTTGGGTTGCAATTGACGAAGTCCACACCCCACTTGTTGAAGGGACCGATGGTAATGACTGGCTAAAGAGTGGATGGATGTGAGCTCATTTTCCGAGTGAACACCTAGTAGGGGTGACACTTCTTAACCCCTTCAATACAATCTTTAAATATAGTAGGACAGAAATAATCGACTCGCAAAATGTTTTGGGTTGTCGCAAGCCCGGATAGATGACCACCACAAGCTCCAGTGTGGAAATTGTTTAGGATTGACTCGGCCTATCCATGAGTTAAACAATGATGCAATATATTGTCTATTCCTTGGCGATACAAAGTGTCACCGACAATAGTATAATTCTTATCTTGGTACCTTACACGCTGTTGGTCATCTCGTGAGAGATGCTGAGGGAACTTCAAAGTTTGAAGATAGAGAACAATGTCTCCATACCAGGGGTCGGACGACGAGAAAAGAAAAATGTGTTCGTCTGCAAACAAATCAAAATGGATAAAATCCTCATCTAATCGTGGAAAGTCAGATATTAATTCTGCAAAGACTAGTGATTTCTTAGATTTCTCAAAAGCGAAATCGAGATCAAACTCTTGTACAATGACAAACCATTTATTATATTTCCCCCCTATGATACACCTGGTAAGGACGTATTGAAATGGATTGACATCAACAACCACGATAGTCTTGCAAAGTAATATATAATGACATAAACGTTGGACTGCATGGATGAAAACCAAAGCTAGCTTTTCAATGTGAGAATAATTAAGCTCAGGACCGACTAAATTTTGACTAAGATAGTAGATGACATGCTTGTGGAGCTCATCATCCTCCTAAACTAGAACCATACCAATTGTCTCTGCAGACGCGACGATATAAAGCAAGTAATCCCTACTGTAGTTAATAGAATTCAATAGAGGTGCCGATACCAAGGCTTTCTTTAAAGCATCGAAGGACTCCTGGGCTCACTCATCCCAGATAAAAGGGGTGTCCTTCTTCAAAAGATGCATGAAACCCTTAGTGATATTGGCATAATTCACTATAAATCGACGTAGAAATTTAGCTTTCCCCTATAAACCTTGAAGTTGTCTAATAGTGTGTGGGGGAGGCAATCAAAGTATTGCCTCAACCTTTAACAGATCCACCATGATCCCGGTCTCAGAAACTAGAAAAACCAAAAGATGACCAGACTTAACTCAAAATATGCACTTGTGAGGGTTCAACCAGATTCTATAGTAATGTCATCTTTCAAAAACCAGCCGAAGGTGCATAACGTGATCCTCTCTCTTGCGAGAGTGGGAAATGAGATCATCAAGGTAAGCTTCAACTATGTTCTTAAGATAGTGAAAAGTAAAAGTCATGGGACATTGAAAGGTTGCTCTGATGTTTTTAAGGCCAAAAGGAATTTTCCGGTATGCGAAAGTACCCCAAGGACAAATAAATGACGTCTTGTGTTGATCCTTAGGTTTAATTTGAATTTGGTTATACCCTAGAAATCCGTCCATAAATGAAAATACTTCACTTCTTTCCCACTCGTCGAGGATCTAATCGATGAAAGGTGTCGAGAAGTTGTCTTTAGGACAAGCCTTGTTCAGTTCACGAAAGTCCATACATACATAGATAGTGCCTTGCTTCCTATTCACAGGAACAAGATTGGATACCCATTTAGTCAAGGGAACCGGATAGATGAATCCATCATTAAGTAGCTTCTCCACCTATGCCTTAATAGTAGGGGCCTTCTGGGGATTGACAACTCTAAGACATTGTTGAACAAGTTTAGCATCCAGATAAATTCTAATCTCATGCTCGACAATATGAGGTTCGATTCCTGGCATCTCTTCATATGATCAAGCAAATACATCTTAGAATTCCTTGAAGAGTTCAATGTAGATCAAGATTTCTTCTGGTGAACAATCCGCATCAATATGTACGTTTTCAATCTTTCCAGGGGTACAAGAGATATCGATCATGATGGTAGGATAAATACTTTCCATATTTACTTCAGCATAAATGACGTGCATATCAAGTGGAACTATGGCGTGATCAACTATCTCACTCAAAGTAGATCGAAAGTCATCTTGTTTGATTCTTTCAAGCTCTGGGGGAAAATAAGAGCGATGATGCATATCATCCCAAGTTCTGTCGAAACCATTCATGGATTCGATGATAGCTTGATCCGAAGGAAAAGTCCCATCGAGGAAATCACGTGAACAAGACAATGAAGTGATCCACATGGGCCTAAGAATTGGATCCTCCTCATCCGTTGGTGGGGTAACAGGATCAAGATCGGTGGAAGAGTCAAGAACAACTTGATACACAATCTCCACTGCTGATAGTGGCATGGCCATTCCATCATGCAACTGACCTTCACAAGATGAAGTCGGGGAAGGTAGGCTCCATAGATCACTAAAATAGGAAGTGTGGAAATGGATGGACCTCTCTGTCGAAACGATCCTACTGGACATGGCGTAAACATGGTGAGGTGACGCCATGAATTCGAAAGTACCCATAAGGGAACAATACATTTTGACACTGATATTCTTAGTTGCCGGCTGAGAATTGTCGATCATAGGGATCGACGGTCCAATAGATGCATTAGGACTAGAGTATGCAAAGGATAATTGGTTGATTGTCATAATCTTCCCTTCATGAGGAAAAAAAATGGTACGGAAGACGGACGATATGACGACGACCATAGAATAGGTCCAATTGCATCCTAGTAACAAGTTATAATCCAGAGGTGCATCAACTACCTCGACCTCAACCTCTACCATCTTCCCACCTAGCTGGACCAGAAAGGCAGGAAGAATACCATGAAGGTGGAATGAATGACCATCAAAAGCAGTCAACATGTTCGATGACTTAGAAAGAGTCCGAGAACTGAGAGATTTCTAACAAATCAGGGACATCACACATGTAGCAACACCTTCATCAATAACCGCACATTTGATGGTATACTTTGAGTACTCCACATGGATTTGGAATGCCACATGGTAAGGTAGGTGAGGCTTCACATCTGTGATGTCAAACTTGATAAATTTTGAGCCAGTGGGTTCTAGAGCTCATAAAGCAGATAGTAAGGAATTTCTCTGTGAAGGATACATTTGGAGTACCTCCAAAGCTGACATCGCACAAGGGGTTTGACCCAGGTCCTCAACAATAGAGTAGTTCTAGGCGGCTCTAGAATTTGGATTGTGGGTAGAGCACTTGAGTACTCCTTTCAAAATACTAGATGGTGGCTTTGGTTTTTCAATCTATAAAGTCATCTTCAGAGGAGGAGGAGGAGATTCTAGACTAGGAATAGCTTTTGAAGAGCTATAATCTCGAGATCGAGTGGCTACATTAACTTTTGCATCGAACATATTGATACACAAACGGGCACCATATTGCAACAACGGGTTTTGACTCCCACCAATGAAATTTCTGGAGTTTGAGGAGCTCAAGGCCATGTGATGGTTATGTGGGAAAGGATTCGTCAGCATGGCACATGGTAGAGATAAAAGCCTCATAGCCTCCACGATTTTGGGGCATAAAAGCGTAAGGTGGTCATCTATACAAAGCTTACAGGGAAAATTCACCTTACATCTTTCTCGTTTTCCCTCTCCAACATTATTATTCATCTTCTCATTATTACCATTGTCCTTGGGTTTATTATTAATTTTGCCACCCTTACAATTATTACGTCATTTCTTCTTACTCCCACTTGGTTGCTGGTTACCATTTGGGTTGGCCGACGATTGCACATAATGTACATCTGCCAACTGAGTGGGGTTGGAAGAAATAGATGAAGTTGGGCTTCCTGTAGACTGGTTTAGAGACAACTCTTTCAAATGGCTTGTAACTGAGTCTGCAGAATTTACATTAGTGGTACCTACAATGCCATCGACATGAGGTTTGGGATTTTGTCTAGGGTTGCATGTTGACCACGGTGCATCCTGAAGAATGTGGTATAACATCCCAGACTGGGCATATATTAGATCTAACTGCTGGGCTTTAAAGATCGCTTCTTCCTCAGTGGTAACCCTAGATGTAGCAACGTCCTTCGAGATAGGAGCATTTAAAGACTTAAGGAAAGTAATGTCCCCACTTTGGGACATCATTACATTATAGAGGGTTATGATGACCAAAGTAGCTAGATGGAGGTTGTAGCGAGTACATAGATTATTGAGAGGTATTTTGGGGTTCAGCTGGCGTCACTCATCCCATTTCATCATTATGATCCATTCCACATAGGTTGTCTTTGGTTCCGTTGCATTCCGACAATTTCCATGATTTTGAGTATTTTGAGCTATAAGTTAATTAAATTCACTAAAGAGGTCATTTTGAGCACAATCCTTGGAGGAACCTCTCAGTGTAACAGCTCATTGGAATTAGGAGGAACAAGACTACATGATAGGATGATGAAAAGTGACTTTCAGTGGGCAGGGAAGCCACTAGGAGAGATAAGGCGCTTTTCAGAGGTAAATAGGTTAATTAATTAATTAAAGTGAATTAATTAATTAATTAATAATTAAAAAAGAAATCCACTTTCTAGAGACAAGGGGATGCAGGAAATATAAATAAGAGGCAAAGGCCTCTATTCATTCATTCATGTATGTTTATCATTTTTATATTTGGCTTTTAGCTAGAGAGGCCATACCTTGGGGGTTTTGAAGGTTTTGACTTAACAAACCCTAGAGGATGATTCAGTGGTGAAAGATTCCACCTAGCTTGTCCCAAGCTTGGTCACAGTGCAAGACTCCCCAACATAATTCTAGTCAGATCTACATCAGTGCAGGAGAGTTCTACACTAACCACAGGCACAGGAAGAGAGAGGGTGCACCATTGAGGGTTTTCCAGCAAGGAGGGCGAACTTGTGGAGTTAGACTCATTTGTTTGGGTTGAGGAGAAGATATTTCAAGAATTCCAAGTATTGGGTTTCCTTTGCAGGTGTCATAATGCCATTCTTGGTTGTTTCCAGTGATATTTTGATGGAGGATTAATTTGTATTGAGAGTTGGATGATTTCCCAAGAGGAGGGTGCATCATTCTTTGGAGGGTGGCTAGATCGAAGGGTCTAGCAAGTTCTTTGACGATTTGAGCACTTGGGTTTTCATTGATGTGTCCTGATCTATCATTCTAGTGGTATGGTGGAGCATTTGGAGGTCTCTAGGAGAGAGACCGAATTATCTAGGGTTTCAGGCATCCAGGGGGCGCACCATTCCTTGGAGTGAGGCTAGATCCCTGGCTTTGAGAGGGATCTTGGCATTTTGAGCACTTGGGTTGTTCTTGCAGTTAAACGATATACTGTTTGGCATCTTCATTGGAAAAATTGGGTATCTTTTGCAGCAGGGCCGAATTGTTGAGGCTATTCAGTGTTCCAATAGGGTGTGACATCTTCCAGCTTAGGGTTGGGCACTTCATACGACTCATATCTATTCTTTCATTAGTCTTCATTGAGTATTCATCCTTTGGAGGCTTGTAGTCTTCTATTGGAGCATTTTGTAGCAGCTCCTATTGTGTTATTGGATCCATCTGTTGAACATTCTAGATCGACATCTTCATTGTATCAGGTTCTTCTATTTATGAATAAAATCAGATATGAGGTGTTTTGGCTTGTCTATCATATTGTTGATCTTGCTTATGGTTGAGGTATGTTCCATTACATGTATCTTCTTGTTTATTTCTGCAACACATATATAAATTCATAATCAGAGACCCTAAGGCTGAAATCAAGAGGTCAACCTGCAAGTAAACACATACAAACAAGTAAATCAACAAAGTGTTTGATTAAATGCCACAACCAGTAAAAGTTTAAAAAGACACCCAAAACTGTGATGTTCCTATCATATTGGCTTGGGAAAATTACAGTGGTATCAGAGCCTAGACTCCTTCCATCCCGAGGGGTCTTACACAAGGAGAAATGGATGAGATATACTTTGAGATAATATACTTGGAGATGAAATATTCCGGCCTTAGCAAGGAAACTAGGGCTCAAATAACCTTTCCTCAGTATGTAGCCTTAATAAATCCTAGTTCGAGTGAAGAGGATGTTTTACATGGGATCATTATAGCAGAGGAAAAGAGAGCCATAGTAGCTAGATGGATGGAAGAACAGAGAAACCTCACACCCATCATGAGCACACAACTTTGCTACAATTGCAAGGGGCCTTGGGAACCAGATCATAGGTGTATGGGTAAGGGTAAGAAGCATATTATTGAGGTACACTATGACAATGAGGATGAGGTGTGTGAGGAAATAGAGCTAGAGCTAGATGCTTATTTGGAGCAATGCGATGATGCTAGTACAAAGGCTAGTGATTCTGACACGCTCGAGGAGGATAATGACTCTTGCACACTTGGATATACTAGTGATTATGGAACGCTTGGGGAGGATGGTGACCCTTGTGTAGTGGATAGACATTCGGAGGGACATGATGATATCACTTGCATTGCAATAGACATATCACATGGTGTTGATGACCCTACACCTTAGCAGAGTAGATACACTAGTGGGGATTCACACGTGTTAGCACCGAGAGATGAAAAGCTTCCTAGGAGGGCCGTGACACATCTGTCATATTTTCAGACACCCATGATAGCCACGTCACAGGAGGATATCAGTGGCATTTCATATGTGATGGAGGAGCCATGTGTGAGGGATTCACACCATGGACATATGGATCCCCAAACCTAGGAGGAGAGACATGACGTGGATATAGTGGACCTTATACATACCTATCAGAATGAGGAGATTGAGTCACCTCTTTCAGAGATTCCATTAGTTGAGCAGATTGTGGAGACTTATAGCTTGATGGGGCACTCGCTTCCAGGATTGTCCTGCATTGATGAGAATGCACTCTTTATCTGTCAGGATGACCATAACACATGTCTGGACACATCTATATGGAATCCAAGCACAGATGATAGTAGCAGGGTGAGTGCACAAGAGGATACAACTTCTCACACCAGATACAATATGATTCAGAGGGAGCTAGCAGTTGAGGATGATGTGCAGTCACATATGGGCAGACCCAGTGGCACAGTAGATAGTGTGCAGTTCAACACTTTATCTTCTGTAGAGAGTATTTTTGGGGATACCAGTGATGGCACTAGTAGTGAGAGACATGAGGTGGCACCTCAACATGACTGTGATCAAGAGTCACACTAATTAGAAAAACAATTGAGAGTCAGTGAGGATATGATCATAGTAGCCACCAGGTGTAGTGATGACATGCATGCATTGATGACAGATTACTGATGGAGAGCATCAATGGCACAAGGTAGTTCAGATGATGGATTTTCCATGGATGATTTTCACACTCTCAGGGAGAGAGTGTCTATGATGAGGACCAACTACTGACAGTTGTTGACAGACATGGAATATCTCTTTGGGATTGGCGAGATGTATCAAAGGGACTTGAGGGAGCAGGAGTTGGAGATGGACCGACTCACTCAGGAGTTGGAGAGCACTCACTGATTCTTTATAGGCACATAGATAACCCTTCAAGAATCAGAGTCCATATCAGAGGAGCTTCTTCAGAATATCTATTAGATATCCACTTCATCTATCCTAGTGGACACTCAGATATGTCCTTCGGTCACATGGTTAGAGGATTTTGGTGATCTAGCAAAGGAGCACCAGTTGATGGAGGACACTTCCATTTGTTTTTCGAGAATGATTGACCTTTATACAGGGGTTGATCTAGTAGTACACCCAGGATCTATGATGCGACATGAGTATACGAGAGAGGACATGAGCATTCCAGAGTATATAGTGGTGAGTGATAACTCACAGAGACATACTGAGATGTATGGTGGGATTCAGAGGGGTGTATTACCTTGCAGGGAGGAGACACACTTAGGGGATCATGCAGATACCACTTCTTTGCAACATCACATATTTAGGGGAGATTACCTTCACTGTATCAACAATTGCATGGGAGATGAGAGGTATAGGTTGGTGAACCAACAGTTGGAGGAGCTACTTCCAGTTGTACTGGATTATTGGGAGTCAATGACGATCACAGGAGAGTATGTACCATGGATACCAATGGACAAGATTTTGGTTGAATCCTTGGGATTGACCAAAGCATATGATATTTTACAGGTCTACAATCAGCTACAGAGGTTTCTATTATCCTTTCCCGACACATTTATCATTGACAACAACATGAGGAGAGATAGACAGTGGCAGAGGGCATGGAGAGTGAGTAGGCTGAGACCACCTGACAGGAGTACTTTTACGGAATACAACAGGTCAGTGGTGGACTGTGTTAAGAAGATAGTTGAGAGTTGGTGCGAAATGATGAGCATCATAGGCCAGGTGACAACAGGTGAGCATAAAGGGCTTCCAACAGTGATCAATCTGACACAGGAGTAGCTAGCAGAGACTGGAAGTGATAAACTTCCAAGTTTTCCATGGGATCTGAGAGTTCATTTTGTTAGCAGGATGTTTTATATCATGTTGACGCAGGTTGCACCAGACATCCACACACTCCACCTTGGGTTGGTGTGTAGTGGGCCTATAAGTACTTGTCCTATGGAGCGAGAAATTTTATCCCTCTTGATAATCATGATCGGGCATGGAGATGGTTGGGCAGGTACTACTTCCACATAGATGTTCTTACAGATGCAACTTCTGGACAACAGGTCCAAGTGCCACAGGTAATTCAACTTGAGGATATAGGAGTGGAGGATCCAGTATTTATACAGGGAGCAGTTAGGCATGGTCAGTATAGTGCAGTGTCAGCATGGTGATCTTGGACAGAGGCTAGCATGGGATCCAAGAATTGTCAGGTTGAGAATTTCACTAACTGACAGAGGTGAGTGGACCTTTGCTGGGAAAAGTTGTTCTGACTTTCCATTGAGCTTCAATGTTGAGGAGATCACACCACTTGAGGGTGACTCACAAAGGTCTTGCAATACTTCATTATGGCATCATCATGGGCAGTTTATGGAGGCCGTTTTGATCTTGGTAGTATCTTGGAGGATGGACACGGTCAGGGATGAGGCCATGAGTCATGAGCAGGAGTTTCACGGTGATGATACATTTCAGGATGATTCTTCCCAGGGGCTTGTAGTTCATGTCTTGATATGGGACCCAGGGGGGCAGAGTGCATGATAGTTCATCTTTGGATGGGGTCTACTATGTGTCCTATAGGTGGACATGGGATCCTAGTATTATACTTGTGGGGAATTTTTTATTTCTTGAGGACAAACAATTTTCTAGCAGGGAGGACTGTAATTTCCCCACTTTGGGACACCATTACATTACATAGGGTTATGAAGACCAGAGTATCCAGATGGAGGTTGTAGCAAGTACACAGATTATTGAGAAGTATTTTTGAGTTCGGCTAGCATCTCTCATTCCATTTCATCATTATGATCCATTTCACATAGGTTGGCTTTGGTTCCGTTACATTCCGACGATTTCCATGATTTTGAGTATTTTGAGCTATAAGTCAATTAAATTCACTAAAGAGGTCATTTTGGGCACAATCCTTGGAGGAACCTCTTAGTGTAATAGCTCATTGGAATCGGGAGGAACAAGACTACATGATAGGATGATGAGAAGTGACTTTTAGTGGCCAGGGAAGCCACTAGGAGAGATAAGGAACTTTTCAGAGGTAAATAGGTTAATTAATTAACTAAAGTGGTTTAATTAATTAATTGATAATTAAAAAAGAAAGTCACTTTGGAGAGACAAGGGGATGCATGCAGTATAAATAAGAGGCAAGGGCCTATAGTCATTCATTCATGTATGTTTATCATTTTGATATATGGCTTCTAGCTAGAGAGCCCATACCTTGGGGGTTTTGAGGGTTTTGACTTAACAAACCCTAGAGGATGATTCAGTGGTGAAAGATTCCACCTAGATTGTCCCAAGCTTGGTCTCAGGGATACAATATTCCCCCACACCATTCTAGTCAGATAAGTGCAGGAGGGTTCTACACTAGCCATAGGCACAAGAAGAGAGAAGGTGCACAATTGAGGGTTTTCTAGCAAGGGGGGTGCACTTATGGAGTTAGAATCATTTGTTTGGGTTGAGGAGAAGAGATTTCGAGAATTCCAAGTATTGGGTTTCCCTTGCAGGTGTCATAGTGGCATTCTTGGTTGTTTTTGTTGATATTTTGATGGAGGATTGATTTGTACTGAGAGGGATGATTTCCCAAGAGGAGGGCACATCATTCTTTTGAGGGTGGATAGATCCAAGGGTCTAGCAGGTTCTTTGACAATTTGAGCACTTGGGTTTTCATTGATGTGTCCTGATTTATCATTCTAGCGGTTTTGTGGAGCATTTGGAGTTATCTAGGAGAGCGACTGAATTATCTAGGGTTTCAGGCATCCAGGGGGCGCACTATTCCTTGGAGGGAGGCTAGATCCCTGGCTTTGAGAGGGATCTTGGTATTTTGAGCACCTGGGTTGTTCTTGCAGTTACTCAATCTACTGTTTGTCATCTTCATTGGAGAAATTACACATCTTTTGCAGCAGGGCTGAATTGTTGAGGGTATTCAATGTTCTAGTAGGGCGTGACATCTTCCAACTTGGGGTTGGGCACTTCATACGGCTTAGATATATTCTTGCATTGGTCTTCATTGAGTATTCAGCCTTTGGAGGCTTGCAGTCTTCTATTGGAGCATTTTATAGCAACTCCTATTGTGTTATTGGATCCATCTATTGAGCATTCTAGATCAACATCTTCATTGTATCAGGTTCTTCTATTTATGAATAAAATAAGATCTGAGGTGTTTTGGCTTGTCTATCATATTGTTGATCTTGCTTATGGTTGAGGTATGTTACATTACGGTTTCTTCTTGTTTATTTCTGCAACACATATATAAATTCATCATCATAAACCCTAAGGATGAAATCAAGAGGTCAACTTGCAAGTAAACACATACAAACAAGTAAATCAACAAAGTGTTTGATGAAATGCCACAACTAGTAAAAGTTTAAAAAGACACCCAAAACCGTGATGTTCTTGTCATATTGGCTTGGGAACATTACAAGGAACCATTCTAAGAAAAAGGCCAGGGGTATACGGGTCTTAATCAACCTCTTTCATCTATTCCACTCCTGGATATGATCCGAGATATGAGTGGCGATGTCCTGGCGTAAAGTTGATAGAATTTCTAGGCCAACATCGTAACAAAATGAAAATTGGAAGTGGTTAAGGAGGAAAAACACCATATGACTAAAGGTTCCATATGCCCCCCTAGGTATCTCGATATGCCATTTTGCAGTGACCCTAATGAGGGTGTGTTGAAATAATCTTAATCGAATAGAATCGTCATTAAGGGAATTCGAGGAGCACCATAGGTGAATGGTAGTAACGTGATCACCAAGATCCTCTCCATTCTTACCTTCAAACTTCAGAATGTTTGAGAGAATCTTGGTGGGGATGGGGGGACATGTAGGATCATGACTCACAGGGTCATTCATCAACTTAGACAAGTCTAGAAGATTAAGCGTGGCCATAAAAGGGAGATGGGGTTGTGGCATCTGGCCCCAAGCTCCCTGGAAATATTATTTTTGAGGAACTGCAGTCCATCCAGGGTTTTGGTAAACACCATGTCCCTGTTTGGGATTATAAGGACCTCCTCCAAGCTGATTCATAAAAGGTTGGTTGGGCAATATTACAGTAGGAATGTTCTGTTGGGGGTTATAAAAGTTTCCCTCAGCTAGATTGGATTCGGGTTGGGGGTTTCCCAAAGTGTGAAACAAACATCCTCTGGGTGTGAATCTGGAGGATAGAGGTGGATTCTTCATGCCAAACTTGTTGGTTGGAATCGACACCAAGGAGGTAGGGGTGTAGGATGGAACATGAGCAGAAGCTTGTCTGCTAGGTTGTTGTTCCACCCAGAAGAAAGAGGATTAGACCCAGGGTTAAAAGTAGGAATGCCTCCCATATTAGGAGTCATTTGAAGGATTTGAGAACCACCAAACGAAAATGGAGTATAAGGAGGTGTAGTGCCCCCAAGCCCAATGCTAGCATTAGGGCCAACAACTGGGACGAAGCTCGAAAACTGTGAAGTAAAGTTCAACATACCATAGGAAAAAGGACTAGAAGCCATAGGGATGGACTGAACATTATAGCCCGGTGAGTGACCAAGAGACCCAAAAGGGTTCAAGGTGGTAGATTGAGCATTCACTATAGGCTAAGCCATAGTAATGATAGGTACCTCCAGCACTACAACCATTGAGGTTGCAGGATTCGAAGGGGTGCCATTAACTATAGTGGGTGTGGGAGTCGAAGGGTTCACAGTGTTCTAAAGACTAGGTTTAGTACTCATCCTTGTAGAATCACAAGTATGAAAAGTGGATGTGTGTGTACCATGCTTAATAAGTCTATGCATTTTAGAAGGAAAATACTCGAAATACGGTGGTATCTGTAACAAGCGATGGGACCAGTAGCGACGCTGGTCTGACTCCACAATGACTTAAGACTCTAAAGATGAAAAATAAATCCTAAGGCCAACTAGTAATCAAAGAGCACACCAAAATTCAAAGACCAATATGCACACAAATGAGGTAAAGTGGCTGAGAGTGGCCTCCCTCCCTAAAGAAGGTATGTCTCTCCTAAGAGGGGCATGAGACTCCCTGCTAAATATCAGAGGTAACATAATCAATTATAAAGGCCCTTGTGGAATTAAAAACTAGTCGGTCAGATCCCCCTGGAGAGGTAATCCTTCGTAAAGGCTATGTGCTGTCTGAACCTTATTTGACCCAGGGTACCTGCAGAATAACCCCTGCAAGTAACCTATGAGACACATAAGTTAAGAAACTAATAAACCACTGTATAACCGATGCACATGCGAGCAGTCGTAAGTCAGGTCCACCATATGGGCAGGGTAGCAAAGCATGAAACCTTGAAAGTATCGCCTGTCACAAAGGTAAAGGCACTAGAAATATCCCTAGATACGAATAGATCCCCAAAAATATCGCTGAAGCTAAGAAGGCATCAGGGGGATACCCTTTCAACTGAATTCATGCGACCTCGTGATTAACTCCGGTGTGAGTGGAGCCTCCTGATCTTACCAATTATACTATGGATTTCTCCACTCCCTTTCTCAGACACATATGTTGATTTAATTTCCTTGGAGAAGTTTACTCACAAAATCCTATTCCAAGGCACTAAATCCTAAGCTAGTTTGTGCACCCTAGAAAATAAAATTGTGACTAATCAATTTTAAATTATAGCGTTGATTTTAGTGGCTGTGATTACTCAAAAATGTATGGTAGTGAAACTCATGATGTTATGACTCTGCAAGAAAAGTAAATATGAAAATAATGCAAAGTCCTAACTTTAACTTTCAATGAATGGTATGCTTCTAATAACAAATGGAAGTTTCAATTTCAACTTTGCAATTCTGAAGTAAAAATGAAATCTTTCATTACATGCACTAAGCTAATGACAAGGACTCAAAAGACCAAAATTTCAAGCAATGCAAAATGCCTATTTTTTGTGTTCTCAATATAATAAAAATGAAAATGCATGGACTGAAAAAAAACTTGATATATAAACTCTACTGTGTATAGAACGAGACAACTCAACCAGGATAACAAGTAGCAAAACACCCAGCCCAATGTACAAGGACAATCAAAATGAAATTATGATAAGAAAGACTCCTCCCATAAATTAAACCAAAGACAGGTTTCCTGTCATCCTACAAGCACTCAACAAGAACTACAGAGACCCAAGAAGTCTCAACAAACCTCAAATCCCACCCAAGAATCACCATACCAAGCAAACAAGCAAGGAAAACTGATGTATGCGACTGTTTAGGAAAATAGAGCATATATACACATCTTGTAGAGGGACAACTTGCGTATGTAAGTGACTGTCAAGGAAAAAATAGCATATATGTTTCAAAAAACAAGTCTAGGCAAGGGAGAAGGATAAAAACTCAGACCCAGAGTGAACAGAGGCTGTTAAGAAATGATACGACAAGAAACACAATAGGAATGAGAGAAATCTAAGGATAAAAGTAGTCCAAAATCTAAGAAATAAGATTGATTCCCTAGTATGGTCGCCAATTCTATTACGAGGAAAATCTCTCTATGGCTAGGGTAAACCATAAAAAATGAAAATGACTGTAGAAATCAACACTTTTCTCAAGTATGTTATGAAAATAAATATGCTAGAAAGACAAGATAAAGTCCTACCTCGTCCAGACGTTCGATGAAGTCCACCATTGAGCACTTGACCCAAAGAAATATACCTGCAAGTAGTCCTAAAAAAAAAATCAAAGAAAGCATATGGTGATATTATATGATTTTAGCACATTCAATAGCATAATACATTAATAAACATGACAAATATGCCCATGGAATAATAATTCAAATATTTGCAATATATCAATTGGACGAGAAAAGAGTATTTCTATTAATATATGATCAACATAAGTGAAAATTTTACAGACTTCCGTGTCGGCATGGTTCAGAACCGAGAAACTAAGTTCCTTCCAGCTGGGCCTCCACCACTTCAATCGCCCACCAAAGGCAAGCTCATAATAAAGAAGCAATGAGGTTCTCAATCAATAAGGGAAGAGCTTGGGGGATGAACACTATGTTCAGATTTAAAGGACAAAGGGATGCAGACTCAATATGAAGTAAATAATTCCTCCAGAGTAACTTTTCTCTCAAAGTTGAATTCTTTCCTTCTTTTCCATAGCTCAGAATTTTCCCATTTATAGCCTTCAAAATGGTATTGAAGGGTCGAGTCAGAATGTTTCCAGTATATGAAAGGCCAAGGATCATAGATATCCTGTCATGACATGGAAACCCGACATTAATTTTCATTTTATGGCACAAATCCCGATGTATGTGGGATGTAGTGGAGAAGCCTACATATACACATGCTGTATAGTAGGCAAGATGCTTACATGTGGAAAAATATCTATTTTAGCTCTTGACTTTAAAAATAGGGATGATAAGTCTGCATGGGGAAATGTAAAAAGGCCTTTTGTGCAAGATTGCATAGGGTGAGGAAAATATTGCTATAACACACTCATAACATGTCCATCGAGATGAGCCCATTCAAGGCATTGTATGTCTACGATTCCCCATCATTTGTGGATTTGGAATTTTGGGAGAGTAGAGATCCCAAAGAAAAATATTGGTTGCAGGAAAGCCAAGACATCTTGAGAGTCCTGAAGGAAAATTTGCAGGACACTCAGAATCATCATAAGATGTATGTAGACAGGAACATGGTAGAACATATCTTTGAGGTTGGAACCCTAGTATTTCTCAGGTTGCAACCTTACAGATGGTCGTTGCTAAAAAAGAGTGGTGCATAAAAGCTGAAGCCTTGCTTTTATGGACCCTAGAGAGTGATCAAGAGAGTTGGGGAGGTACTATATGAGTTGGAGATACCATAAGGTAGCATGATCTACACCACCTTCCATGTATCCTGGCTCAAGTAGGCATTGGGACAGAAGGTCACCGCTTCGGTAGATCTTCCTCAGCTACATGAGGAAGGGAAGTTGGTTATGGATCCCCAAAGGTTTGTTTATGTCAGGGAGTGGAGGTTAGGAAGTAGGGTCATTTGAGAGTACTTGGTCGTATGGAGAGGATTTATTTCATAGCATGTCACTTGGGAAGGAGAAAAGATCATATAACACCCTGATCCAGAGTTGCTTGAGGACAAGCAATCTTGGGAAGATAGGACTATAATGTTCCCTTCCAATTGATCATGATGGAGGATGACTTAGTAGCCTATATGAATCCCATAGGCTATAGTTAGAAGGGAAAATGGAGTAACAAAGGTTTATTTGGTGTCAATAGGTTAAAATATGACAAATCCTAAAGTGACATTAAATACAAATAAATAATTTTGTTTAAATGAAAATTGGATGGAAAATAAAGAGAGGGTTTGATTTGGTCAAAAAGGGGAAAGATATAGAAGGTTGGAGGAAGGATAAATAGAGGGGTATCCTTTCACTTTGGAATTATGATTTGATCTCTCATTTTGTGTTAAGAACCAAATATCAATATATCATAGAAAAACCTCAGAAAAAGTACTCAATGCCTTGAAAAAGAGATAATTTCAGATAATAATCCTCTTCGAGGGGGAAACCTCCTTTTACCCCACTTAAATGTTCAAGTACAAGA
>JZKD02S0168025.1:603591-628866 GCA_000966675.3 Picea glauca
CACACACATGCAAAGAATATAACATATACCGAACAAAAAAGGTAAAGGAAAAGTGAGTAGACAATAAAAAACAAAAAACAAACTTCTTTATTTATGTACAATGGGAAGTTGCCTTACCGACTAGCTAATGTAATGTTTTATAATTTGGTCGTTGATGGGAAGGAGGTCTAAATTCCCTTAAAGGTTTTGTAAGTGGTAGGTTTCTAGGCCAATGTTTTATTTAATCATGAAAGGGCCCAACCACAATCGCTGAAACTTCAAATGTTTTCCTTTATATTCATGTGGCTTGTCCCATTTAAGTACCAGGTCTCCAATTTGAATGTCTTTATCACCAACATATTTTTTATCAAACCAACATTTAATAGTCTGTTGGTGAGCTTCAAATTTCGTTCTTTCTTTGGTGCAGTTCTCTTCTAGATTCAACAAGGTGTCAACGTGTCTTTGGATGATAGGGAAATCTCCCCCATCCCTATTGTGTAAGTTGAAGGGAAGGAAGATATATATTTTAAGGAAGGATAACTTCTTTCCCATAGACAAGAAAGTAAGGAGAGGTCCGTATAGAAGCTTTGGAAGTGACACAGTCAACCTAGAGGGAGTTGGGTAGAAAATTATGCTAATTTATCTACTAATCTACTATAGGTCATTTGAGAATGTGGATCAGATTCTTATTTGTATATTCAGCTAGACCATTTCCCTGAGGGTAATAGTTGGATGCATATTTTAAAGTGATCCCCTTTTCTAGAGAAAAATCATCCAATTTAAACGTTGAAAAATATGTTGCGTTATCAAATATAAGAGTGTTAGGTACTCCAACCCTGGTCATTATGTGTTGTTCAATAAAATTTATTACCACCTCATCTTTTACTTTTGTTAGAGATATTGCTTCATTCCAACATCTAAAATAATCAGTGGTAGTTAGAATATACCTTTGTTGTTTGGATGAGTGAGGATTGATCTCACCGATTATGTCTAACCCCCATTGTTCAAAGGGATCTTAAACAACAATAGAATGAAGTGGAAGAAATTCCTTGTGCTCTCTTCTAGTGGATTTTTGGCAAACTTCACATCTACGAGAGTAGGCATGGACATATTTGAATAATATCAGATAGTAGTACCCATCTCTCAATATCTTGTGGGATGTTGTCTCTGTTGATACTGAGAGGGGGGTGAATCAATATCAAGTATAATTTTTTTTTCAACTTATACTTGAACCAAATTATATATTCAATTATATCCAATGAGAAATGAACAATAGTAGAAGATTTACACCAATACACCATAATACACCATGCACAATATATGAGAAATAATCAATAGTTATTGTTCAAGGGATGTAATGACTTCCAAGGGAAGCTGCAAATTCCAAATATAAAGGGAGGGATAAACCTCCAAAAGGAATATACAATCCTCCAAAATAAAGAGAGGGTTGACCTCTCCATCCTTTCCCCTTCCTTCCACCCAAGAATATATGAGAGATAATAAAACTTTACATTAAATTATCACCATCAACCAACCATCACATAGAACCTGAAAATGCTTCCTGAGACTTCTTCAACTTCTGCAATTCTTCATTTCTTGGAATACTTTGATCCTATAGATAATATTACTCAATGTATCCTCTGAAACGCCTCCAAGTTTCACTCCTTGAATCCTTCCAGAAAAGGAGTTATAGAGAAAATGGTAGACCTTATTCATTTCTGGTTTATTTAGGAGAGCGAACTTGTACATAATTACCCATGGTCAATATTTAACATAAGAATCTGAAATTAGTACACAAGAAACTAAATCCCGTACTCTTTCCAATGCAATTGGTCTCACTTCATTTGGATTCTCTATGAAGACATTATGACTATTTTACTTGGAACACCTGTTTATGACTAGCTTCAAGACTAGTGAAAAACCCTATCTTTCACATAGTGTATCTTCAAAAGCACAACGAAAAAAGAGATGGATTTTTTACCATAGGTACCTAGATATGTCTTCTCAATAGCCTCCGAAGTTCATGATCTGAATCGTTCTAGAAACAAAGTTATAGCAAAAATGGTAAGATGACCTGTAAATAACATACCTTAGAACACATCATCAAAAGACTTCATCCTCCCTTGAAATTTGGCCTTCTTTACTTCATATTTCCTCTGAAATTCGACTTATTTCTCCTTGTTCATTAACAAACTTGTTTGTATTTTTAAAATGAATTTATAATGGTATGTATTTATACCCTTTATGTCACTTCCTTTTAACATTAGGGCCGACATGTAGTTTCTGCTTCAATTCACATTGTCATCTTCAAAAATGCATTTCTCCTCAATCGTGAGGATCCACGTGACATGCCACATACCATCGAAAGAGTCATGAATTATAATATCCATCCATGGGTGTTGTATCTGAATTTTTAATTTCCTTCATGTCTATCTACTTTGATCAATTGTGGGGTCCAAAATCCAATGGATAGGGTTGACATCAATGAATACAACCAATGACTAGGGTTGACATTAATGACAACAACCAATCTTCCAATAATACCCCCTTTTGTCATTGACGGAAACACTCATGCACCACCTGTCATCACGCTCTTGGATTCTCTCCCCCTTTGACATCAATGACAAAGGGTGGGGCTGCTCCCCCTGAGTTTAATGGAAAAGGTATCTCTCTTCTTTGGGGCTGCTCCCTTGAACATATAGCACTTAATAACACTTCATTTTTATGGTCTCTTTCTCCCTTGGAGATTTTTTGTGGATCTAGGATGTATATCTTACTTGGTCTTCTTGTTGCAGTTGCAACCAATCTTCCTGAACCTTCTTCTTTGATTTTTCATCTTTGTGAGTCTAACATGAGAGTATATCCTTGATCACACATTTTACTAACATTGAGTAGATTATGCTTCAAGTATTCAACCAATAGGACATTCTTTTCTTTTACATTTTTGCTTCCAATCTCTAGTACACCTTTTCAAAGTATTTTGGCAAATGAGTCATCTCCAAATGAAAAATTGCCACCCTTTCTCTTCAAGATGATGAATTTGTCTTGATCCCCGATCATGTGTGAAGAACATCCATTGCCTATGTACCATTCATCTTCTTCTTTACATTCTTCAGTGGTCAATGCTATTTGACAATCTTCATTGTTTGGAATCTCTTTCCTTCTCCATACTGTGGTTTTCATAGGGAAATTTGGCATATGAGCATCTCCATTCATATATCTGCAATTTCATGCTTTCTGACCAAGATAATTACATTTATAGAATACAACATTTTTTTTCCATCAATGTGGAAAATGAATTATAACTTCTGTTGACAAATCCATGATAGTTTACATATCTTCTATTTACACCATTCATGTTTCTTGCATATTTGTTCCTTTCATTGATTCTGCAATTAATTTCCTTATGTCCAAAATTTTTGCAAGTAGAACAATGACCAAGACAAAAAATTTGATACCTGGGAGTAATTGACCTTCTTTTTGGTGTAGACGATTTGGGTTCATGATATACTCTTCCGTAGTTTCCTTCATACTGATTGAAGCTTCTTTGATTATTGAAGGTAGGATGTCTTCTTGGATATTCATCTCTTTTGTAATCATTCCTTCTTTCTGGTATCCTGGTCCACTTCTCATCACGTGTCTGTGTAGAGATTTCTTCAATCTTCTTGTTGGTATTTGAATCTTCTTTGTATGAAGTTTCACCCATGCATCCAAGATGTGTTAAGTATTTTGACACTTGAGAGTTTCTTAAGCTCTTCCTCAATGAGACAACTTCTTGTTCAAGTTTCTCACAATCTTCTTCTTTCTTCATCATTTGGACATTCCTTACTTCTCCTATTATTCTTGCTTCTTTGAGTAGATTTTTCAAGGAAATGGTTTCTTCTCTTAGTTTCTCAAAGTCTTCTAATTGTTTCTTCAAGATTTCAATTGTCTTTTAACAACTATCCAATTCACTTCTTAGTTTTGTATGCATTTTTTTGATCTTTCTATTTTCAATCTCAACTTGCTTCAATTTTTTAAGATTCTCATCTTCTTGTTGAATCATTTCCGCTTCATGATTTTCTTCTTCTTCATTGGAATTTTCTTGTTCAATATCATCTCTTTCACTATTTGGATAAGGACATTCAAATTCAACATGTCCTACTCCTTCACAATTAAAGCAAAAGAACTCACCTCTATTTTCTTCTTTGAAATCTGAGATGTTGTAATTTGCTTCAACTTCTTCTTCTTCTTTTGCTTCCTCCCTTGCATAAAGGTCTTGTAGCTTGTCCCAAATCTATTTTTCCGATGCACGTGATCCCACCTTGGATTTTACCGAATCTGTCAATCCATCTAGGATGGTATCTATTGCCAATTTGTTGTTCCTTCTTGCTTCCTTCTGAGCTGTAGTCTTTGGTTTCTTCAAAGAATTGTATCCTAAAGCAACTGAGAACTAAACATATTCCCCAAGAGATTTCAAGTAAGTTTCCATTCTATTACTCCAATATTCAAAATTTCTTCCATCAAATGGTGGAATCCCATTCAGAATGTTGTCTTCCATTTCTGCTTAGGATATTCCTTCCAGTGGTTAAACTGTACTGAAGGTAACTCGCTCTGATTCCAATTGTTGATACTGAGAGGGGGGTGAATCAGTATCAAGTACAATTTTTTTTTTCAACTTATAATTCAACCAAATTATATATTCAATTATATCAAATGAGCAATGAACAATAGTAGAATATTTACACCAATACACCACAATACACCATGCACAATATATGACAAATAATCAATAGTTATTGTTCAAGGGAAGTAATGACTTCCAGTGGAAGCTACAACTTCCAAATATAAAGGAAGGGATAAACCTCCAAAAGGAAGATATAATCCTTCAATATCAAGATAGGGTTGACCTCTCCATCCTTTCCCCTTCCTTCCACCTAATAATATATGAGAGATAATAACATTTTACATTAAATTATCACCATCAACCAACCATCACATAGAACCTGATAATGATTCCCGAGACTTCTTCAACTTCTAAAATTCTTCACTTCTTGGAATACTTTGATCCTATAGATAATACTACTCAATGTATTCTATGAAACTCCTCCAAGTTTCACTCCTTGAATCCTCCTAGAAAAGGCGTTATAGAGAAAATGGTAGACCTTATTCAATTTTGGTTTATTGACGAGAGCGAACTTGTACATAAGACCTCATGCTAAATATTTAACATAATATTTTGAAATTAGTACAAAATAAACTAACTCCTGTACTATTTCCAAATAAATTGGTCTCACTTCATTTGGATTCTCTATGAAGACGCTATGCTTGTTTTACCAGGAACACCTATTTATGACTAGCTTCAGGACTAGTAAAAAACCCTATCTTACACATAGTTTATCGCCAAACGTATATCGAATAAAGAGATGAAATTTTTACCACCACTAACTAGATATGTCTTCTCAATAGCCTCTGAATTTCACCATCTGAATCGTTCTAGAAACAAAGTTATATTGAAAATGGTAAGATGACCTGTAAATAACATACCTTAGAACACATCACCAAAAGACTTCATCCTCCCTTGAAATTCAGCCTTCTTTACTTCATATTTCCTCTGAAATTAGACTTATATCTCCTTGTTCATTAACAATCCTTGTTCCTTTGAAGATTACATCAACTTTCGATTATCCAAACAACACATACGAAACTCCTCACCACAGAAACTTAAAAACATCAAACTTTTGTGTGTTTTTAAAATGAATGTATAATGATATGTATTTATACCCTTTATGTCACTTCCTTTTAACACTAAAGCCGACATGTAGTTTCTGCTTCAATTCACACTGTCATCTTCAAAAATTCATTTCTCCTCAATCGTGAGGATCCATGTGACATGACACATACCACTAGAAGAGGCATGACTTATAATATCCATCCATGGGTGTTGTATCTACATGTGTAATTTCCTTCATGTCTATATACTTCTATCAACTGTGGGGTCCAAAAGACAATGGCTAGGGTTCACATCAATGACTACAACCAATGACTAGGGTTGACATCAATGAAAACAACCAATCTTCCAACAATCTCCCCCTTTGTCATTGATGGAAACACTCATCCTCCCCCTATCCTCATGCTCCTGGTTTCTCTCCCCCTTTGACATAAATGGCCAAGGGTGGGGCTGATCCCCCTGAGTTTAATGGAAAACGATAACTCTCTTATTTGGGGCTGCTCCCCCTGAACATATAGCACTTAATAACACTTCATTTTTATGGTCTCTTTCTCCCTTGGAGATTTTTTGTGGATCTAGGACGTATATCTTACTTGGTCTTCTTGTTGCAGTTGCAACCAATCTTCCTGAACCTTCTTCTTTGATTTTTCATCTTTGTGAGTCTAACGTGAGAGTATATCCTTGATCACACATTTTACTAACATTGAGTAGATTATGCTTCAAGTCTTCAACCAATAGGACATTCTTTTCTTTTACATTTTTGCTTCCAAGCTCTAGTACACCTTTTCAAAGTATTTTGGCAAATGAGTCATCTCCAAATGAAAAATTTCCACCCTTTCTCTTCAAGATGATGATTTTGTCTTGATCCCTGGTCATGTGTGAAGAACATCCATTGTCTATGTACCATTCATCTTCTTCTTTACATTCTTCAGTGGTCAATGCTATTTGACAATCTTCATTGTTTGGAATCTCTTTCCTTCTCCATACTATGGTTTGCATAGGGAAATTTGGCATATGAGCATCTTCATTCATATATCTGCAATTTCATGCTTTCTGACCAAGATAATTACATTTATAGAATGCAACATTTTTTTTCCATCAATGTGAACAATGAATTATAACTTCTGTTGACAAATCCATGATAGTTTCCATATCTTCTATTTACACCATTCATGTTTCTTGCATAGTTGTTCCTTTCATTGATTCTGCAATTAATTTCCTTATGTCCAAAATTTTTGCAAGTAGAAAAATGACCAAGACAAAAAATTTGATACCTGGGAGTAATTGACCTTCTTTGTGGTGTAGTCTATTTGGGTTCATGATATACTCTTCCGTAGTTTCCTTCATACTGATTGAAGCTTCTTTGATTCTTGAAGTTAGGATGTCTTCTTGGATATTCATCTCTTTTGTAATCATTCCTTCTTTCTGGTATCCTGGTCGACTTCTTATCACGTGTCTGTGTAGATCTTTCTTCAACCTTCTTGTTGGTATTTGAATCTTCTTTGTATGAAGTTTCACCCATGCATCCAAGATGTGTTAAGTCTTTTGACACTTGAGAGTTTCTTAAACTCTTCCTCAATGAGACAACTTCTTGTTCAAGTTTCTCATAATCTTCTTCTTTCTTCATCATTTGGACATTCCTTACTTCTCCTATTCTTCTTGCTCCTTCGAGTAGAGTTTTCAAGGAAATGGTTTCTTCTCTTACTTTCTCAAATTATTATAATTGTTTCTTAGATCTTTGAATTGTATTTTCACAACTACCCAATTCACTTTTTAGTTGTGTATGCGTGTTTTTGAGATTTCTATTTTCAATCTCAACATGCTTCAATTTTTTAAGATTCTCATCTTCTTATTGAATCATATCTGCTTCATGATTTTCTTCTTCTTCATTGGAATTTTCTTCTTCAGTATAATATCTTTCAATCCTTGGATAAGAACATTCAAATTCAACATGTCCTACTCCTTCACAAGAAAAAGAACTCACCTCTATTTTCTTCTTTGAAATCTGAGATGTTGTAATTTGCTTCAACTTCTTCTTCTTCTTCTTCTGCTTCTTCCCTTGCATAAAGGTCTTGTATCTTGTCCCAAATATCTTTTGCTGATGCACATGATCCCACCTTGTATTTCATTGAATCTGTCAATCCATCTATGATTGTATCTATTGCCAATTTGTTGTTCCTTCTTGCTTCCTTCTGAAGTGCAGTCTTTGGTTTCTTCAAAGAATTGTATCCTAAAGAAATTGAGAACCAAACATCTGCCCCAAGATATTTCAAGTAATTTTCCATTCTATTACTCCAGTATTCAAAATTGCTTCCATCAAATGGTGGAATCCCATTTGGAATGTTGTCTTCCATTTCTTCTTAGGATCTTCCTTCTAGTGGTTAAACTGTATTGAAGGTAACCCACTCTGACACCAATTGTTGATACTGAGAGGGGGGTGAATCAGTATCAAGTACAATTTAAAAAAAAATTCAACTTATACTTCAACCAGATTATATATTCAATTATATCCAATGAGCAATTAACAATAGTAGAAGAGTTACACCAATACACCACAATAGACCATGCACACTATATGAGTAATAATCAATAGTTATCATTCAAGGGAAGTAATGAATTCCAAGGGAAGATACATCTTCCAAATATAAATGGAGGGATAAACCTCCAAAAGGAAGATACAATCCTCCAATATCAAGAGAGGGTTGACCTCTTCATCCTTTCTCCTTCCTTACACCCAACAATATATGAGAGATAATAAAACTTTAGATCAAATTATCACCATCAAACAACTACCACATAGAACTTGATAATGCTTCCTACGACTTCTTCAACTTTTGCAATTCTTCACTTATTGGAATACTTTGATCCTATAGATAATATTACTCAATGTATTATCTGAAACTCTTCCAAGTTTCACTCCTTGAATATTCCTAGAAAAGGAGTTATAGAGAAAATGGTAGACCTTATTCAATTATGGTTTATTCAGGAGAGAAAACTTGTACAGAATTCCCCATGCTCAATATTTAACATAAGATTCTGAAATTGGTACAAAAGAAACTAAGGCCCATACTCTTTCCAATTCAATTGGTATCACTTCATTTGGATTCTCTATGAATACGTTATGACTGTTTTACCCGAAACACCTGTTTATGACTAGCTTCAAGACTAGTCAAAAAACCTATCTTCCACAGAGTGTATCGCCAAAAGTATAGCGAATATAGAGATGAAATTTTTACCATAGGTACCTAGATATGTCTTATCAATAACCTCCTAATTTCACCATATGAATCGTTCTAGAAACAAATTTATAACGAAAATGGTAAGATGACCTGTAAATAACATACCTTAGAACACATCACCAAAAGACTTTATCCTCCCTTGAAATTCGACCTTCTTTACTTCATATTTCCTCTGAAATTTGACTTATATATCCTTGTTAATTAAAAAACTTATGTTTGTTTTTAAAATGAATGTATAATGATATGTATTTATACCCTTTATGTCACTTCCTTTTAACATTAGGGATGGCATGTAGTTTCTGCTTCAATTCACATTGTCATCTTCAAAAATTAATTTCTCGTCAATCGTGAGGAGCCACGTGACGTGCCACATACCACCAGAAGTGGCATGACTTATACTATCTATCCATGGGTTTTGTATCTTCATAGGTAATTTCCTTCATGTCTATCTACTTCGATCAACTGTGGGGTCCAGAAGCCAATGCCTAGGGTTGACATCAATGACTACAACCAATGACTAGGGTTGACATCAATGACAACAACCAATCTTCAAACAACCTCTCCTGAAAAAAGAACTCCAACTCATACATCATGCATGTCTTTGAGAACCTTGTCATCATATTTCTTTTCAAGACATTGGAGTAGAACCCCGACATATTTTTTTCTGAATAAGATGTTGTTAATCAACTAATATTGTGCAAACTTTAGCCTTAACACTCTCTTTTGTTTGGAATTAATATCATCAGGAGTGGCACCATGATGAAGATATTATTTGAGATCATTATAACATTAATTCTCAATTGATGGGGCATAAGGGTCTTGTGGTATATAGAGGGTGTTCCTCTTGCCATCCATCTTCTTCTTCATCTTCAGAATTCGTGACTCCAATTTCCAACTTACATAGGAATTGACCTCTAGTGATGTTTTTTGGTTTGAATTCAAGGTCACACTCCTGTAAATATACCATCCAATTGCCTCATCTCTTTCCTAGTTCCCTCTGCACAAATAATTATTTGACCTTTGGGTGAGGGACAATTACCTTGGTAAGTTTTTTCAGTATATTGGTCCTGAACTATTTGATAGCTTTGTGGATTTTTATTTTTATTTTCTAACAATGGATAATTCAATTGAGAAACTTGGAGTCCAGTGCTCATAAAGGTGATGGGGCACTCATTCCCTTGCAAGTCTTTTTGAGTGAGCATTGCTGCAAGAGAATGTTCAGAAGAAAAAGTATATAACAAGAAGTACTTAGTAAATTATGGGCTTTGTAAAGAAGGTGTAGCTGCTATGGAAGAATTGATATTATTAAAGGACTACTTTTCAATAGATGTCCACTTAATTACATGTCTTTCTTTATCATCTGCTGAAGGGGTTTAACAATTTCAACAAAATACATAACAAATCTTCTTACAAAATTGATTTTTCTGAAAAAGGACTACATAGACGTTTTGCTGTGTGGAGGTGGGATTGGAATAATAACTTTAGTTCATTCTTGGTCCACATAAATCCCATATTTTGAAATAATGAGCCCCCAAAATTTACCTTTTGAAATGAAAAAGATTCTCTTCTCGAAGTTTAGAAAAATACCATATTTTGTGCATCTTTCAAATATCTTCTTCAGATGTTTTGGTTGAAAAAATCTTTGTTTTTAATAAACCATGACATCATCAAGATAGATTACAACACTATGACTGATTAGGCCTTTGAAATCTATGCCCATTTCCATATGAAAGGTAACACCAATGTTTATTAGATTGAAGGACATTCTACAATATGCATATGTTCCCCACTCTGTCCTAAAAGTGATCTTTAACCGGTCTTCAACGTGGTCTTGTTATGCTACGAGAACCTTATTATTACCAGAAAAACCAGCTAAAAGAGAAAACATTTTAGACCTAGAGATGAGTTGTAGGATTTGTTCCATAGGAGGAATTGGATAGTTGTACTTATCAAAATCTTGATTCATATTTTGGAAATCTATGCACAATCTTGTCTCCCACGATTTATTTCTGATGGGCACCAGGTTGGAAACCCAGGTTGAGTGATGAACTGTGAAGATGATCCAAGCATCCAACAACTTCTTGAGTTCCTTATAAATAAGTGGTTCAAACATCGAATGTATTTTTCTCAACTTATATTGGGGATTGACACCTTATTTGATAGGAATCACATGTTGAATGATACAAGTGTTATAGGTTTTCAAATATTCATATGTCCAAGAAAATACATCATGATATTTCTTAAATAACTGTGTGAATGCATGCTTTTCTGCCTTTGAACAATAGGTTCCCAGATTGACATATTTAGGTTGTTTAGTAGTTCCTAGATTCACTAGAAAGTTCATCATAATAGAGTTGTTGGTATTCATATTCATAGGTTTTTTGAACTTAGTTTGCAGATCAAATAAATTTTTAAGCAATAATACATTTTTTGGGATGCAATTTGTTTTTATCTTACTTGTATCGTCTCAGTGTTCCCAAAGATCTTGTTCATGCAATTCATCATCTATTATAGAGTCCTGGAACATGTTAGTGCTGGTGAGGAAATTTATGATCTAGGTATCATTTTTGAACACTCTCCAGTTTGTGACATTGTCTGATATAGAAGGCATGAAAATTATTTCAAAAGAAAAACTGTCATTAAGAGGCATGAATATAGAGGATGCATTTTCCAAAATGTCTGCAACAATGTTTTGACAATGAGGTATAGACTTAATATTAAAATATCAAAAGGAATAGAGTAGGTTCCATACCTCGTGTTTATAACCTTTCAAGTGGGGAGACAAACATTTAATAGTGTTTCTTACATGTTGAAAAACTATCTCCGAATCACCAAATACTCAAAGGAATTTTACCTTAAGGCCGTTGGCAATTTTTAGGCCTTGGACCAAGGCTTCATATTTAACAGTATTGTTGGTGCATTCAAAGTCTAAGTGGAATGATATGAGCATTTTACTTTGTTCTGGATCAACAAGAAGACATCCTGTTCAGCTCCTTGTTGAGATATGGAGCCATCAAATAACATCGTCCATATGTTATTATGTGCAATTGGGTTAGTCGCTAATAACATAGTTCTTTTAATACAGTACAAGAATTATTGTTAGCCCAAGTGCATGGAAGGAGTTTGAACTGCATTTTTTTTTAATTGGAGATGGCTACGCTTCATAACATCCATGGTTGGTCTCTAAAAAACAATTTCCCAAAACAATATGGGAAAATATTACGGGGTCATTCTTGCCTTCAAGTTCGGTTACTGTATGCTTCATATGAGACTTGTTGTTCACTTGAATCTGATTTGGCTTACCTTTGTACAGGAGCCATAAGTGGGACCAATCTCTAGAGAAATAACCTTGAAGTTTCACATACCAATCTCCGCTCAACAACAAACCATAGCTTTTTGGAATATCAACCACAACAATGTCAATGACTTGATGAAACCTAGGATTTGATGCCAGTCTAATCATAAAATCTTTAAGTTCACCTCGCACTTTAACATAAAATATATCTAATTGTATGATCCTAGTAGTATTTATTTTTAGGACAACATTAATCTTTTGGCACACAAAGTATGACATGATATTGGAAGAAGCAACAAAGTATGCTAAGAAATTATGTACATTAAAATGAAAATTTTCATATGTAAGTAGAAAAGGGTGGAATCTGAGACTTTGAAATGTGCACATATGATGATTTCATTTATGAAAGATTTAATTTAAACTTTCTACTCTTCCTTTGCTTCACTAGTTTTAGAAATGTTGTTGGTTACAATAAGAGTCTTCTTCTGAGAGTTGTTAGGATTGCAAGTGTCAAGAATCATAATACATTGCCGAGGTAGCATGCAGATATCATACATAGATATGTTATCTTTATTTTTATTCATATCTTCAATAAAATTATAATCTGAAGTGTGGGTTTCATGCTTGATTGTCTTTTTGTTTGGTTGTGATGCATCGAATCTATTGTTGATAGTTGAAGTTTTGGGTTTATTGTTGGTTATAGATGGGGTTGAAGTGCCTAGTTTGTTGCTATTAGCTGAAACATAGGTATTGAGATTATTGTTGGATATTGTTGGGTTTGAAGTGTTTGGTTTCTGAATAGGGATGAGAGGGGTTATCTTTCTAAGAGAAACATTGGTTTTCAAGGGTAGAGAAGTGTTGAGGACACCACCTTTACTGCATAGGTTGTAGTCTTGGAGAGAAAGTTTTATGAAATGTGTATCTCCCACAAAACATTCTTCTATATTCTCATCGTTCAAGTCTATACACCAGTCCAATACATCATATTATTCACTTCATGCTTCCTTGGGATGTTCATCATTTATGTTTTGTTGATCTAGAATCTGGTTGATGACCAAGGTCATATAATTAACCCATCGAGGACATGTTTTTTTAGAATTATTCTGCTGATGGTATGAGAAGAAATTAACCATGCTGAATTTATCCAGATTTAGAGTAAGTTGTGGGACTTATAGTGTCTTCAGTGGATTTTCATTCCTTTTGAAGAATGGATGAAAAGGTCTAGGCCTTGAAGGTCCTTCCCTATCATTATTCTTAAGGTCTATTAACTCATTCAACAACTTCTTAACCAAATTTACTGCACTGTCCAGATATTTGGGGTCCTTCTTAGGAGGTTCAATCAATAACAAAGGTTTCTTCCCAACTGATTTAGTTTCTTCAAATGAGGGGTGACTGTAGTAAGAAAACAACTCCTTTTCAACAAATTTAGCTTCTTCAAAATTCCTAGCCAAGGTAACCTTTCCAACTTGTTTAAAAAACATGCCTATAGAAGGGTTCAAAGTTGAAGTATAGTATTCAACAACTAAGGTTTCCAAAGGAGTGGTTTGAAGAGAAAACTTATTGAGGAATGTAGTAAAGCATTGTTAAATTCCTTTAATTTTTCTTTCTTTTCGATATTATGGGTCCCTAATTCTTTGTATAAAGTCGCAAGAGTTTTCTCTTCACCAAACTTTCCAATGAAGGTTTTTTCAATTTTTTCCCATCTAGTTAGAGAGTCAAGAGGGAGCTTAAAATACCATTTGGAAGCTTTGTTTTCAAAGGTGTAAGGAAATAGTATACAAACCACATCTTCATAACAAACAATAAGGATAGGGGTGGCTAGAAATAGAATCTTTATATGATCTTCTGGTGAGATGGATTTGTCCGTGTCAGATTTCGGGAGAATTTTTTCTTGATGTTTGGGTAAACCATGCATAGGTTCCACTAAGTTTATATCACCTTGGGAAATCCATGGTGGAATCACTGGTCTTCTATTTCGATTTTCACCCATGTTATCTTCAGTATTAGATCCTGGATCTTGACCGCCAAAATTTTCTTCCAAACTAGGAGTAGGATGAGGATGTGTGGGAGAAATTTGACTCAAGGGTACATGTAATTCATGTAGAGAAGTTTCAATCAAATCCTCTATAGAGTCAACAAGAATGTTTTCCCAATTCTCGGGTTGTCATCTACAAGCAACTCTCCTCTTAGGGAGTTTTGAGGCTGTAGGCAGTTGACCAAGAAATTTATCATGTGGACATGTAATAGGAGGAGTTTTAGCAAACTCTTCATTAGGTACATGATACCAAGACTTTGGCTGGTGTTCAGGGCTATGAGTAACAATCTCAAATGCGATATTTGAATCTTAAAAGGTAGCATCCTGTTTGGAAGGGATATGAGGGAAACATGGTTGAACAAGAATATTTTTGCAAGAACGAGCAATCATTTGTCATGATTTTAAATGAGACATACAAATTTAGGCCCTCCTTCTATTTCCAATTATGTTGACGGGACATAATTTCCCTTCAAAAATAATGGGTACCCCCCGATCCATGGTCTCAATTAGAATATGCACTGTTTGGTTTAGAAAACCCATTTATATTTTGGCCTGAATACCATTACTATTTGTGAGGGGGATGGTTGGATGGTTTTTGAATGAACATGTATATGAAGACTATCTAATTACATAAAAGGAAACTAATATATGTTATCCTGGCTAGGATCAAACTATCATAACCAAATGAGTATATGAAATGAAACTAAACACTACAAATAAATTCACTTAGATAGCTGTTGTGAGGAAGCAAAGTTAGACAACATATGCACATGAATACATAAACATAATATTCTAGATCATATTATCATATACATTAACAACTCATATTCTTAGGACATAAACATAAGAAAGAATAACAAACCTATAATGAAAATAATGATTTCTTAAGAAAAATCTATAGGCAAAAACATATTCTTACATAGTAGATGATCTACTAAAAATAGTTCACAACAAACAACAATTTATGTAAGTTCTTCTCTTTGTCAAAACTGGCCCTGAGGGTTTCTCAATATTAGTTAACATAATATTTTATCCAAAAATAGTTTTGTGAGTGCATACAATGCTTGAAGAACCCTTTTCAAAATGAGCTTCTTCCTTTATTTATACAAAATTTGATAACTCTTGAAAAAATTCTTATTGACTTCAACAAGGAGTTAAAAATACCTTTAAGCTTCCCCCACTAGATATTGACATGTGTGATAATGGGGAAAAAACCGAGGATGGTTGTAAAAAGACGAAATAGAAAACAATTGTTAGCAAATTCAAATTTTCTATTTCATCTTATTCAAGCGCTCTTGTCTCTAATGTAAGCTGTCAAAATGTGGAGATGGTCGTAGAGTGATATGACCTTGTAGAATGAGAATTCCTCGAGGGAAGCTTCATGTACGACTGTGTGATCAGTGAAGTTCCTCATGTCCTTTTCCATGCTAGCCATGAATTCTTGAATCATGGTGTGTATTTTGGTAGGATATATGAGGTGTTTCTCTATTATATCCATTGTCACCTTCGTGGCTGATTCAATTATCTCTCGCATGTGACTCTTACGTTGCTGGATATTTTCGAGGACCTGTTCCATGGTGAGGGTATTTCCAAGGTCTTCAATGGGAGGGAGATGACACTTATGTATAGAAACTTGTGTTTCTTTCTGAAGTTGAGTACATATTGCTAGTGAGTTGGTTGTCTCCTTTTCTACTCTTTGCCCAACTTGTTGACACTGATCAAACAAATAATAACCAATTTTTCTTTCTATCTTTGTGGGGTAATGAAGGTCGGTCAGAGAGTTTAGTTTTTTGGTGATCCATCTGTCTATATAACCTAAACCTTTATGGATGGTGATGAGCTGGGTGTTATTGGATTGCACTCAACTATGTTGTTCCATTATGGTGGCTTCCACCTACCGAAAGATGTGAAAGTGGGCATACATGTCCATGATGGAATCCTCCAAATATATCCTCACTTTCTGTGTACATGCTTTGAATTATCATCAGCTTCCTTCATCGATCCTCAATTGTTGGAGTTGTTGTTCTAGTTCCCTGATCTTGGCATATTTCTTCTAGATTTGGCTATACAATTTCTTAAGGTTCTGCTCTATGGATGTATTAAAAGCGGTGCCAATGGATGCTATGGAAAGTGGATATTGGTTAAAAACCTTTGTTACAATGTTATATATGATGAAAGATAATGGGTTCCCCCCTATGACCATGAACTTTAAGAACTGTTGTTGCACGATGTGCCCAATGGATTTGTCAGACGTAAACCTTTTCAAGTTCGACACGCTACTCGGTTTATATGGAGTGTGAAGTCCCAATTCCATTCCACTGAATTGAGGATAACTGTTCGGGACTTCTGTCAATGAATCTAGAAGGTCAATGTCCATTGGCGAGGCACCATTTTTTAGAACCTCTTCACCTCTATTCCATTGTTCCTCCCATGATGCCTTGGTTGTAGCTTCATTTTCTTCTCTTTGTGTCACTTCCGCCACTACTATTTATTTTGTTGTAACTCTTTTAGTTATTTCTTTATGTTCATCTTCAAATTCTACTTCCTTCTTGAAAAATTCCTTTGATTTTGCTTCTACTTTAGTTGTTGTTGTTGCATTAACTTTTTCCTTAGCTCTATCTTCATCGTTTTTTCTCTTCTCTTCTGCTGTGTCCTCCTTCTTTTTCTGAAAATTTTTCTTTTTTATTCTTTTCTTATCGAATGTTGTTTCTTCTTCCTCGACTGATCCATAATGTGTGGATGTCGTTGCAATGGATTCTTTCAATGTTACATGTTCTTCTTCTTTCTTTCGTACTTCGTCACGTGCCTTCTCCTCATCAACAACCCTTCCTATGGGTTTTCCTTGTCACTTGGAAATGACTTCATCATATGTTTGTGCCCCATATTGCACTTCTTCTTCCAAACAACCGAAGTGTACTCCCAAGGATGGTTGATTTGATTGCAGTGTCCCTTGACCACTTTCTTGATGTCACCCTTTAAAATATTTCCTCTCTGAAGTGGTATGATAGAAACGTATCCACTTCATCTTGAGCATGCTTAGTTTTTGTGAATCAGTATGAGATGATCCATAATGGGATTAGATTCCAAATAGCCTTATTGTTGTGATTGAGAGCTTCCACGACTCCATGGATCATTGTTTGATACACAGTCTCTTGTAGTACTATATTTTTTGGGACAATTATTGGGAGTAGGTGGGGATCTTTGGTAGCTTTGTATATATTGATATACATCCCATGTTCCATTAGGTACCAATCCCCAATATTTATGATTATTTATAGTACCTTATTTGTCATGAATTGGGCTAGCGCACACAAAATGAATTCATATAAAGGTGCGAATAATTGATCGCATATCTTATGGTAATCTGTTCCATACTTGTGCTTCCAGAGCACCTTGTAGTAAATGTGTATGGATGGGTCTATAAATTACCATGCCCAACACATATTAGGATGTTGATGTGATACACACATAATTTCCAATAGATATGATGACGCGTGAAAATTCGAAAAGGTCCCAGGCTCAGTATCCATAACAACTGTGATAAATTTTGTCAAACTTGCTGATATGATTTCATCCCATTCGAATGTTGACCCTTCATCTATGCAATATTTGATGAAGGGAATTAAGGATAGAGTAAATATAGAAGCATATCGATCCCCATATAGTTTGTACAATGTCTCCACCATATATTGGTAGGGTTCTCTGAGCGTGGTGGTTGGATACTCGCCAGACGACCCGTGCTTTAAATATTTGTCTATCTTGTACCAGGTATTGAATAGGTCTTTTTCTTTGTGTTGAAATTTCTTAGGAGTTCATCATCCAACTTTTGGGTTCCCTTTTCTAGATGATAATATTTTCCCATATCGACTGGCTAGAATGAAGCTATGGGCTCTCCCCTAGCGTTGAGTATGTATCTGTTTTCCAAATCCACAAGCTTGATAATCCACACAATTTCATCTGCACAAGGGAGCATCGTAGGAAGAGATACCACCCTATGTAGTCTTGACCTATGAATATTCTTGAATATTTGAAGTTTGTCTTGATATTCATCTTTCATTGGAAACGTATTTATTTTGAACATATGAAAAACCTCACCCCATTTGAGTGGGTCTCCTCTTTTCTCTATGAGTTTTGTTGTGTCATCACACAATACTCCTAGGGAATTGGGCTCTTCCTCCTACTTGATTCCACTGCTAGAAGCCTATGTGGAAGGTTATTTTCTTGTTATATTCTTTTGTGGGGAAGTTTATGAATTTGAAACACATAGTCATAATTAGGGAAAAAAACCAGGTGAGAAAATAAACATGAAAACATCAATCCCTGTAAGCATATTAGAAAGAAGAATTTGAGCAGTGAATGAACATTGAAAAAAAACTTCCCATGCCTGTGTCAGATACCTGAAGAGTCACTTGTGTCGATGCTGGGAGGGAAATCATCATTCGATGATGATAGGATGATTGGCGAAATTATGTAGGACTTCAGGAATACTAGCTTAGCTTGAGGAAAGTCTAGGCAGATCGTTGCATTTTGATGTTAATTTGGATTATGGAGAAAAGGTTCATGGTCAGATCGGTTCATGGGAAATTCTTCAGTATATATCATAGTATATCAAAGGAAATTCACTAGAATGGACTTATGTATCAGAAGAATAAGTGGCGAGCTTTCCATTTTGGCTCGATGAAGTTCTCACAAAGGTCTTTGGTGAGAAAAAATATACATCAGAGAGATTAATGGGAACCTAACTAGAATGGAAATATAGAATCAGAGCGAAACTTAGGAAGTTCCCTTGTAATACCGGACAAGTTTTTGGTAAGTCCTCCAACTATAATGATGAAGTTCATGGAAAGATCGTCGGAAGAGTTTGTGTTAAATCTTTCGAACGACATCATAAGTGTTCCATTTAAGTTTGTTGATAGGTCAGAGGCATTGATACTAAATACTACAATATCAAAATGTTAATATCGAGAAGGTTATTTTTAATCCTCTGGTTGAATACCGATGGAGTTTGCATAAATTTCTCCAATAAACCACCAGAGGCGATCCCATTAACTTCAACAATTTAAAACGACACACCCAAAATTTAACTAAGTCTTGAAAAGGGTTTTCGGTCAAGTAAAGAGAAATAGGGCCCGAATGTTACAGACCTAAGTGACTAGTGATAAAGTTTCAAAATAGAAACATTCATGGCTCGGTGGAAACTGATTTGAGGTGAGGACTCTCAATACGTCAAAGGTAATTGTCTGGCACTAACTCAACGAGAAGATAGCTTGGGGAGAATCTCATTCCTTGTGCATAAAATTGAGGCTTTCACATATGAAAAATCTATTTTGGTTACTCTCCTCTATTATAATCAGAGCTTCTTATTGAACCAGGGTTCATGTCTTTTGGTTTTCCAAAAAAACATCTAAAACTATCGACCCTCCTGGTAAACCAGAAGGCAACACATCACATAGAATGTGTCGCATAGTCTCAGTCGAGATAGCTTTAATGGGTGGCTGTAAGACCCAGGTGTTTAAAACCTAGTATTGAGTATGAGATATGAGATTTGTATTCATATCCATTTAATATAACTTGTGATTATAACCTACTGTTATTCGTGACTGTGCATTACCTTCAACAACTTATTTCTTTAATAACGCAACCATATTTCATAGCAATATAATAACCCATTCATTCATTAAACACAATATGTAAATACTGAAAGAATGATAAATATATGAATTCATTCATCACATTACACAAATATTACCATGGTTCACCCCCTCTTGGGGTACATCCACAAAGATATGTCTCTCGACTCTTTTATTAAGGTAGTTCTGCATCTACAACGCTGTGCGCTTACAATTCTCCTCAGATGGGTAAGATATATATGAGGCAATCTAGACCGCACCAGGATCCTCAGCCTATGATATAATCCTCAATATCTACCTTCTCTCCCCTCCTCTAGCTCAACAATTTAAAAAATAGTTCATACAAAAAACATTACATATCGCATCAACTCATACATATCTACAATAATGCAAAGCCAACTACTAACTAAATCGAAACAACTACAAAATCCCTAAAAATACAACACTCATCCACAATACCTCAGTATCAGTATTTATACATCTTTGTCTTTTCAACCATTACAATTCGTTACCAAAACCTTAACCCTACCAACGTTAGTTCTTCCTCCCATGTGCACATGTTGTTCCTCCATACAACTGTCGCTTTCCTTGTGCATGCTTTCTTGCATGTGTGCATGCTGCATTTCATTCCAACTGTTGCTTCACTTTCTACACACTTTCTTTCCCCATGATCATCCTTCTTTCCACTTTGGCCTGCTACCAATAGGCCCCCAACACTGACATGTGGCTCACCCCGAGCCACCTAATCCTTCTGATCTTCATCAATCTCCTTGGTGATCGTCTAGAACTTTTCCTTGAGCTCTACTGCTTGTGTCAATGCCTGCACAATATTCTCCTTGATTGTGTCCACTACCTGGACTACCACTTCGTCCTTGATCAATCCTGCACATTCTGCCTAGGTCTGCGCTATTTGTGTCTTAGCTTCCTCTGCCTATGCCAGTACTTCCACTACTTGTTCTTGTAATGACTCCATTTGAGCCTAACGCTCATGTTTCTGTGTTTGTGTAGTGATGAGTTCTTCCTACAAATTCTTCATCTATTTCATCCCTGTGAATCATTCTGGGATTGGTATTGTCTTCTTCTTCTGCTTGAGCTCTTGGATCGTTGCATTGATCCTTTCCTCTTCCTTGTACCACCATTGGACCTGCGAATCCTCCTCTAATCTGGTCCAAAGATGTGCTGCTTTGTTGAACAAGTCAATGGTTGTGCTGAACTGATTCTCTATCTCCTACAACTGCGTTGTTGCTTCTAAATTTAGCGCCGTTCGATTAACTTCTGGGGTTGTTTCGGTGCTCTCTGGTTGCACCTCCTTTAGGTTTTCTTCTTCCTGGCTCTGAGGCTCCTGATCCGCTGTTGGCATATCTACCTTCATGGCCTCTACTTCTGGATGTTGATTTTCTTCTAGTATTGGTGTGGGATTTGCCGATATTGTCTTTGGGGATGGTATTTCATCAACGTTGACGATCTTCGACTGCTGCTGCTCATCCTCTTCCAATGGTCCTTGTGACCTAGTTTGAACCGTGGTTGATATAGCACTCTAGCTTGCTTCTGCTGACTTCGATGGTGCCATAGCAGTGTCTTTCAAATGTTTGTTGGGTTCGAATAAATTTTGTGATCTCTGTAGCCTCGCTCTATGCATTCTAGCTGCTATTTCTCTCTGTCTGTTTTCCTTTCATGAATAGACTAGTTTCTCCTATGCTCACATGTTGTATCGGCTTCACATGAGGCTTGTCCAGGATGCTTCCTCCATTATGGATTTAATGCACCATAACTGCAGGTTCAATGCATCTCCGACAATTTTTTACTTTCCATTACTTCTGATTTGCTGACTCTAGTTGGCGCGATTAATGTGGTGTCCCATCGGTCCTTTTTGTTGTTCAATTCCACCTAGTGCTGTCTTATCGTACTGCTTTTGTCGAATTTCATTTTCCTGCAAGTTTCCCTTTTGATGTGACCATTATCCTTTTTCGAATTTGTGTTTCTAAACTCATGTGGCCTTTCTACCTATGGTGCACTGCGCCCTCTTTGGTTTTGTTTCCTTTTTGTTTTGTTTTTTATTTTATTTTTATTTTTATTTCTTTTTTTACTGCGCAGTGGATGGTCGACTATCCTTATACAACTTCAGTCAGCTCCCATTGATCACTCCTTTGATTTCTGCACCTTCTAAATCTCTTAACTATACAACTCCTCCATTTGTGACAAATTTTACCTCGTACGATCCTAGCCAATGCATTTTGAGATTTTCCGGGTGCTGAAATGATTTGTTGTCATACATCAATACTAGATATCCTTCCTTGAACATTTTCTTCTTGATGTGTCTATCGTGCCAAGCCTTGTCTCTGGCCTTCTGAACTTGTTGGTGGAATCTTGCTAAGATTTGGTCTTCCTCCATGGTTAGTAACTGGTTCAGTATCTCCTGTATTGCACCTCGTTCGGTCATTTGTTTGATGGCTGCTATGTGCAATATTGGTACTAAGAATTCTAATGGCACCACTTCTTCTTGGCCATAAAGTAGTTTAAATGGTGTGTTCCCTATCAAATTTTTGCATGTAGTCATGTATGCCCATAATACTGTTGGTACTTTGAGGTCCCAGTCATCTCTGTTGATGTTATAGATCTTTGTCAGTGCGTTCTCCATAATTTTGTTGAAGGCTTCCAATGTGCCATTTTCTCGTGGATGTTATGGTGTGCTCTTCTAATGATGGAATTCAAACTTTTCAATCATTACGCGGATGGTGATGTTTATGAAGTGCCCACCTTGGTCGCTCATCAAAACTCTCGGGTACCCAAATTTGGTGATTACGTGTTCAAACAAAAAGTGCACTGTTGTTTCTGTGCTGTAATCTTTTACTGGTGTGGGTTCCCATCATCTTGTTAAATATTCCATCGCGGTGATAATGTATCGAGCCCCTGTTCTTTTTGTGGGTGGGTTGATTGGTCCCACAAATTCTATTGCCCACTTGTCAAATTCCTGTAATGTTACTTGTGGTTGTAATGGAATATCGTCCCTTTTGTTGGGTTTGCCTACCCTTTAACAAACATCACATCCTTGACAATACTCCTTCGAGTCTCTGTGAATCATTGGCCACCATAGTCCTACATGCAATACCTTTTGTGCGGTAGCTTTACCCATATAATTCCCTCCTACTATTCCCTCATGGGATTTTTCTAAGAATCTTGGTCTTTCATGTTCTAACAAATATCTTTGCAAGATGCTATCTGTGCCCATCTTATATAAATGTCTTGCAATCAGTTGATAGTCAGTCGCGTGGACTGCCAGGTTTTTGTTTTGTGCGATGCTATATTCTTGTGGTGTAGTACCTGTACTCAAGTACTAAATGATGTCTACGAAGTATTCATCAAAAATATGTACTGAGAATAGCTATGCATCCAAAAAGTTGTCTTTGATATTCATAGGTTCTTATCCATTTGTGACCCTTGATTTGTGGTCAGGTCTTGCATTCAATTTTCCTGGATTAACTATTACTTCAAAGTCAAATTCTTGGAATAGTAGTAACCAACGACATATTCTCCCCCCCCCAACATTGGCTTGTTGACTAGGTATTTTAGGGCTAGGTGATTTGTGACCATCTTAAAGTGTTTTCCCAATAAGTAATGCCTGAACTTTTGCAGTGCATAGACCATGGCTAGGCCTTCTCTTTATGTCATGTTATAGTTCTGTTCTGAGTTTGATAACTTTCTGCTTGAAAATTTTATCGGGTGATCCAAGTCTCCTGCTCCTAGATGCCCCAAGATAGCTCCAAGTGCTATGGATGATGCATCTACATGCACATGGAATGTCTTCTCCCAGTCTGGAAATACTAATATCGGTGCAGTAACCATATTTTCCTTCAAGGTATCTAGACCGTGTTGACACTCATCATTCCACTGAAACTTTGTGTCCTTCCTTAACAACTTTTCCATCGGTGCAATGACCTGCGCATATCCTTTGATGAATTTCCTATAGTATCCTATGTGTCCTAAGGTTGCTCTTAGCTGATAGACTATTTTTGGTGCTAGCAAGTTAACAATGACTGTGATCTTTGTCGGATCTACTAATAAACCTTGTTTGCATACTATATGACCTAATAGTATCCCAAATGGTGTTCCAAATATGCATGTCTTTATATTCAGTGATATCTGGCATTGTTTGCATCTTTCTAACATAAACCGTAAAACTTCCACATGGTTTTTCAATAAACTATAGATTGTCCAATCATCCAAGTATACTTCAAGAAATTGGTGGATGAATTCTTTAAATGCTGCGATGAATACTCTAAAGAATATTGATGGTGAATTCTTCAGTCCAAATGGCATGACTGTGTACTGATAAGATCCCCATTCCGTCACAAACATGTTCTTGTATCTTTCCTCCTGTGCTATATTAATCTGATGATAGCCTGAGAATACATCAGTGAATGAGTAAGCTTCATGTCCTCCCACATTCTCTAACTCTTCATCTGTGAACAGTGTAGGGAATGGGTCGTGTAGGCATGCATCGTTCAACTTCCTCAAGTCAACGCATATCCTAATCCCTCCTTGTTTTTTGTCCTATACTACCATTGGACTGATCCATTTTGAATCCTCCACTGGTTCTATGATGTCAGCTTCGAGCATCCTGTCAATCTCAGCTTTGACTTTCTATTTATATATTGGTTTCAATCTGTAGGGTCATTGTCTAATAGGCCTCGCATTAGGTCTGAGTGGTATCTTCATTTCTCCTAGTTCTTCGGTTATATCCTTCATATCTATAAATGTTGTGGGAAATAGGTCACTGTATTCACACAACAACTCTTTGATTCTATCTACTGTTTGCTCATCCCTGTAATCCCCAATACTGGCCATTTTAGGATACTCAGTTGTCCCGATGTTAAATTTCTTTACCTTGATCAGCGTGGAAATGACTTTGGATTCTATGGGTGGGCCTTCCACATCTATTTTTTCTTCTACTTCTTTGATATGAATATCACGTGGATCATCTTCATTCAATGCTTCCTCCTGTACATGGTAACATGCCAACAGGTTCTTGATTGTCTGTTTGTTCCGCTATTGTTCTTCTATGATCAATTGTACTTTTGATTCTTTGATGAATATTACTCCTCTGATATGTTTAAGGGTTGCGTCTATGTTGGGGTTCTCATGTTCAAATGAGAAAGTGATTGAAAAATTCTGTTGCAATTGTTGGAAATATGGCTACAACAGAGATGACGCAGATGATCAAGGTTGTCATTGATGGCAATCGATTGATTATGAAGAACAGATGCTGAAACATGCTGCAATACAAATGTAAACTATGCAAACTGCTGCAACACAAATGCAAACACAGACGCTGAAAAACAGTGCTGAAACAACGTTGGAACACAGAAGCTAACGCAGATGGTTAAGGT
>JZKD02S0168025.1:649911-660660 GCA_000966675.3 Picea glauca
GTAGTCCATAAATTCCTTTGAAGTGAACTCTCCTCCATTATCAGATCTCAATCATTTTATTTTTGAATCCATTTCATTTTCAACCATTTCCTTGTAGATCTTGAAGTTTTCAAAAACTTCTCACTTATTCTTGAGAAAGAAAACTGCAGTCATTCTTGTATAATCATAAACTAATAACATAAAGTATTTATTACATTTTAAACCCTTTGTTGTAGTTGGTACAACTAGATCAATATGAACAATTTCCAGTGGTCTTGTCGTTGAATATTCCTTTGATTTGAACTTGGTCTTTGTTTGCTTTCCTTGTTGACAATGCTTGCATAAAGTGTTGGTTGGTTTCGTGATCTGGGGAATTTCTCTGACTGCTTCTCTTATGTTGACTTTGACAAGGTTATCAAAATTCATGTGACCCATTTTTCTGTGCCATATCCAATTTCAGTTAATACATATATGTTGCTTGAATTTCTCGCAGCTGTAGCAATCAATTTTCCTGAAACTTATTTTCTTATCTTGCACTTTTTTGAATTGAAAGTAACTTTATGACCTTGGTCACACATTTGACTCACACTTAGAAGATTATGTTTCATATCTTCTACTAGTAGAACATTTTTTGCCTTGGTATTCTTGTTCCCAATTCTGACTGTGCCTTTTCTAATGATTTTAGTTGAATCATCATTTCCGAAGGAGACTGATCCATCTCTTTCATTTTGTAATGTACAAAATCCGTCTCTATAACATGTCATATGTTTTGAAAAACCACTGTCAACATACCAACCAAGTTTCTTATGCTTAGATTGTAAAGTGAGTGTGCATTCTTCATTTCTATATTGATCCTGCTTTCTTATCCATGTCCTTTTCTGAGGTTCCTGTCTGTGACTGTTGTTATTTTGTTGCGGTTCTCTAGGAGAGACTTTCATTCTACAATCTTTGGCCATGTGTCCAAAATTGTTACATTTGTAACATTCCACTTAAGTGCTCAAAGATTCAAATCTATTGTAACTTCTTCTCTATGTTTCACTAGGCCTTCTTGGATAACCCCTTTTTGTATGACTTTCAAATTTGTTTGTGTTGCTGTTGTTAGCTCTTCAATTCACAACTTTATGTCCAAAATTATTACATGCATAACATAAACCAAAAAATTTAGTTTGATACCTGGGAGTTGAAGATATTATGAAAGGAGGTACTCTTATAAATTCTTATTCTTCCTGAGGCCTATCTGTCGGTTGTTGATTCTAAAATCTGAATCTTCTCGATGGAGGAGTGTCCCTATAACTGTCCTTGTAGATATTCCTATCCGCCTTGATTGTTTCTGCATAGATTTTTGGATATGTTTCTTTCTCTGCTGTTTTGGAGCTTGATCCTTTTTCTGTTTGATTGTATCCAAGTCTAGACTTGTCATGATGAGATTTTTACTGATGATAATTTCATCCAAAACTTTTGATCTGTTCTGCATATTTTTCTTTTGAATATCCTTTCTTAATGTGACAATCTCTACTTCCAAATTTCCAATGATCTTGTCTTTTTCTTCTAGCTGTTCTTTGAGTGATTCTTCAATTCTTTTATCTTCTTCTATTTGAACCTTTAAATTTGTGATCATTTGTTCTAGTTCTTAAGTGTTTTCTTTCTTGTCTAGTTCTTCTTGTTTTTCTTCTTCTCTCTTCTGATAACCTCTATGGAACACATTAATTCCTCTCAGTAGTCAACTTCTACCTCTTTAATTTCTTCTTCAACTTCTTCATATTCTTCTTTGGCTTATTCATATTCTTCTTTATCAGAGTCTTCTACTGCCATGAATAGAAATATTTCTGTCTCACTATCACTAACTTCATCTTCATATGATGATGAGATGTCTTCTTTGGTGCATAAGCTTTTCTTGAAACCTTTATTTGTGGTTCTGTTTCCTTTATATGTTTGTTTTCCTTTTGAGTAACCTTCATCATTTCTATTTTTCTTATAAGGACATTTGTTAGCAAAATGACCAATACCATCATAATTAAAACAAATTAAAGGAATCTTACCTCTATACCTACCGTTGAATCCCTTGTTCAGTCTTTTGACAAAGTTGTTCACTTCTTCATCATCTTCTGAGACGTCACTGCTGTTGCTATGTTCTTCTCTTTTCCTTCTCTTTCGCTTTGAATTTTTGGATGCTTTGAAGGCCGCTTATTTTATATTTGGATTTTCTTGTTCAGTTATCATTTCATATGTTGTGAAGATTCCATGTAACTCATCCATGCTTATTGATTTTAGATCTGATCTTTCTTCTAGTGCTGATATCTTAGGGTCAAATTTCATTGGAAGAGATCTTAGTACTTTTTGACCAATTACAAATTCTTTGATTTCTTCTCCCAATCCAATGATTTCATTTAGTGTTTCATCAACTCGTAAAAAGTAAGATGCAATATTCTCATCTTCCTTCATCTTAAGTTGTTCGAACTGACCTTCGTAAGATTGAAGCTTTTCTTCTTTGACTTTTGAATCTCCTTCATAAATATTTTGAAGTTTGTTCCAAATATTTTTAGCAGATTTACAATGTACAACTTTGGTGAATACTGTTTCACTAAGACCATTCAAAAATGCATTTTTGGCTTTGGAATTATTCTGACCGAGTTTCATTGCTTTGTCATTTGTTGGTGGAACTACTGGTGCTGTGTATCCATCTACAATTGATTTCCAAATTTCAAATCCATGTGCATGTATATATGTTTTCATCCTTATACTCCAAAATGCATACTTTTATCCATTGAATTGTGGCATTCGATTTTTATACAATTTTTTGCTCTCCATGACCTACCTTTCAGTGGTTAAACTGATTTCTTAAGGAACTTGGTCTAATTCCAAATGTTGGATTACTGAGAGGGGGGTGAATCAGTAATAGAGTAATGTAATCCTTTTTAACCATATAATCCAAGTGTTATATCAATGTAGCATTAGCATCCAATAACTGCAGAGTAAATAAGCAATGAACAAATTCACAATCATACACATACATAGTACACCAATGATTTATGTGGAAACCCAAAGCGGGAGAAAACCACATAATGTTTTTCTTATATGTCTTGAAGAATTACATTCATTGGAAACACCAACTTCCTTTTTTTTCTAGCTGCAACTGGAAGGAGGCTCCAACCCCCTTGTTTCTCAAACTACAACCTGAAGGAAGCTCCAACTCCCCTATTCTCTGGCTATAACCAGAAGGAGGCTACAACCCCCTATGTTCTCCGACTACAATCGAAAGGTGGCTACAACCACCTGTCCTTGCCTCATCCAATTGCCCTGAAGTAGAAGTAGAATGATGGAACCACTGTCACACTATCGCTGTGAGATATACCATTGTAAAACTATACCAATAAACCTGAACCATGCATCAACCATGCATCAACATGTACCTCAACCTGTAATCAACATGTACCATAAACAAGTGCATCAACCATGCACCAACCTATACCAAACAACCTGTAATCAACCTGTACCATAAAAAAGTGCATCCAACCATGTACCAAGTATGTACCAATCATGTGTCAACTACTCATCAACTACGACTCATCAATATGCACCAACATCATTAACTATACACCTCATGTATGTGCCAACGCATCAACTACTTGTCTCAACCATGTACCCAACATGTACCTCAACTAAAAGCCCTCATCAATATCATCATCCAAATATGAATTGTAAATATGTAATAGACTTGGTGTATATGATCACATACCTACAAAACTTCCTTAACTTTAATAACAAGAGACTAGCATTTTCATCAAACTTTTCTTTAGTCTCACATGACTAGTTTTGGATTAGTCAACAACCCTAACTTGAAATAATCATAACTATGTACCCGTAAAGAATAAAGATATGAAATTGATAAAAAATGTTCTTCAGAGAGTTATATTCAATTCCTCCAGGTGTCACTACTTGGAACCTCTCAGAAAAGGCGTTACAAAAAAAATGACTTAGCTTGATGAATTCTAGCTTATTCTAGAGAGAGACCTTGTAGAGAATTCCCCACACATAATATTTTTTAAATCGATCTGAAAATGTTACACAAAATACTAAATATTGTACTCTAACCAACACATTTGGTCTTACTGAATTTGGATCTTTTATGAAGCAATTATGATGTTTTTACCCGAAACACCTATTTTAGACTAGTTTCACGACTAGCCACAAACCCTATTTTCCACGGAGTGTAAATCCAAAAATACAAAGACCCACAAGCAGATGTTTTTACCATAGATACTTGGATATTTTTCCTCAATGACCTATCAATTTCATGGTCTGAATCATTCTATAAATTTTTTTATTGTGAAAATGGTGAGATGACCTATAAATAACATACCATAGAAAGCATTATCAAAAGAATTTATCTTCGCTTGAATTCTAGCCTTCTTTTCTTCACCTTCCCTCTGAAATTTGGCTTAGATATCCTTTGGTTACCTCAGTCACCTATATATATTTAATATGCTCAAGTGTGATCTAAAATTAGAGAGCCTTGCCTCTTATTTATACTCTCCATCTTGTAGGTCACTTAACCCATTTATAGGCCACTTAACCTATTTTCCTCATTTTTAGGATTAACCACTTTCCATAATTAGAAATTTCTCCATTACTTTATCATTTAAATATTCCTCCTTGACTTTGTCACCTCACTTTATCATTTAAATAATCTTCTTTGGTTTTGTCACTTCACTTTATTATTTAAATAATCCCTCTTGACTTTTTCAATTTACTTTATCATTTAAATAATAATTTATTCTTTGCAAGATCTTTGACTTCTTTGACCTTTTGGGGGTTCAAGCCAACATATGAGGGTCCTCCAACTTCGTAAGGCCATAAATCTCAAACCGTGAGGATTTATGTGACGTTCCACATACCACCAGAAATTACATGACATGCGCTATCCATATAGAATAGTATTACCTTCAAATATATTAAAACTCATACCATTATACATGAAACAACCTTGGGTCCATTACCCAAACCTCTGTGCTACCAGAATTCGCTACCAGACTCTTTTCAAGGATTGACATCAATGAAAACCAACCTTAATCAACAATATCAACATAAGGATGACATTGCAGACCTAGATGAAGAATGTGAAGCTTCAAGACTCAAAGTCCATTCACTATTTCTTCTCGAGAGTGAACCAAATCAAGGAAAAAATTGAATCTATTGGAGACAATGTTGAGGAAGTAGAAATGGTGATGACGACCTTGAATGGTCTCCCAAGGTCATGGGACTCATTCATTCAATGAATATGCTCAAGGAGGAACCTAAGCAAGTTTATAAAAATATGGGAAGATTGCACTCAAGAGGAAGCAAGGCTGGTAGAAGGAGAAGAGAAATCAAGTGATGATGATCAAGATTTAGTTTCTCATACAAGGAAAGGAAAGAGTAAGAAGGAACCCTCATCCCCAAATAAACCTCAAAAGTCGAAGAATAATTGAATAGACTATTCAAATGTGATGTGTTTCTATTGTGAAAAGTTGGGACACAATGCAAAATTTTGTCCCCTTATTCTTAAACTAAAAGAAAAGGAAAAGGGAAAGATGCATCATGCTCATGCCGCTAAAGATGATGAACCACCGAATAAATTGCAAGAGAAGATGATTCAAGTGATGATGATTATGTCCTAATATCATCTCTCACATGAACAATCACCCTTGAAAATGATACTTGGTTGGTGGATAACGATGCTTCTAAGCACATGACAGGGTATAAAGGCTCTTTGTAAAACTTAATTCATAAAGACTCACCTCATAATGTGAAGATGGGTGATGATTATCAATATCTGATCAAAGGAGTAGGAGAGGCCTCCTACAAACTAGATTCTAGGAAGGCAATGAGGATAAAGGACATGCTTTATGTACCAGGTTTGAAGAAGAACCTTCTCTCGATTTCAGCTTTGGATGAGAAGGGTTTCAGGGTTGAATTTGTAGATGGAGAAGTTCTGATGTGGCCAAAAGGAAATATTTTTGATGATCTAGTTGTTATCAGTGTCCAATAAGGAGGACTGTATAAATTAAAGGGACGCTCAAATTCAACAATGATTCACGACACTATGAATTCATGTGAGCTATGGCATAGGATATTTTCCCACCCACACTGCATAGCTTTACCAATTGTGAGAAATATTGTAACATGACTACTATAGATTTAGGTGAATCCAGATGGCGTGTGAAAAGGTTGTGCACAAGGAAAGAATGTGAAGAACCCATTTCCAAGCAGTGATAACAGAGCCAAAGGAGTCTTGGATATTGTACACTCAGATGTATGTAGATCGATGTCAACACCATCGCTCAACGGGTACATATATTATGTATCTTTTATTGATGATTACTCACGAAAAACTTGGATTTAATTATTGAAGTCAAAAGGTGAAGTATTTGGTAAGTTGAAGTAATTCAAGGCACTAGTAGAAAACCTAACATAAAGGAATATAAATACGTTGAGATAAGAAAATGGAGGATAATTCACCTCACACAAATTCTCATATTTATGCAAAGAAGTTGGGATTAAGAGGGAGCTCTCTACTCCCTATAATCCACAAAAAAATGGAGTGGCAGACAGAAAAAATCAGATGATTATGGAAGTAGTGAATTCCATGATCCATGCTCAATATTTACCTATGTATCTATGGGCATAAGCTGCGATGAAACCTATGTACGTGTAGAATATAAATCCCCATTGATTTCCTGAAAACAAGACTCCAGAGGAAATTTTTTCAGGAGATAAGCCATAGGTAAACCACCTGAGGATATTTAGTTGTCCTTTATATGTGCATGCTCCCAAGGAAAAGAGAAAAAAGTTGGACTCATCTGAAAAGAAAGGTACATTTTTGGGGTACAGTAACACATCAAATGCCTATAGAGTATACATTCTTGTTCACTAGAAGATCAAGATTAGCAGGAATGTCACCTTCGATGAGGATGTATATTTCACAAGTCAAAGCAGGGTGATGAAGATGAATCTCATGATGAAGAGAATGGAGTTCCTAGAGACGTGGAGACAAGAGAAGTGGAAGTAGAGGAATCCATTCTTGAGGATTGGGATATGGCCAAACCACATATTCCTGTGGAGAATCCTACACAAAAAAGAATACCATATTGGGCACACGAGGCCATTAGAGATGCAGAGAAATATGGTGCCTAGTATGGATCATCTAGGAAAGTCAAGAAACCAAAATTATATCCTGGCTATGTGGGATTATTATGTGATATCATTAACGCAGAGCCTACCAGGTATGAAGAAGTTGCAGGAAAGAAAGAATGGAAGGATTCCATTGTCGAGGAATACCATTCAATAATGAAGAATGGAATTTGGGATTTGGGTACTAGACCCAAGGAAAAATCATTTTTGAGCTCCAAGTGGATATTCAAGACAAATCATGATGTAGATGGAATAATTGAGAAATACAAGGATAGATTTGTAGCACGATGATTTTCTCAAAAGGGAGGAATTGACTATGAGAAGACTTTTTCACCTGTGGAAAGATATACCTCAATACAGGTTGTTCTTTCAATAGCTATTGTGATGAAATGGAAGGTTCATCTGATGGACGTGAATACAACATTTTTGAATGGGGTAATAGAGGAATAGGTTTACATGGAACAACCACAAGGATTCGAGACACATGATAGGGAGACACATGTGTGCAGGTTAAAGAAGGCATTATATGGATTGAAGCAGGCACCAAGAGCATGATACGGTAAGATTGATGGTTTTCTTATGAGATTGGGATTTACCAAGAACAATAAGGATTCTAACCTTTACTTCAAGGTTGAGGATGATGGACTGGTGATATTACTACTATATGTGGATGACATGTTCTTGACAGGAGTGGATAAGCTCATCACCGAGTGTAAGAGAAAACTCATTGCATAGTTCAAAATGAAAGACCTAGGTTTGATGCACTACTTTTTGGGTCTATAGATATGGCAGACGAAGAATGAGATCTTCCTAATTTGGGGAAAATATATTGTGTAGATCCTGAAGAGGTTCAGGATGTTGGACTGTAAATCGATGGCTACATCGATGGCATAAAAAATGAATTTTTTGGATGATATGACTTCAAAGGTTTTGGATGATACATTATACATGCAGTTGATTGGATCATTGATGTATTTGATAAATACATGACCAGATATATGTTTTGTTGTGAACACCTTGAGTCAGTACATGGTTGAACCTAAACATGTGATGAGGTACCTTAAAGGTACATGGGATTATGGGCTCAAGTATGTTGTAGACAATGAGATCAATCTACTTGTATATTTGGATTCAGATTGGGTTGGTAGTGTTGTAAACCATAAAAGTACATTAGGATGTTTCTTTACTTTTGAATTTGGTGTGATTTCATATATCAGTAAGAAGTAGTCATGTGTAGCACTAAGTATGAATGAGGTAGAGTATGTGGCAACATGTGCAACAAGTTGCAAAAAAGTGTGGCTTCAGAAATTGCTGACTAGATTATTCAATATTGCGATGGAGGCGACCTGTATCTTGTTTGACAACCAGAGTTGTATAAAGTTTTTAGATAACCCGATGTTTCATGATAAGTCAAAGCATATAGAAATTAGGTATCATTATAGAAGGGATATGGTGCAGAAAGGAGAAATGAGGCTCCAATATGTGGCTACTGATGCAAATGTTGTGGTTGTTTTGACAAAGCCGTTGCCAAGGATGAAGTTTGAGTACTTCAGGGACAAGCTCGATGTAGCACCTCTTTAGAGGGAGTGATGGCTTCAGATGTTATTGCAGGGTAGTGGATGTCATGATGAAATGTTTTAGTTATTGGAGAGCTACCCACTGACCCTGGATGCATGCTGAAGAGATGAGGTACAGGTTTTATCGTAGGGTATTGGATGTCATGCATAAGATATCTGAGTTTTCTGCGAGAAAATGGATAGTCTCATGATGACATATTGTAGATATTAGAGAGATACCCACCGGTACTGGATGCATGCTGTGAAGTCACTATGGTTTTCCTATGATGTATAGATTCATGTGTTTGAAAGTCAATGGTCATGAGCTCATGTGGATGATGACAATGTTAGAGTCTATGCCAGATAGAATACCTTCCTCATTAAGAGGGAGTGTTGAGATTTTATGTAATTTTAAAAGTTATTATTAAGTGTAATTGTGAAAGGGTTTATTGATAAGTCATTTATTTTAGTTCTTTTAGAGTAGAAATATAGGTTATATCGTTTCATTTTGAGATCACTTATCAAACATAAGTACAAGAGAGTAGTGCACATTTATCTGGAGGCTATTCTTGGTTTGTGTCTTGTCTTGGTTTCGTGAAAGAGCATTATATGACATTGTACATATTGGAGGAATCTATATTGAGGAAAGTTTATTGGGTTTTCTCCCTCTTGAGGGTTTCCCTAAGGATATATCTTATTTTTTCTCTGGATATCTATCTTTTAGTTGTGATCCCTTTATTGGATAGTACTATGATTACCATCCAAATGAGTGTTTTTGATGTTGTATTAGGGGTCCAATGGTTACAACCATTGGGAAAATGGCCCTTAATTTTCAATATCTTTTCATGATATTTTCCTTAGAAGAAAAGGCAATTGACCTTAGAGGGATCGAAGGGTAACCCTCTATGGTGATAATATCTAATAGTACGAAAAAATTACTCAAAAAAGGGACACCATCGTGTAATTGAAAAATTGTGCTCACTATATGTTCAAACATCTATATCCTTTGCTCCAGTGGATCTCCAAATCATTATAAACAACCTTTCCAAGGTATTTGGAGAGATTCCTAAGGGTCTTCCATCTACTCGAGATCATGACCATGTTATTCAATTGAAACTAGGAAGTGTACCACCTAACATTAGGCCTTACAGGTATCCATATGCATAGAAGAGTGAGATTGAGTGTATGATCCAAGAAATGCTAGAGGCGGGAATAATTCAACCTAGCTAAAGTTCTTTCTCTTCACCAGTAGTGATGGATATGAAAAAGGATGGTTTTTGGTGTTGTGTCTATATTATAGCCAAGTCAACAAAATGACCATCAAAGATACGTTTCCTATTCTTGTGATTGATGAATTATTAGATGAATTGCATGGAACAATTTTTTTTACTAAGTTGGATCTTCATTCGGGATATCATCAAATTAGAATGAGGCAGTAAGACATTCCCAAAATAACCTTTAGAACACATGAAGGTCATTATGAATTTTTTGTTATTCCATTTGAACTTACTAATGCACTTTCATTATTTCAAAGCTCAATGAATTCTATTTTCAATCCCTTCCTCATGAAATTTGTGTTAGTATTTTTTTATGACACACTAATATACACCAAATATTTGGAAGAGCATGTACACCATGTTGATAGAGTATTACAACTATTGGAAGAGAAACAAATTTATGAAAATCCTTCCAAGTATACCTTTGCAGTTCAAGAAATGGAATATTTGGGTCATATTGTATCTCATGAAGGTGTAAAAGTGGGCCCTCATGAATTTTCGGGGACACCTACACAAAGAACCTAGCTAGATAAATTCACACAAAGCTTGCAAAAGAACTAGAGAGAGAAAGAAGCAAGAATGAGGGTATGAATAATTGAATTGTATTGATTCTAATCCACACTCAAAGAGTGAATATATCTATATATATATCTATATATATATCTATATCTATCTATCTATCTATCTATCTATCTATCTATCTATCTATCTATCTATCTATCTATATATATATATATATATATATATATATATATATATATATATAT
>JZKD02S0168025.1:661123-677364 GCA_000966675.3 Picea glauca
CTTAAAAATAAGAAGGAAAGAAAGAGAACTGCTAAGCAACTATAACCTTCACTCCACGGAGACCTTACAAATCGATAAGTTGATGCTCGATAAATATTTTTTTGAATATGTAGATGTATGTACAAATTTGATGAAGTATATACACTAATGATATGTTCGTATATATCCACTTTCTCTTACTGGAAGGAAGAAGATCCAACTCCCCTTCATTCATGGTAGTTTTCCAATACAAATTCCCTGTGGCCTCTACATAGGCCTAAGGGTCAGATACCAAAACCATGTAGCAATGCATGGGAATTAGTGGTTCTATGGATGTGAGCACATGTGGATCTCCCTGAAATTGGGATCTCATCCTTCTAGGATCGATAGGATCATCTGTAAGTTAATTTATTGTTAGTAGGATGGACTGTGCCCACTTGGGTCTTTGATATCACTCATCATTTGCATTCTCAATAGCGTCTAAATATGATTCATAAATTCAATTTGAAATACTATCCGATTTGGAGGAGACATCATATCAAATTTCTAGAACAAGAGGATGTGTATAAGTCTTTGCATGTGTCTTCTGAGATGCATGCATGGGAGTCTCTGCATGTGGATCCTAATATGCATGCATGGGGTATGAAAAATTATCTGCAAGTGTCACCTCATATGTATGCATGACACATGCATAAGTCTCTACATGTGGATCTCGAGATGCATGCATTGTGCATGTAGAAGTCTCTTCAAACTAAGAAGCTTTTTCTTTCGATGGATTTTTTATTGGCTTTGTCTTGTCAATATCCTGCATACATTCTTCACAATCTTTCTTTATTCTGAATAGGACCTCCAATTTGGTCCATAATTCATCTAAAGTTTAGAGTGATACAACATGATATTGTATTTCAGGAGAAACAAACACACAAATAAATCCGATAGCCATATATTTTCTTTTGAAGAAATTATTTTTCTCATCAGTAGAATCATGCTCTTCTTTTGTTTCCATGGTTAATATAAGCCTATACATCTAAGAAGAAATAGAGTATTTGGCTTCCACTCAAAATAATTGTGCGGTGTAAGAAGTGATAATGGACGACTCTCCATTATTTATGACTACTTCAATATTATGTACCTGAAAATGAGTGCATGTGCGCCTTGCTCCTAGAAACCTTACTCCCGTGGTAGTGATCTAGATAGATCTAGACACCCACTGACATAAATATGAGTGAATTTCGACCTAGACCTAGTTAACTAGCCATGCAATCATCGGTTAACTGAATCACATGAGTGGAGTGGAGATAAACTTATGCATGCAAATTTTGTAGCACTCTCCTAGCCTCATGCATGTCATATGTTCCCTCCTGGTGATAAAACCGAGGTTTCCATGCATGATTCTCCTCCACTAGTCTAACTGAAGTGTAATTGAGTCAAGACCAGCTAGTCTAACTAAAGTGTAACAAAACTGAAGAAGATCTAGTGCCCTATTTTAGTGGAGTAACCCTATTTTAGTGATGAATATTCTCAGGGGAGAATATTCTCATTTATGGATGGATCCCTCAACATTATTCTATTAAACTTAGGAAAATAAATTCTAGGTGAGTGTGTAATATCTCCAACAACCCTAAAAAAATTAAAGTTATGAGGGAATGGGAAGTTCCCAAAATATTGAAGAAACTTAGAGGATTCTTGGGATTGACATACTATTATCACAAGTTTGTCAAGAACTATGGTCAAATAGTAGCACCTCTAATAACATTATGAAAGAAGGAAGCATTTTATTGGACTCAATAAGCAACCAAAGATTTTGAAAATATTGAGGCTATGTGTACAACTCATGTCCTCGATACACTTGAATTCACAATTTTTTTTATTGTAGCGTGTTATCCCATAGGCCATGCAATTGGTGTAGTTTTAATGCAAGAAGGAAGGATACTTTCCTTTGAAAGCAACCAACTTAAAGGAAAAAACTTACTCAAACCCATTTATGAAAAATAAATGTTGGCCATACTACATGCAATTAAGAAATATCATTCTTGCATGATAGGAAGACACTTCAAAGTAAAAACAGATCATGATAGTTTGAAGTACTTCTTGGAGCAAAAATTATCTTGAGAAACAAAAATGGGTTAAAAAGATGCTAGGTTATGAATTTGAAATTATTTACAAAGAAAAAAACATAATGTTGTGGCAGATGCCCTTTCAAGGAAAGAAGAAAAAACAAAAGGTTCATTGTGTGTTATTTCTATTTTGTAATGTGATTGGGTGGAAGAAGAAAGGATGGAATGAAAATAATATCAAGAGGTATGGAAGATCATTCAACAAATACAAGATGACCCCAGTTCATTAGATAATTTTTTATGGAAGAATGATTTGCTATGGTATCATGATCGCCTATATTTATGTAGGAATTCCCAACTCAAACAAAAGTTCCTTCTGGGATTGCACACTCCTCCTATATGGGGACATTCATGATTCTAAAAATGTACCATAGGATCAAGAGAGATTTTTTTTGGGAAGGAATTAAAACTGATGTTCAAAAGTTTGTGTCTTCCGACAAAATAAGGGAGAGATGTTACACATTATTTTGGTCATCTAAATGATACATTGACAAGCATGTGTTCATGTTCCCAAAATAACCTATCTTCATGAGAAAGGTGATTGGATTTCTCTTCCAAAAACCCTTATTAAGGAGGGTTGTCATAGGCTGCATTATAAGCAGGGTGCGAGATCCCTGGTCATCGCAGGCTGCCCTAAAGTTGGTTTGCAATGTCTCCACAGTCTGACCTACAATTGGGGTGTGACAATGCCAAAAGGCTAAGAAAAGGTCGACCTTCACGGAAGTTCTAGAAGGGAATATTCTAGAAGGTGAGGTGGCATCCATATGGTTGGGATCCTACTCGCTTCTCTGATTTGGTGGGATCATCCTAATCTCTTTAACCATCTCTCTTTCCCCTATATAAGGAGGTATTTATCATGGAAAAGGTTAAGCAAAGAATTAAGGTTGATTCAAGAAAGATTATTATTGAATAGGCTAAATATTGTATGGAGAACTCTGCATTGGATCATTCTTGAGAGCTTTATTTCAGTTCACCAAGTCATTGTGGATCTTCTTCATTCAGGTTTGAAGCAAGTGTGTGTTGGAGCAAAGGGTCATCGGAAGGGGACCTTGCAACATCAAGGCTTTGGTTGTAATATCCACTTTCATTATTTATAATAAAGTGATATGTTTCTTTCCCATAAAACTCATCTCGTTTTATTGTATGATTTGTTGATCACATACATATGTTCTCTTTGAGTATGCTATTTTTCTTTCAGTTTGGTTGGATTGTGTTCTCTTGCAGATCTAATATCACAGGAGCACTGGAGTGGAGCTATGACGACGACAACAAGAGGAAGCGATATTTAAATGATATTTCACTTATCTTTCGTTTAATAGTAAACTCAATGATTAGAGATTAGGGAAAGTGCCATGTCTTGTCTTGTTTTGTTCTAGATCTAGGTGGATCTAGGGAGATCTATTTATGTCCGCATTCACTGATAAGTCCCATAAAAAAATTGGTGAATATACTGGGGATACAACCTCCTTTCAATTTTTTTCTTCCCATTTACCTTTAGCCTGCCTTCCTCTGATAATTTTCATTCTTTGAGTCTGTGGGTGATTGATGCAGTGAGTGCACGACCTCCACCTCGTCGTTCTCCTTCTCACAGGATCGTTCAAATTCCCCCTTGATCTGAAACAACTCTTCTAATTCCCTACTAGAATCCCTGATGAAAATCCAATCCACATGTCCTTAATTCAACCACACGGCTTTATGCACTCAACCGTGATCTTCCCCGACTCAGTTTCGGGTTTCAGATTTTCTTCTTCTCTGATGTCGAGAGTCCCTGTCCTCTCGAACTCCTGATCTCTGATTTGTCGATACGCTCTTTTGGCCTTAGCCCCTTCTATATATGCCTTGGTCCATCTGACTGGCTCTCATAAGACTGCAACCTTATATCCTTATCGGGGTTTCGAACTTTCAAGTGCCGAAACGCACTTGTCCTCAGGATCCACGATCCTCCGAATCCCGATATGCTCCAACTTCCGCTAGTCCTCTGGGCTAGACTCTTGGTCCACGTGACCACTTCTCATAAGACCGCAGCCTTATGTCTTTTGGGGTTTCAGACATCGCAATGTCAAAATGCATAAACACCTTGTGCACGGGATCCCCGATATCCCGACTCGCGATTTCCCGATTGATGATTCTACTTTTGGGACTTTTCCCGATATCGCTCAATTGCTGCCACACGTCCCAAGAATGGACAGTTCAGCTTACCCCTCGCATTTTTGAGACTTCTGATGTCCCGAATTTCATGACCTCGAGAACATCGATATCCCGAGTGCCGATTCTCTGCTACACTGACAGTTGGCCTCACAAATGGCACTTCCCTCCTTTTGGGGTTTCGAACTTCGCAGTTCCAAAATGTATGGACTTCTTGTCCACAGAATCCCTAATATGCAAAACTCTGACTTTATTTAGATCTATGACACGTGTCCCAAGTGAATGGACGGTTCAGATCAATCCTCGTTGTTTCGAGACTTGAAATGTCTCGACTTTCTCGACCTCGAGAACTCCGATATACCGAGTGCCGATATCCCGATGTGACGTCAACTAGGCCCACAACATAGGGCTATCTCCTTTTTGCCACTCGTGAATTCGAAATACTTCCTCTTCCAACCTCCGATGCCTGAGTCCCAGATGTGGGTAATCTCGTGAAATGCGTTCTCTCCTAAATGAATGGTCCAGATCAAATCTTGCTGATTCGGGGTTCCTGGTGTCGAGTGACTCTCCTCCCAAACGAATGGTCTAGATCAAATCTCGTTGATTCGGGGTTCCTGGTGTCGAGTGACTCTCCTCACGTCCTCAATATCCCCAATATCATGAATGCCGATATCCCGATACCTGTCGGGACTTTTGCTTTGTGTGAGAAGGGTTAAACCCCGTGCACCTCATGTCTGGTCTGACGATTGACGGGATTCTTGAAAGAGATCCAACGATTCACGATCTCCCCCTTCTATAGGCTTCCCCTATTCTCTCCTGGACATGAAATATTCAATGGTCCAGATTTCTTTCAGCCAATCCAATGGCTGTTGTGCTCCCTCCTGAGCTTCTGTGCTTTCTTCCAGTGCTTGGAAGAATTCCAAGTCCTCAAAGGCCTCAACCTTTGCTTCGTCTTCGCGAAATCCACGACTGTGAGTTCTCGACTGCTCCCGTAAAAATGCTTTCCCTCCTGAGCTTTGGGTACTTTGGACCCATCAAAGGATTCTGAAGCTCCTGCACTCCTTGCAGTTACGACTTTGTGTGTAAAAGCACTCGTCCTCTTGAGCTTATCCCTTCCTCCGAACCCTCGAAGGATTCTTCAACTCCTGCCTTCTGCAGGGTCCTTACGCACACAGAGTGTTATCTCTCCTAATCTTCTCACACTCTCAGATTCTTAAGGGATTTTATCCTTCTTCCTTTCTCCTACAGATGGAGAAATATGGATGCCCTCCTGGCTATCCTTCTACTCAAGAAACTTCTTACTGAGTGTTGCAGGGTGTTCAACAACCCTGTGAAGATCCCTCAGTGGATTCTTCTTCAAATCAAAGAACTCAAAGAGTTCTCTTCTTCCTGTGTCTGTCTGTACACTTACTCGATGCCCACCTAGCAAAGTATCCTCTCCTTTCACTCGCTCAATGCCCACCTGGAAGACCTCTCAGAATCCTTAGTGATTTTGTTTCTTCTGACTGAACTCATAGTAGAGTTCCTTCAAATGCACCACTGTGCATATGCTCAATGCCCACTTGGCAGAGCTCTACAGAACTCACAACAAAGTTTCTGTCTGTAACTGTGTCTCTCATACATAGCCTTGCCTCCAAGGTATTCAACAACCTTGAGGTCTTCTCTTGAGTTGTTGACTCCAGTTCTTGCGTTGCAGCACGTCTTCGTTTGAACCCGTAGTATTCAGAAATGCACCTCTGTGCACGGCTATTAGAACCCGCAGTGTTCTGTCACACCCTCCTGGTGTGAAGCCTCAAAGACCTTCACTTGAAATCAAATACCCTCCTGCAAATGAACACCTACAACATACATCTACAACATACATAAAGAACACTCACAAATATCCACATAACACAGAAAATACATGCAGGAAAAACTGCTTCTGTTTATATTAAAATGGCAAATACCTGTTTGTACAAGGGTGTTCTCAAGCTCAGCCTATAACAAGGTCTCAGCTCCTCTCTTCTCTATATCTACTCCTCTCTCCTCTTCTCAACTTACTTTAAAATGAGATACTGAAAATCTCTTTTACCTAAGGGGGCTCTTAGAGCGTTTCCCTCCAATCTACCTACCCTATTCAATTACATTGAATGGGCTGTCTAGTCTAGCATATGGATCTAGATCTCATCCTTACAAACATTAAAGGCCTTCTTATCTACAGCCTACGCAAAGGCACAACTTCATAGCTCAACAACTTAAACATTTAATTACATTCAATTCAAATCAAAATGAGGACTGCGCCTCTCTTCAAATTGAATGCGTGCGCTTGACGTGGCTAGCTGGCTGGCTAGATGATGTGGAGAGATGCTCCTGCATCATACTCCTTAGCTGCAAAATTCATGAGCTCCTGCTCATGAGCTTCCCATATCTGATGTTGAAATCCCCCTGGATCCCAAATAATCCTTTGGAGTTGTTCATCCGCTCCATCTCCTTGCTGCTGCAGCTGCGCTGCTGCTTCTTCCTTTCTGCTTAGCCTCTCCTCACTGGCAGTCTCTGCTGACCTCAACATCAGCCTTCTGATGTCTTCTATCACTGCATCTAGCTGCTCCAGTGGCTGGTCCTATTTTTGCAGTCTCCCCAGCTGCAAAAATTTTCGGCACATGAGCAGATCACTGTGATCTCCCATGCCTTGTTCATCAACTTCCAACTTTACCTGTTGGATGTGCACACTCTGCACTTTCACCCTCTCTTCCAGGGATTCTATCTGTTCCCACAGATCAACAAAGAAAATGTTGTCTACTTCTTCTTCTTCTGCCGCAAACTCCCATGTTGCAGTCTTTTCAACTTCCTAGCTGAAAATATTGAGCCATTCCTCAGAATGCTCATTATCCTCTCCTTCTTCTTCTACTTTCAGCTTCAGTGCTACAGCTTCCTTATCTTCCTCGCTAAATGAATTGAGACACTCCTTTGAATGATCATTTTATTCTTCATCGTCTTCTTCTTGGGAAGCTTCCAAAGTCTGCTCCAATCCCTCTTCTTTCCTGACAGTCACAGTTGACTGTTCTGTTGCTGTTGCTGCACCTGCAACACAAATTTCTGCCTCCTCCTGGGCAAGTGGTAGGAATACTCCAATTCCCTCAATCATCATAATATTATCCTGATCTTCCTCCTCTGTCAGTTGCACATGCTTATCCAAACTCACCTTTGAGCTCATCTTCTCTGTCGGCTCCTCATGCTGATTCCAACTCATCTTCTCATCCCTGCCCACCTGACAATATGGGATGCTTTCGTTGCCCTCCTAACAGGTTATGAGATCCCGCAGTGACCTCATTTCATTGCCCAACTAGCAATGTGAAATTCCTCAGCTGTCCTCCTGGAAGTTCTTGAGATCCTCAGCTGATCCCAATTCATTTTCTCCATCACTGAGACCTCTCCTAGTCTCGGGTTCACACACCTGAACCATTTCAGCATACCTCAACCATCTTTGTAACAGCTTGCGCTGCCCTCTGACCATCAACTCCTTGACTGGCCATTTTGTTTTCGGCTTCCTCATGGGCCATTCACGCATCCATCTCGACCTCTTATCATGCCACATCCGCAGTTCGAGCTTCTCTATATCTACCCTTATTTCATAGAGCTCTTTATCCATTTCTGCAAGCTTTTCTGCTTTTCTCTTCCTCCCAGCATGCCTATGGTCTTCAGTAACCATGGTGCTGTCTTTGTCTTCTTTCCTAGAAAACCTGCTGCTATCACTCTGCACTAAGAGTGTTTCCAGGTTCATCTTACAGTCCTGCTGACCGTCTTCTTGATTGCCGCCTACCTGCAAACAATCGCCACAGAGTCTCCAACGCTCTGTCTTCTTTTGTCTTCCCACTTCACCTGAAATATATAAGTGAAGTTCTCGCTCTGATACCACTTGACGCAGTGTATCAGAGTGCTCTTTACCTCTTCCTGCCTCGTCATGCTCCTGCTCACAAGATCGTTCAAATTCTCCCTTGAGCCAAAATGGCTCTTTTGATTCCCTGATGAAAATCCAATCCACAGGTCCTTAATTCAACCACACGGCTTTCTGCACTCAACCATGATCTTCCCCGACTCAGTTTTGGGTTTCAGAGTTTCTTCTTCTCTGATGTTGAGAGTCCCTTTCCTCTAGAACTCCCGATCTTCGATTTACCGATACGCTCTTTCGGCCTTAGCCCCTCCTAGTTATGCCCTAGTCTATCTGACCGGCTCTCATAAGACTGCATCCTTATATCCTTATCGGGGTTTTGGACTTTCAAGTGCCGAAACACACTTGTCCTCAGGATCCGCGATCCCCCGAATCCCGATATGATCCAACTTCTGCTAGTCCCCTGGGCTAGACTCTTGGTCCACATGACCACTTCTCATAAGACCGCAGCCTTATGTCTTTCGGGGTTTCGTACATCGTAATTCCAAAATGCATAAACACCTTGTGCACGGGATCCTCGATATCCTGACTCGTGATTTCCCGATTAATGATTCTCCTTTCGGGACTTTTCCCGATATCGTTCAATCACTGCCATGCGTCCCAAGAATGGACGGTTTAGATTACCCCTCGCATTTTTGAGACTTCTGATGTCCCAAATTTCACAACCTCGAGAACTTTGATATCCCGAGTGTTGATTCTCCACTACGATGACAGCTGGCCCCACAAATGGCACTTCCCTCCTTTCGGGGTTTCAGACTTCGTAGTTCTGAAATGTATGGACTTCTTGTCCATAGAATCCCTGATATGCCAAACTCCGACTTTCTTCAGATCTTTGACATGCATCCCAAGTGAATGGATGGTTCAGATCAATCCTCATTGTTTCGAGACTTGAAATGTCTCGACTTTCTCGACCTCGAGAACTCCGATATCCCGAGTGTCGATATCCTGATGTGACGTCAGCTAGGCCCACAACACAGGGCTCTCACCCTTTCGCCACTCGTGAGGTTGAAAGACTTCCTCTTCCAACCTCCGATGCCCGAGTCCCATATGTGGGTAATCTCGTGACACGCATTCACTCCCAAACGAATGGTCCAGATCAAATCTTGCTGATTCGGGGTTCCTGGTGTTGAGTGACTCTCCTCACGTCCTCAAGATCCCCGATATCATGAATGCCGATATCCCGATACCGGTCGGGACTTCGGCCTGCGTGAGAAGGGTTAAACCTGGTGCACCTCCTGTCTGATCTGACGGCTGATGAGATTCCTAAAAGAGATCCAACGACTCATGATCTCCCCCTTCTATAGGCTTCCCCTATTCTCTCCTAGACGTGAAATCTTTAATGGTCCAGATTTCTTTCGGCCGATCCAACGACTACTGTGCTTCCTCTTAAGCTTCTGCGCTTTCTTCCAGTGCTTGGAAGAATTCCAAGTCCTCAAATGCCTCGACCATTGCTTCGTCTCTGTGAACTCCACGACTGTGATTTCTCGACTACGCACGTAAAAATGTTGTCCCTCCTGAGCTTTGGGTACTTTGGACCCGTGAAAGGATTCTGAAGCTCCTACACTCCTTGCAGTTATGACTTTGTGCATAAAAGCACTCGTCCTCCTGAGCTTATCCCTTCCTCCGAACCCTCGAAGGATTCTTCAACTTCTGCCCTCTGCAGGGTCCTTACGCACACACAATGTTGTCTCTCCTGAGCTTCTCACACGCTTAGACCCCTAAGGGATTTTATCCTTCTTCCTTTCTCCTACAGATGGAGAAATATGTATGCCCTTCTGGCTATCCTTCTGCTCAAGCAAATTCTTGCTGAGTGTTACAGGGTGTTCAACAACCCTGTGAAGATCCCTCAATGGATTCTTCTTCAAATCACAGAACTCAAAGAGTTCTCTTCTTCCTGTGTCTATCTGCACACTTACTCGATGCCCACCTGGAAGAGTATCCTCTCCTTTCACTCACTCAATGCCCACCTGGCAGAGCTCTCAGAATCCTTAGTGATTTTGTTTCTTTTGACTGAACTCACAACAGAGTTCCTTCAAATGCACCACTGTGCATATGCTCAATGCCCACTTGGCAGAGCTCTACAGAAGTCACAACAGAGTTTCTGTCTGCAACTGTGTCTCTCATACACAACCTTGTCTCCAAGGTATTCAACAACCTTGAGGTCTTCTCTTGATTTGTTGACTCCAGTTCTTGCGCCGCAACACGTCTTTGTCTGAACCCGCAGTATTCAGAAATGCACCTCTGTGCACGGCTATCAGAACCCACAGTGTTCTGTCACACCCTCCTGGTGTGAATCCTCAAAGACCTTCACCTGAAATCAAACACCCTCCTGCAAATGCACACCTACAACATACATCTACAACATACATAAAGAACACTCACAGATATCCACATAACACAGAAAATACATGCAAGAAAAACTGTTTCTGTTTATATTAAAATGGAAAATGCCTATTTGTACAAGGGTGTTCTCGATCTCGGCCTGTAACAAGGTCTCGACTCCTCTCTTCTCTATCTCTACTCCTCTCTCCTCTTCTCAACTTACTTTAAAATGAGATACTAAAAATCTCTTTTACCTAAGGGGGCTTTTAGAGCACTTCCCTCCAATCTACCTACCCTATTCAATTACATTGAATGGGCTGTCTAGACCAACATATGGATCTAGATCTCAGCCTTACAAACATTAAAGGCCTTCTTATCTGCAGCCTACGCAAAGGCATGGCTTCAAAGCTCAACAACTTAAACGTTTAATTACATTCAATTCAAATCAAAATGAGGACTATGCCTCTCTTCAACTTTGAATGCGTGCGCTTGACGTGGCTGGTTGGCTGACGTGGAGAGATGCTCCTACATCAGTGATCCATTTAGACTCCCTAGGTTTAGAAGTTCTTTTGAATATTTTCTCTTTCTCCCAAATTTTCAAAGTTTACAGAGCTCGTCACACTGTACCTTACTAATAGACTGTGATGACCCTTGCGCATCACACTCTGTCTAGCCATTCTAGTGTGAAGAAATTGCACTCTGCTCTACCAGTGGCCTGCGATGACCCCTACTCATCACACCGTGTCTTATGCCTAGCATGTGACGACTCCTGTAGGTTTTTTTGGAGTGAGTCAGTTTTCTTTTTACTACCCAGATTTGCATTGAAAGCCTGTGGTGAACTTCTCGTGCCCATGATTGATTGATTCTTGAGTTTGGAGCTTGCTTGTGGTTGGTTTTCAGTAATTGAAAGTCTTTCTTTGCTTTGTGCAAGTTTTGTTTTGCTCATACTCATTGTCACAAGGATATAATCTTGGATCTTCATCTGAGTGCTGTTTTCACAAAAGGTCTTTGGTTTGCCTTGATTTTTGAACTCATTTTATTTGTCAGATTGTTTTATGATTAAGAAACACTTATTGCTTTCTTATATCAAGATTTTTCTTGTCTTTTCATTTTGTTTACATTGTGAATTTGATTTTGGAATGGTATTGAGAGTGTATTGATTTTCTTAGGTTGTGTTTTCCTTTCGCCATCATACTTCTGATTTTATCTTGGAAAGGAAGAATTGAATTTATTTATTCTTTTTAGCAATCTCTTATAAGAAAAAAATTTACATTCAAAATATAAGAAGAAATTGGAAAAATTGTAGTTCATAGTTATTTGGAATTGTGTTCATTCAGAATTAAGGAATTGCAATTAGTATATTGCTGTACTTCAAAAGAAAATACCTTCTCCCTACTGTAACTAGAGTTCATGGAATTGAAGATTGCACATTCATGTCTTTTTTCACTTTATTGGGTCAAGGTCATGACATCAACAGTTTCACTTCCATCTCCTTTTTGAGTAAGAAACACCCTCTAAAATACAACGTAAATCTAAAATTTAATTAGTAACCTTTATTTTCTAGGGATATTTTACACCAACATTAGCTAGGATAGCGCTTTGGAATAGGTTGTGAGGTACACTCTCCAAAGCATCTTGTGATAGGGAGAGTTCAAATCCAATTGCTACATTTTGTCTTGGGAAGCCCTTATCACACAAGGGTCAAACCTGAGGTCGCATTAAGACTAGCAGAGTTACTCACCCTTCTTTCTTGGTCTTGGTGTAGAGATTGCGTGTATTATGGGGGTTGCTTGAAGGTATACCCACAATGATGAGTGGAAGCCTTTCGAGTTGATTTCGAGATAGATACCATGCCCTTGCATGTGGATCAGACTGTTGAATGTTTCCCCAGGCATCACTATTGTAGTTGGTAAAATTAATAGCCTATCTCTTTAGGGTCTTTACATGAGGTGACTGTGGAGGGGCAAGTCTCGGTACCTGGAATCGACTTTGGCCAAACTCACTCGGGCTCCTTGGAGGGTATACCCACGATTATGTGTGGGATATTGCACCAGGGTGTAAGTCCATTAAGCAGGATGTCAACGTAACTTTTCCACCCTCTTATCCCAGCCCCTTCTTGTCTTGATTTCGCGATGTTGGATTTCATCACCAACTAGTGACTTTGAAATAAGAAGGTTTGTTTGATTGGTTTGATTCTTAGATTTTACTAGTGAGTGTTGTTTGTTTCCTCTAGTCAGCCATAGATATCTTTCATTCTTTTCTTAGCTCGAGCAACATCGACCTTTTTCATTCAGGTAGGATGCAAGGGATACCCTCAGAATATATGGAAGGTTACCAACCCTTACCTCCTAACTCACCAGAAGGCTCTCCAGAGGGCGTAGTCAACAACAAAGTAGCTTCTAAAGTTGGAAGCACACACTCTTTAGAAGGATTTCAAATTGTTTCAGAATCTTCAGAGGCTTTTAGACTCCCCCCTCTTAGGCCAGACACACATATACTTTGTATGAACTCAGCTGGAGAAATTGATGTTGTTGATAATATTGGAGTATCTATTGGACCTAACACAGGATATGGAGTAGAGGATCCACTATTTCATAGTGAAATGTTTAGGACCCTGACTCACACTGTTGGAACTTCTATTCCTCGTTATGTTCCTTTGACAGTACGTAATATGTATGGTAACCTAGGAGAAGGCCTCGATCGACCTGTAGTATCACAAGCGCCTGAAACCTCTGTCACCTACATGGTACCTTTGGACCATTTCACTGGTACTACTAGTAGTGTCACCACTGTTTCAGACCAAATATTGATTGGTTCTCACTTGATCCCCACTCTTCAGTTGGACCATTCTACTATGGTCCCACAAGCCACCATGATTCCTACTGGAAATGTGGTTATCTCCCAAGCTCTGATTGGGGCACCACTTCCGTCTAGACCATATCCATCACTTCCCCCTGGGTATACATCTCTAAATCCTTCCATTGCTATTCCTACCTAGGGTCCATCTAGAATTTTTGTTCCTTGTAGGTATAATGTTGTTGCTAGCTTTGTCCCTACACATTACTAGGTTCTCTCCGGAGGGTTTTATGTTCCCCCTCCACCTTTTCCTGGAGGATCTGTCCCTAGTGGCGCCAATCTAGTTGGAGGCACCAGTCATTCATTCACTTCTATCTACCAAATTCCTATTGGAGGTCAACCTCAAGCTGGGGGGAAACCTCAATTTGTGGGTCAAACTCAAATTGGGGCACAACCTCAACTTGGGGGGCAACCTCAGGTTAGATTCCATAACCTTTTGTATGGAAAGAATGCACCTGGATCACAATCCCACCTTTGGAACCTTCTTTCCCAAGGAAATCCACAATCCTATGGGGGGAAACATCCTCAAGTTAACTCTTTTGTACCCCCTCACTTCAGTCAACCATATCTTGGTTCCCTGAATACCACTTGGGGTCAGGGTGTTCAATCTAGTGCCCCTTACTAAGGGAACCCTTCTACCCAACCCCACCTTATGGGCTATATGTCCCCAAACCCTCCACAACCAAGTCTGGTAGGAATGGATAATTATTTGCAGATTGCTTATGGTCCTACTGGTATACCTACAGGACTTCCTCCTTAGAACTACCAGTTTCCACAAGTGAACTGATAGTTTCCTTTCCTAGCCACTTTGACTTACCTGACCCATATAGGATTTTGAATGATCCTATCTTACACTCTTCTCATTGGCCCTTCATACTGACCAAGTTACCGTTTGACATTCCTAAATTTGACGGTCGAGCAGGAGAAGATCCTAATAATCATGTCATGACTTTTCATATGTGGTGTTCATCCAAATCCTTGATGGATGACTCCATCAAACTGTGACTTTTCCAATGAAATCTCACGAGTTCGACAACAAAATGGTACATCGAGTTACCTCGAGGTTTCGTCAATGATTTTAACACCCTAGCCATGGAATTTATGACACATTACCAGTTACCAATTCGATACGAGACGACAACCAAAATTTTGAGTTCTTTCAAGCAATCCTCGTCCACTCATATCTCCGATCACATTCATGAGTGGAGGAGAAGAAGATGTTTAATCAAAGTTCCTCTTCCTGATCAAGTCTTAGCTGAGTGGTTTACCAAATCACTCATTGGACCTATCGCTCGTGATGTTTCCATGGGTGGTGTTGTCATTGAAGAGAAGGCGATTAGTCATGATCAATATATTGATCTCGTTTATTCGCAAATGGGAACACTTTACGATTTGATCCCTGACACTCCTTGTCCTTCCACAAACCCTACCTCGAAACCTCCAACAATCTCTCATGCTGTTGATGGTGTGATTGGAACCTTCCATGCTGAGACCGAGTCCACACACACCAGTCACACCAATCCCAAATCCAATAGTTCTAATGAACAAGATACTCCTACTCCTACTCCTTCCACCGGTAAGACTGTTGAAGTTAATTCTGTCCAATCCACGCCTACTGGAAAGAATAAAAATAAAAGGAAAGGAAAGGGTAAGAACAAGGAAGAAAATAATAATAATCCATAATCTGATAAAGGTAAAACACAAAATGATGATGAGAAAGACAAATGTAAGCCTCGTTACCCCTGCCTTATCTGTGGTGACGATCATTACACGAAAGATTTTCCAAGACGTGCCGAAGTTACTAAGTTCCTTCAAGGGATCGAGAATCCTTCTACACCTACCATTTTTTCACAACCTTTCCCCTTCTAAACAACAATCCCAAATGGTCATTCATGAACAAACTACCCCTTCTACTTCATCCTATGTCCTTATGTGTATTGGTGACTCTAAAAAGAACAAAGTTGCAATCGCAACTCGAGCCAAAGATTACTCTCTGTCCAAAGAGAAAGTTGATGATATACCACCTTTATTGGTTCAACCTTCTCCCTCTACTTCACCTCTCAACAGTCCTCTTCATCTCAAATGATTGGGTCTCGATACATTCCTTCTCCCTCCTCCCAAGGGCGTTGTTCAAAATTTTGCGTTTTACCCTCACGCTCGTGTTGTACAAAACTACAACATTGTAGAAGATCTTGCGCAAGCACCCTTGGTGATGTCAGCTCTCGAAGTCCTTCAAAGTTTACTAGCTCAACGGAAGGAACTGTTAAAGGCCATCGGTGGAATTGATCCAACGGATACTAATCTCATAATATTTGACTTGGAAGATCACATTCCAAGGCTTCCTCCTCAGTTAGCATTTCAGATACAGGTTGTTGTCGAGAACAAGAATATCTGTAGAATTGTTATTGATGAAGGAACCTCAACTTGCATCATGTCCGTTACTTTTTGGAAATCCATTGGCTCTCCTACCCTCACCGAATCACACAATACACTTAAGGCCTTCAATGGTACATGATTTAAACCCTCCCATGTTCTTCCATGATTGTCTATTACGTTGGAAGGTAAATCAGTCAATGTTGAGGTTGAGGTCTTCGATGCACCTCTTCATTATAACCTTTTACTAGAAACGTTCCTTTCATTTCAAAGACACCTCCTGGTTACGAGAATGTAGGCGTGGGTCTTTTGGAAGATTATACTTTGATGGGTACATATCCAATCCCACCACCCGATATTCCCCCTCCTTTTGTTTCCTCTATTAACATGATATCCACCATCGTTCATGAAACCCATGAGTCATATGACCCATGGGTGGTACCTAACCCTGGTGATTACTCTCGTTACGACAACAAGATGCCTTAAAGTTTGGTTGAGTCTGCTTACCAAGCTATTCAATC
>JZKD02S0168025.1:715914-745906 GCA_000966675.3 Picea glauca
TGAACATTTAAGTGGGGTAAAAGGAGGTTGCCCCCTCGAAGAGGCTTATTATATGAAATTATCTTTTTTTCAAGGCGTTGAGTACTTTTCCTGAGGTTTTTCTATGCTATATTGAAGTTTGGTTCTTAACACCGTGGTTTTGATTGTGGCCCACTCACAAAAAATTAAGATCCGAGCATGTTCTGACCCCGTAATGCGATGGGACCATAGATCTCACGATCTTGATGATGCTCCTGAACGGACGGTTCATATTTTTTCTTTCACAATCTGCGGATCAGATATAACCTTCCTAAATCAACGGTTATAATTTATTTCGTGATCCGAGATTCGCGAGTTTCAAATCTCAAACCTTGCTTTCTTCCGTATGCCAATTTTCCAGAGTTGATGATCTGCGGATACGTGTCCTTCTCAATTGACGACTTGTTCTACTTTGGGAATTTGGCCTTTCAACCAGATCAATGGTTTTGCAGCCCCTTTCTCGATCAACGGTCGATATCTGCTTCGGGTCTCTGGACTTCTGAAATCTCAAGTCTCAAACCTTACTTTCACTCGAAGTATACAGATTATTGCCAGGTTTCCTTGCTGATGTGGTCTGCCACATGTCCTTGTTGAGGTGGCTTGCTGACTTGGGTGAGACGTATAGGTAGTGTAGTGAAGTGTGGAGGCAGAGCATGGTAGTGGAGTGTGACATGTAGTGAGTAGTGGAGTGTGACGTCGGAGTGCGGAGGTGGTATGTATTAGTGGTTTGGTGGTTTGCTCGGAGGGGGGGTTAGGTGGTAAGTGTTAATGAGCGAGGGGGGTTCGAGTTGATAGGAAGGTGACACATATGAGGGTCTCTCATGGAAAATACCACCAACTCGGATTCCCCCCCACAGTTTAAGGCAGAAAGGTCGGGGGCATCCAATATTCCTTGTCGATCGTAGATTTGAGTGCTCGATTATCGGATGCTAATATTGTAACACTCTTCTTTTGAATTATCCTTTCCTTCCACTTTAGAATGATTTGACGACTGAAATTAACTTTAGATGATATGATGGTCGAGGATTTATTTCGGCTCTCCGGCTCTTCGGAGTTCAAGGATTTAAAACCTCAAACTAACGCTCTAGATTAGACATCCCACATTCACTTCAGTCGATCTGACCCTTGAGATATTCTTCAGATGATTTGACGACTGATATTTACTTCGGATGATCCGACGACTGAGAATGTATTTCATCTCTTCGTCTCTCTAGGATTCAAGGATTTCAAATCTCAAATTGAATTCATGAAATGAGATTTTTCTAGAGCATAACCTCCTCACATATTTAGACCTGAAACAAATGACGTTTGTTGGATCAAGATCTTAGATAAATAGCTTGATCTGTCTACGATGCATCTTTGCTTTGGATTAAATCCAACGGCTCTCCATCTTTTCTTATCCTATCCTTCCATTTAATTCGATCTAACGGCTAATGGATATTCGGGTGATCGATCTATTAGATCTTATCCCTTTCTTATCGTGTCCTTCCACTTAAGGTGATCCAACGATTATCATATTTTCTCCAGATCCGATGGTCCTTATTCATTTTGGATTTTCAGTCTTCAAGTAATTCAACTTTCAAGTTGCCAATTCTTTTGAAGTGATATTCCCCAAACAGTAACGTCCTCACAAATTTTGACGTGAACCAAATGTTTTTCGTCGATCATATTCTTAGATTGATGGCTCGATCTATCTTCGGTGCTGCTCATCTAGCTTATCCTATCCTTCCATTAATTCAATCTGACGACTGACAGAAACTTGGATGATTGAGATCTCATATCTTTCATATTATCTTGTCCTTCCACTCAAAAGTGATCCAATGACTATCGCATATTCGAGTATTCGAATTCTCAACGGCCTTGGTTTATCCTCTGGAGATTTTGATCCTGATCACGTTTTTGTACTGTGCTTTCCCTTCTGATATTTGATCTCTGCATATTGTTCGCTTCTCCTCCTGATCTTATGTTGTTCATGTTTCCTATCATCATTGTTGTTCTTGCCATCAATGAAAATCACACTCTTCCCATAAAACATGCCAACAATCTCCCCCTTTGGCATTGATGGAAACCCTAAAAGGTTGCACTATTATTCTTAGACCTCCCACTGTAGCATCCAGAACACACATTGTTCTCCCCCTTTGACATCAGTGTCAAAGAAAACAAGCTCCCCCTGAGTTGTTGCAGTAATTTTCGAAGGTATCAGATATTCAACCAACACATACTCCCCCTGAAAGGATGGAATCTCTTAGGTGAGAGAAGGGATGACACCCATCTTCTAACGAATATATTCAAATGGTGTTTTGGCTAGGGGTTTAGTAAATATGTCTGCAATTTGTTCTGTGGAAGTAATATAATTCAACTGAACAACTCTGTTTGTAGCCTTCTCTTTGACAAAATTATACTTTATTGGTATATGCTTCGTCTTTGAATGGAGAACATGATTCTTTGAGACACTAATGGCACTAGTGTTATCACAATGAAGTGGAATGGGATCAGCATAAGTTACCTTCAAATCTGCAAGAGTTTGTATCATCCATAAGATCTGAGTGTAACAAGTAGCAACAACAATGTACTCTTCCTCTGTAGTTGATAATGAAATAGATCCCTGCTTTTTACTAATACATGCTACTAAAGAATCACCTAAGAAGAATTCACCTCCACTGGTGCTCTTTATACCATCCAAACAGTTTTCCCTATCAACATCTGAATATGTAGTTAATTAAAAATTCTGATTTTTAGGATACCAGAGACCATAAGTCATTGTTCCCTTCAAATATTTGAATATCCTTTTGACAACTGCTAAATGAATTTTTTTAGGAGAAGATTGATAGTGATCTACCATTCCAACATCTTTCATTATATCAGGATGAGATGTTGTGATGTACAAAAGACTTCCTATCATTGCTCGATATGTTCTTTGATCAACATCAGGTGAAATATCATCTTTACTGAGCTTGCAACCAACCACCATAGGTGTACTAACAACAGAGGAATATTCCATATGAAACCTCTTTAACATCTCTTTCAAATATTGTTCTTGAGAGATAAATATCCCTACAGAACTCTGATTAATTCGTAAGCCAAGAAAATATGACAGTTCTCCTACCATGGACATCTAAAATTCAGTCTGCATTGAATTAACAAACCACTGAACTGAAGGGTCATTAGTGCATCCAAAAATAATGTTATCTACATAAACCAAAACAACTAATAAATCATCACCTTCAAACTTAATGTATACATTACTGTCAACAATACCTTTCTTGAACCCTTTGTCTTGTAGAAATTTGTCCAGTCTATGATACTAGGCTCGTGGTGTCTGTTTCAATCCATATAATGCCTTTTTCAACTTACATGCATAGTCAGGATTATCTGCCAGTGAAAATCCTTCAGGTTACTCCACATATACATCTTCTTCTAGATTTCCATTAAGAAATGTTGACTTAACATCCATCTAATATACTTTAAAGTTCTTATGACAAGCATAGGCAAGAAACATTCTGATGGCTTCCAATCTTGCCATTGGTGCAAAGGTTTCATCAAAATCCCATCCTTCAACTTGTGCATACCCCTTACAGACCAATCTGGATTTATTCCTAACAATTTGTCCTTATTCATTCATTTTGTTCTTAAACACCCATTTGGAGCCAATTACATTCTTATTTGCATGTCTAGGAACAAGCTCCCAAGTATTGTTCTTCTCAATCTGATCAAGTTTCTCATTCATTGATTTTAACTAATTTACATATTTACTGGCTTCATCAAAGTTCTTGGGTTCCACCATGGATATGAAGGCTATATATTATTTCTTTGCGTCTTTTATTATTCTTCTCCTGGTTTGTACACCTTTGTCTTTCTCACCAATAATTTAACTTGCAAGATGATTCTTTTTGAGTAATTCTGGAGGAAGGATTTTATGTTTTATGTTGATTTGAGTCTTCTTGAGTATTTGTATCTTCATTTGACTCAAAGTCTTATTTTTCTAATTCTTGGACATGTTCATCTTCAACTTCAACTATATCCTTTGTTGTTGATTCAATATTTCTCACCTCTCTTATTGGGACTCCTTCATCAACTTTTATGTCAATGCAATCAACCAATTTATGCAACCTCTTATTATAACATATGTATCCTTTATTGTTTGTAGCATATCCTAAGAATATTCCTTCATCATCCTTGTCATCATACTTGCCAATATTTTCATTATTATTCATTATGTGGCACTTACTCCCAAAGACTTTGAAGTGTTTGATTGAAGCAGGTCTTCCATACCTCAGTTCATAAGGTGTCTTGTCACTATGTGGTCTGAGGTGAGCTTTGTTAAGAATATGGATTGTTGTGTGTATTTCTTCTACCCAATAGGTTTGACCAATGTTCTTCTCATTCATCATTGACCTAGCCATTTGCCGAACTGTTTTGTTTTTCCTCTCAACTACTCCATTTTGCTGTGGAGTTCTTGAGATGTGTATTCTCTCTTGATCCCATGTTTATCACATAATTCCTTGAAATCAGTTGACATAAATTATCCTCCTATGTATGATCTTACAACCTTTAATACGTTTCCTATTTGATTCTCAGTTTAAGCCTTAAATATTTTAAATTTCTCAAATTCTTTAGCTTTTTCTTTAAGAAAAGAAACCCAAGTGAGTCTGGAGTAATCATCAATGATCAACATGAAGTAGTTTTCCTTCCTTGTGCCTTTCTGTCTTGATGGTCCACATAAATCCATATGAACTAATTGGACTGGTTTCTCTGTTGAAGTAGAGCTCTTGGATTTAAACTATGTCCTAGTTAGCTTTCCTACTTGGCAGGGTTTACACACAGAATATTGTGGCTTTGATATTCTTGGAAGATCTTTTACTGCCTCAATATTTTTGAGCTTGATTAAGTGGTCAAAGTTTATATATCCAAGTCTCATATGCCATAACCAAATTTCATCATGTTTTCTTAGATGACACTCTTCTCTATCTTCTTTTAGCACATATACATTATTATCTTTCCTTATGCCTTTAGACACCACTTGTCCCGAGTTTACAAAATTTCTCTTACAATCTTTGGAAGTGAACATCACTTCACATCCTCTGTCACACATTTGACTTACACTGAGAAAATTATGTTTCAACCCATCTACAAGAAGAACATCCTGGGATATTCCTTTGCCATTACTTAAACTCACCATCCCTTTACCCTTGATTTCACTTAGTCCATCATTTCCAAAGGTCACATTTCCTATTTTTCTTTTACTTATAGACAGAAACTTATCGTTGTCTCCAGTCATGTGCTTGGAACATCCACTGTCTATATACCAGGGGTCTTTTTGTTTTTGATCTGAAAGTACTAGACCACATTTTTCACTATCTTTCTTTTTCCATGTGCTGTCATTTCTAGCTAAGGGTTTTATCCTTGGATCTTCTTTGTAATTCTTCAGATGGAACTTTGCATCTTTGTGGCCAAAGTTATGACAGTTATAGAATTCAATATCAATGTTCAATAGGTCAAAGTGATTGGTGCAACTTTGTCTACTCATTGGTTGTTTAGTTCTATGTTGAAAAGATTGTTTGTTTCTTGATCTCATGAGTTCCATGTCTCTAAACTTAATTTTACAATTTTCAATCTTATGACCAAAATTAGAGCAGTAAAAATAGTAACCATGGAAGAAATTTTGGTACCTGAAGGATGGCATTCTTCTTGGAATTTTTTGCTCCATCTTATGATATCTTTGTTTTTTATCAGGGATCATCTTGTCTTTGTTATCTTTTGGTGGCAGAGTACTCACATGGTCTGATTGTCTGATGACTTGGAACTTGATCATATTTACTGACTCTTTTCTTTCTGGTTGTTAGATTCTTGAACCACTTACATAGCCTAAACCAGTATTCAACAAAGGATATCTCTAATTGGTCAGAATTTCATTTAGTTCTGTTGAGGCTTTAATGCTTGGAAGATTTTGGAGATACAATGCTTTAATCTTCTCCATCTCTTTTTTTGTTTTTACTACCTCTTCTTCCAAGGCTTCACATCTTGCCTTCTTTTCTGATAATTGTTGTTTTAGAACGTCCTCTATTTTCTTTGCCTCTTCTAATTCCACTTTTAGCAGGGCAAAGACTTCATCAGGTTTTTTACTGTCTTTCTCAAACTGTATCAGTAATTGTTTTTACTTTTTCTTCTTAAATATGAGTCTAGCAATTTCTTCTAGAGCACTGATCAGTTCTCCTTCCAAGTCAAATGCAACTTCTTCTTCATCAACATCACTTACTGTGATTTTATTATCATAATACTCTTTGGCCATAAGCATAAATTCATTAATCTTATATTCACAAGCAGAATCAGTATCTGTGTCTCCTGAAGAGTCATCATTGTTTACACATAAAATTTTCTTTTTACCAAATCTCTTGGATTTGTACTTCTCTTCAACTTCAACATTCTAGTCCCTCTTCTTGTGTGGACACTTAGATGCAAAGTGACCTATCTTTCCACAGTTAAAAAATTTGAAGGGAAACTTGCCTTGGTACTTTCCAGATCCTTTCTTTAGTCTTCTCACAATTTTTTATTCAATCTCATCAGTCTCAGAATCCTCATCCTTATCTTCTTTAAATGATTCTTCACTAGAGGTGGTTTTATCTTTACCTATCCTCATTTCATAAGCAGTCAGAGTTCCTAGGAGTTGGTCAATATATAGAGTTTTAAGATCATTCAGTTCTTCTATTGCATAAACTTTTGGATTAAATCTATCGGGCATAGATCTTAAAATATTACGAACTAAAAATGATTCTTCAATCTTCTCACCAAGACCCTTCATGGTATTCACAAGCTCCTCAACTCTTAAAAAATATTTACTAGCTGTTTCATCCTCATTCATCTTTAGTTGTTCAAATTTCAATCTATGTGTCTAAAGTTTGGCACCTTTTACTTTCTCATCTCCTTCATAACTACTAATAAGTTTATACCACATTTCTTTGGCAGATTCAAGTTGCATGACCTTTACAAATTCATCTTTAGCAATCCCACTCAAGATAACATTCATTGCCTTAGCATTGAAGCTGAATTCTAGCTTGTCATCCTTAGAAGCTAGTACAACTAGCTTTACATAACTAGTCTCTACAACATCCCAAACATCAACACATAAGGCCATGATGTATGTTCTCATTATAATGTTCTAGAAGGAAACATTTGTTCCATCAAACATAGGAGGATTATTGGTTGAATTTCCTTCATGTCTTGTCATGTTTAATATTATTTATCTACCTTTAAATAAAATGAACCCACTTTGATACCGATTGTTGGAATTACTAAGACAACTGAGAGGGGGGGGGTGAATCAGTTGTTATTGTGCTTAAACAATTTTATGCCTATTAAAATATTATTAACCTTCTCCAAGTGATCATCAAGATTATGCAATACATGAACAACTGAAATAACAAACATCAATCACACATATGATATAAACAGAGACAAATATTTCACGAGGAAACCCATAAAGGGAGAAAACCTCTTCTTCTTCGAATGATAGGTAGTCTTTTAAGTTTTGTACATCATCTTTCTTTGAGAACCAATTCAAAATGAGGCTACAAACTCTTCTTTAACAAGCTGGAACTTGTTGAGAGCACCAACTCTTTGGTTTCTCTAGCACCCACTAGAAGGAAGCAACAACTCCCTGAGTGTTCCAACACCAACTGGATGGAAGCACCAACTTCCAGTCACACATGAACCAACCTGTATAACAGAGAACAATGGTTCTCCCTTGCACCACCCTACCACCCTAGTTTTTTCTGGCTGCAACCAGATGGAAGATAAAACTTCCTGTGTTCAAGAACCCACTTGAAACTATGAGGAGAACAGTCCTCCCTAGCACCACTCTGCCACCCTGAAATATAAATCTTTGCTTTCTGAAAGTTATTACAGTGATACATTATTTATCAATGGCTTACCAGTCTCATTGCTTTTCTACTACACTACTCTACTCTGATGCATCAATGTCTTTCTGTTGCTCTCATATTCTTGTGCACACCCTGTTTAGCTTCTCGTCAGCCTTTCATACTCTGCTCCCCCTCTTCATTCTTTTTTTTTTCACTACATTTGTAATCTTTTCTTTAGATGATACACTTCATCACACACTACACCCATGCATCTTTCCCACAAAATCATACCAATTTTTTATTCTACATTAGTTTCTCACGCCAAGTTCTCTACGTGATCATCATTTCAACTCTTCGTCTTCTCTAGCGGTTATGTTGTAACTGTTCATCATCAATGCCCATTGTCCAAAGATTCTTTGGCTTCTCTGCAATTTATCTTGAGGTTCTTTGGCTTCTCTATCAGTTGCAATTCTTCATCTTCTCTAGTAGTTACAGTCAGACGTTTTTCTAGCTTCTTTGGCTTCTAATCCCCTTCCTTCATGTGACCACCGACGGTGTCCATACGCCTATTCAAAAGGCGCTTCACAATCTTGGTATAGTGAGAACTAGCTCCCCCTTTTTTTTATATGACCTTGGGCTATGAACTTCACGTCACCACACGATTGTAGGCGTGTCCATAGGCAGTTTGAGGGAAACCCACTTTTCAGCCCACAATTCACTACAAAGTTCCACATATGCCTTTGGTGAAACCGTGGTTTTGATTGTGACCCGCTCACAAAAATTAATATCCGAGCATGTTCTGACCCCACAATGTGATGGGATGGTCGATATCACGATCTTGACGATGCTCCTGAACAGACGGTTCATATTTTTTCTTTCACGATCTGCGGATCATATCTAACCTTCCTAAATCAATGAGTGTGATTTATTTCGTGATCCTAGCTTCGGGAGTTTCAAATCTCAAACCTTGCTTTCTTCCATACGCTAATCTTTTGGAGTCGATGATCTACAAACAATTGTCCTTTTCAATCGACAGCTCTGGTCTACTTTGGGAATTTGACCTTTCAACCAGATCAATGGATATATGATCCCTTTTTCGATCAACGGTCGAGATCTCCTTCGGGTCTCCGGACTTCTGAAATATAAAGTCTCAAATCTTAATTTCCCTTGAAGTATACATATTATTGCCACGTGTCCTTGCTGATGTGGTCTGCCATATGTCCTTGTTGAGGTGGTCTGCTGATGTGGGTGAGACGTGTAGCCAATGTAGTGGAGTGTGGAGGTAGAGCGTGGTAGTGGAGTTTGACATGTAGTGGGTAGTAGAGAGTGACGTCGGAGCGCAAAGGTGGTATGTATGAATGGTTTGTGGTTTTCTTGGAGGTGGGGTTAGACGATAAGTGGTAATGAGTGAGGAAGACCTGAGTTGACAGGAAGGTGACACGTATGAGGGTCCCATATGGAAAATACCACCAACTCGGATCCCTCCCCTACGGTTAAAGGAAGAAAGTTCGGGGGGGTCCATTATGCCCTGTCAACCATAGATCTGAGTGCCCGATTATTGAATGCTAAGATTAGCGCATCCTTCTTATGACTTATCCTATCCTTCCACTTTAGAATGATCTAATGACTGAAATTTACTTCAGATGATCTGACGGTCGAGGATTTATTTCATCTCTCCAGCTCTCTGGACTTCGGGGATTTCAAATCTCAAACTAATGCTCTCGATTAGATGACCCAAATTCACTTTGGACGATTTGACACTTGAGATATTCTTCGGATGATCTAACGACTGAGATTTAATTCGGATGATCCGACGACTTAGAATGTATTTTGGCTCTCCGAATCTCCGGGCTTCGAGGATTTCAAATCTCAAGCTGAATTCTTGAAATGAGATTTTCCGAAGCGTAACCTCCTCACATCTTTAGACCCAAAACGAATGATGTTCGTTAGATCAATATCTTAGATCAACAACTCGATCTGTCTACGATGCAGATTTTATTTGGATTAAATCCAACGACTCTCCATCTTTTCTTATCCCATCCTTCCATTTAATTCGATCCGATGAATAAAGGATATTCGAGTGATCGATATCTCAGATCTTAGCCCTTTCTTATCCTATCCTTCCACTTAAGGTGATCCAATGGTCATCACATTTTCTTGAGATTCGATGGTCCTTATTCATTTTGGATTTTTGGGCTTTAGGTAATTCAACTTTCAAGTTGTCGATTCTTCCAAAGTGAGATTCCCCGAACAATAACCTCCTCACAACTTTTGACATGAACCAAATGTTGTTCGTCGATCATGTTCTTATATCGGTGGCTCGATCTATCTTCAGTGCTTCTCTTCTAGCTTATCATGTCCTTCCATTAATTCAATCTAATGGCTGATGGAAATTCGGATGATTGAGATCTCAAATCTTTCATCTTATTCTGTCTTTCCACTCAAAAGTGATCCAACGACTATCGGGTATTCGTATATTCAAATTCTCAATTTGTCCTGTGGAGATTTTGATCCTGATCATGTTTTTGTATTGTGATTTCCCTTCTGAGCTTTGATCTCTGCATACTGTTCGCTTCTCCTCCTAAGCTTATGTTGTTCCTGTTTTTCATCATCATTTTTGTTCTTTCTATCAATGACAAGCACACTCTTCCTGTAAAACATGCCAACATCCTTGATGACTGTTGTGTCTCTATATGATGTGGATGGTGATATACAACAACTGTAGGTATCTGTTCCTTTTCTTCAAATCTGCAACACTTTGTGCCTTTGAGCCAATGACATCCTTAGCTTCCTTATTATGTCATTCATGTAGTTTTTCTTCATCTCCTTATGTAGACTCTACCTTTGATTCAACTTCAGACTCAACAATAACTTCTTTGTTAGCTTCCATAGGCTCATCTTTCTTGCTAAGAGACACATCCTGCAATGTAAATTTTTTTTCTTGTACCAAAGCTTTAGAAACTCCGTTTGCACATTAATATTAATGGTACCCACTGATTCTATCCAAGGATATCCCAAAACAATGTCTTCATCACCCATATCTAGAGCCTCAAAATTGAAATGCAACACATATTTATCCATACTGAGCTTCAAATCTTTAAAAAGTTTAACATTTTCACCTGCAACCTGTATGCTTTGAATATTCATTGCCGAAACTTGCAATCTATTAACCAACTGAATATTGATAAAATTTTGTTTTCAACTAGGGTTAATAGAAACAATGACATTTTCTTTATGAATACAACCATGAACTTGTAATATAGATTTTCCACATGAAAATAAACTTTTGGTGATGTCTTTATTCTTACTCTTTGTATGATACCACTTGTCTTAAAGTAATTTTTCAAGTGCTTCCTCAGAAAGTGACATCCACTCAAAATGGTGAAATGATTTCCACCATATGAGAGCATCACCTTTGAAAAAGGCCATAATCTCTTTGAATAAAAATTATCATGCTTGGAATAAATCTTCAACAAAAAATAGGGTGTAGAAACAACTTACTGCAGAAAATCGCGTTTTTTCCGAAAAAACCTTGAAAAACTGTTGAATTTCAAATGCTCATAACTTTACTTCCTCGACTCCGTTTCGGCTGATTTTTTTTTTGAAATTGGGTAGTTTTCCAAGAGGAATTCAAATATACAATTTATTTTTCCAAATTAATCTCATAAATATTAATATACGAACCTAGAGTGCGTCGTTTTTTTTTTCCCTAGAAAAAATCCGAAAAAATAAAAAGAAAAAAATTCTTCCCTTCTTTGACCAAGGAAAGTGATTTGATACCACTTGTTAAGTATCTATACCAGATCTTCAAATATAATTCAATAAGACCAATAATAAACACCAAACCATTCACCAAAACTGAACACAAGAAATAAAGAAAACCCTTGAGGTAGGGTAACACTATTCTTCAATATATTTCATTACATTTCTTACACTTCTTTATATAGCTCTCTCTATTTCCTAGGAACCTTCTAGAGAGATTTCTAACATTTATTACATCTAAATACCATAGTGGGCCTTTATTAATATAGTGTACCTAGTCCACCTTACATTGAATAACCACATTCTCATATATTAAATGATCCAGGTGGATATTGGTGGCCACCCACCTATTCCAACTAGCCCCTCGTGTCCATTTTTGTTCAACACGTCCTTCTGTACTGCTTTATAATTGCGAGTTATACATTTCTGGGGTTGTCTGAATCCCCACACATTCTCTACGTGGATATGAGTGGCCTCCCTCTTAGTCCAACTGTCTTATTTTGTATGTTTTCATGTCAGAACATATTGTTGTACTTTCAGGGTTGTTTTGAGGCCCTAAATGTTGTTTTTTTAGCTCGCCACAGTCAAACTGTTGAGAAAGTCAGAGTCTGACGATGAAATGTGTATTTATCTAAAATAACTTTCCAATGGGCTATAACATGCCTAAAACAAATCTCATATGCAAAAGTTATGACCCTAGGATGTTGAGGTACCAAATTACACCAACTTACCCATAGGGCCCACATGAATTTTGGCGTTTCACCTTCTAGGGTTAGGTTTTTGGATGTCTAGGGTTTTGACATTCATGAGTAATATGAAAAGGTCCTATGGAGCCTCATTGTAATCCATTTTTCTCAGAAGGATGTGCATAACAACCACATCTCTTCTCAAAGATAGCTACCACCATTCAAGCAAGTTTCAGTTCTCCAGTTTTATAGTTTCAACCTATTTCATTATTAAATAGAAGATATTGTTCATTAGATATTTGTGTTATTCTTTCTATCTCTGTGTTTATTGTATTCAGTATGTTAATCAATTTGTTTCTCTCCTAAATATGGATCAGTGATATCAGATCGGTTTTCTCTTCATTTATTTTTCTTTGTGCATGTCCCCGACAAGCTTTGGGTACAAGAAGTTGGGACTTGAACCAATCGAGCCATTACTAGATTAGATGTGTCGAGCCTGACAAAAACCCATGGGAGATGAAAATAAATATGATGGAGTAGGAGATCCTATTAAATTTTTTCTTGAGGAAGCCCTCATGCGACAAAGAAACGAAATGATGGAAAACTTTGCGCAGATCCTTCGATGGTTTCCCACAGGAGAAGCATCTTCATCAAGCGGCCATGCAACCACCTTCAAGGTGCAGGTAAATTTTGATATTCCGTTATTTGAAGGAATAATAGATGCGAATGTTGTAGATAAATGGTTGAATATGCTCGAAGGATGTTTTTCGGTCGACAATTTTTCCGATCGGGAAAATATCACTTTTTCACTCATCAAGGTCGTTCCCCATGTTAAATACTGGTGGGATACTTACTTTGAGAAAAGGGTCGTGGAGGAATATACAATTTATGTGGTGTCCCCTACATATGATTCCTTCCAGGACACCATTAAAGAACAATACTGCCCTGTTTGAAGCTATGAGGACTAGTACACCAGATGGACTACCCTATGTCAGGAAAGGGACTAGACAGTACAAGAGTTCACCAATGTTTTCCATACCTTATGCACCAAATTGGGTATCAAATATTCTGAGCATCCTTTGGTACTCAAATATCATGATTGTTTGCATAGATACATTCAAACAGAAATGGAGTTCTTAGACATCACCTCATTGGGTAGGACTTATAGATACGTTGTCAAGATCGAACATAAATTTAAGAAGAAATGAAGAGATTTTGGATCTGCAAACCCATCACAGCCAAAGAAGGGAAAAGGTAATCCCAACCCACACAACAAGGGACCAAGTTGAGATGGCCTCCCTTAGGACAATTTGTCCAAGCCTCAACATAATAAGGGCAATGAGAAGATGAAGAAGGACATGTGAAAATGGTGTGAGTACCATAAAATTCCTTGGCACAACACCGACGACTGTCGCTCTAAGCAGCCCCTCGTGGTCGAGATGAAGGCTTCCGAGTCAAAGACCGATTCTGATTTTGAGTCAAATCTTGAAGGAGGGAAGTGGATTATCAATGTTGAACCCAGTGCCACAGTCGCTACCACCAAAGTTCGACCAAGCGAACCAGAAGAACCAAAGGAAGGGGAAAGCCTCTTTCACTTGTAGATGTGGGTCAAGGGGGCTCCAATTCATTTCATTGTTGAAAACGGTAGTCAAAAGAACCTAATTTCAGTAGAGTTTGTCAAGAAGCTAGACCTTCCAATGACACCACACCCACAACCCTACACCATCGGCTAGATTCATCAAGGAAGAGATCTTTGTGTCAGCCAACAGTTTTGTTTGCTCTACGACATCAAGCCTTTCAAAGATGAGTTATTGTGTGATATTTCTCCTCTTGAATTTTTTGATGTTCTTTTAGGACAACCATGTTTGTGGAAGCATCATGTTGTGTATGAGTCTAGACCCCGCAGTGTTATTATTACTTTGGGTAGACAATTGTACATGATCCCAGAGGTGGTACCGCCTACTGTTATTTCTTTAATCTTTGATAAGCAATACATTAAGTTCATTTCACAGACTGAGAAGTTTGTATTCTTTGTGATCCATGCTCAGAGTAAGAAGAAGGTCACTGCCACATCTGTGGCCTCTACATAACGCCTCTATTTGCAGCAAAATCAAGTGGACGAGATCATGGAAGAATATAGAGACATATTTGCCTCACCTATAGGGGTATCGACACACTTCCAAGTCAAGCATCCAATTTATCTAACCCCTGGCGCAGCTCTACCTAATGGACCAGTCTATTGACTCTCACTGATGAGAATGAAGAAACAAGGTGTTATATCCAAGAGCTTCTTCAAAAGGGGCACATCAAACCCATCTCCTCCCCTTGTAGAAGCTCGATTGTACTGGTGCAGAAGAAGGAAGGGACTTGGCGACTCTGCATTGATTGCATAGACTTAAACAAAATCACAGTCAAGAACCTCTACCCCATTCTTGGGATTGATGACCTTCTTGAAAAACTCAAGGGGGAAAATTTATTCAGCAAGATTGACCTGAAGTTTTGCTACCACTAGATTCCCATTGAACCAACTTATATCTAGAAGACATCCTTCAAATCTAAAGAAGGTCTCTACAAATGGCTAGTCATGCCCTTTGGCTTAACAAATGAACTAACCACTTTCATGAGGTTGATGGATGATGTATTGAGACCCTTCACCAAATCCTTTGTGATATTATATTTGGATGGCATCCTCATCTTTAGCAGAACGTGGGAGGAGAACATGCGACATATTCAATAGGTTTTGAGCACTCTACGACAACACAAGCTTTATTCCAACTTGGAAAAATGATCTTTCGACATGAAAAAGGTCCAATACCTAGGATACATTGTTGATGAGAATGGGGTACATGTTGATCTAGCTAAGATCTAAGTCATCCATGACTGGCCAGGCCCGACCACACTGACCAAGCTTCATAGCTTCTTGGGACTAGCCAATTTCTATTGACAACTCATGTTGGGATTCACTTGTATTGCATGGGCCCTCAACAAGGTGACAAAGGGCGGTGGTAGGGCCAAGTTCGTGTGGGGGAAGGAGAATCAATGAGAATTTGATGATCTGAAGCATTGCTTATGCTCAGCTCCAGTACTCTTCTTACTCGATCTGTAACAACCATTCAAGATTAAGAATGATGCATCTCACTATGTTATGGGTGCAATTCTCACTCAGCATGGGCATCTTGTGGCATACCATAGTGAGACAATCTACAATATTGTTCGGAAATAACCTACCTATGACAAGGAAATGTATTCCATTGTACGAGCCTATTGTAAATGGAAACATTACATTCTGGGGAAAGAGACGATCATACACATTGATCACAAGCCTCTACAATTCATACAGACACAGGGAAAATTGTAGAATGACCGCCATCAGAAGTGGTCCACCTACTTGCAACAATTCCATCTCAACATCAAGTATAATACATGTATCTCTAATCATGTCTTTGACTACCTCAGTCGGCCTCCTATGGCTGCAATCACCATTGTGCTCTAGTCCTGTGGACATGAAGCATCAGAGTGGCCCCAACTTTATCAGCAAGATATGAACTTCACCACCACATATCAGCTCTTGGGTACAGGCACCACTGCCACTGATTTTCACATTTGGGATAGACTCTTATGCCACCTAGGCCTTCTGTGTGTTCTTAAAAGTGAGCATGAAAAGATGATTTGGGAAGCCCACTACATTCGGGTGGTTGAACATTTTGGTGTAGAGAAAACTGTGGTCATTCTTCAGAAACCTTTTAATTAGCCAAAACTTCGACAAGACATCAGCAAGTATATCGGATCTTTCACTGCCTGCACCATTTCCAAGCCAACCATCAAGAAGCAAGGCTTATACACCCCTCTTCCTATTCCCAATAAGTCGTAGGAATCCATATCAATGGATTACATGTCTGGTTTGTCATCCACCAAGCACGAAAATGACTGTGTGTTTGTGGTCGTTGATCATTTTTCGAGGATGACCTCCTCATAGCCTATAAGAAGAATGTCACAGCGACATATACTGCCAAGATATTCTTTGAACGAGTTGTGTTCTACTTTGGGATACCACATACCATCATCTCTGACTGAGACAACAGGTTCCTCAATACCTTTTGGTCAAGTCTCTGGTCTCTATTGGATACCGAGCTCACAAAATCCACTGCTTTCCACCCCCAAACCGATGGCCAAACCAAGGTTGTCAATCATATGATTGTGCACATCCTGCACATGTATAATTCTAAGCATCCTCATACATGGGATGAGAGTCTCCCATATGTCCAACACAACTAAAACATGGATCTCCATAGTTCCACCGGCCATATCCCATTTCAGGTGGGTCTAAGATTCCAACCCTTGGGACCCATTGATGTTTCAATTCCTCTTGCCACCACACAGACATAATCTTCCCTTGATTAGTGTGAGATCGAGAAAGCCACCAGATTCATTGAGAGGATTCAACACATCTGCCAATAGGTCCAGGAGATTTTGCAAAAATCCAATGCTAAGTACAAGAAGTGCCACAATCAACATAGGGTACGACACCAATTTCAGGTTGGCGACAAATTATGGTTACATTTGCAGAAGGAGCGTCTCACCGAGCACAATCAAAATATTTTCCCACTTCGTTATGGGCCTTACACTATCACCAAGGATGTGGGTAGAAATTATTTTGAGCTCAACACTCCACCCTTCCTTGGTCTACATCCAGTGTTCAATGTGGACCTCCTTAGGCCATATTTTCCAACATTATTCGGTACCTTTGAGATCATTGAACAACTGAGACCAACATATCTCAACCCTGACTGCATGGAACAAACATCCACTGATCAAATCGTGGACAAACGGGTCAAGGGAACTCACTAGCAACGGATCCAGTTTTATCGGGTTGTTAAGGCAGGGCAACTCCTACACTAAGGAAAGTGGCTCACCCGGGTCCAAATCTAGCAGAAGTTTCCTCACTTGATGGGGGAACTTAATGCAATGGAGACCACTTCTTCCTAATGGGGGATGATTGATCCAGGTGGATATTGGTGGCCACCCACCTATTCCAACTGGCCCCTCGTATCCATTTTTGTTCAACACGTCCTTCTGTACTACTTTATAATTGTGAGTTATACACTTCTAGGGTTGTCTGAAGCCCCACACATTCTCTAGGTGGATAGGGGTGGCCTCTCGCCTAATCCAACTAGATTATTTTGTATGTTTTCATGTCATCACATCTTGTTGTACTTTCAGGGTTGTTTTGGGGCCCTAAACATTGTTTTTTTGGCTTGTCATAGTCAAACTATAGACGAAGTCAGAGTTTGACGATGGAATGTTTATTTCTCTGAAAGACCTTTCCAATGGGCTATCACGTGCCTACAAAGGAGTTCATATGCAAAAGTTGTGACCCTAGGAAGTTGAGGTACCAAGTTACACCAACTTACCCATAGGGCCCACATGAATTTTGGCGTTTCACCTTCTAGGGTTAGGTTTTTGGATGTTTAGGGTTTTGGAATTCTTGAGTAATATGAAAAGGACCTTTGAAGTCTCATTGTAATCCATTCAGCTCAGACGGATGCGTGTAGTAGCCACATCTCTTCTCAAAGATAACTACCACCATTCGAGCACGTTTTAGTTTTGCAGTTTTATAGTTTCAGCCTATTTCATTATTTAATAGAAGATATTGTTCACTAGATATTTGTGTTATTCTTCCTATCTTTGTGTTTATTGTATTTAGTCTGTTAATGAGTTTGTTCCACTCCTAAATCCGGATCATTAAATGACTTCCACTAATAAAACATAACTACATTCCCATTGGATACCTCCCTAGGTACACCATATTACCTCCCTAGGTATACTACAACAAATTTAATTGTGTATTTGACCAATTGAACAAACATTACTTCCTATTTTCCATTTAAAAATTAAAAGAAAAAATAACATCATTACACCATTTTTGTTGGTCCACCACCCTCCTCTATGCCACTTAAATGGAATCTATACAATTCCAATGATGTAAAGTTTTAATACATTTATTGATTAAATGAGACATGCATTATATGAACTAGGTGGCATTCATGTGACACAAGCATGTTGGCTCTTATTTATCATCAAAAGCTTCAAAGTATTTGTAGACCTTAATATAGAGAATGCCTCTATAACGTTTCTAATGTGTGATATTTCTTGAATGCCTCTATAATGCTTCTAATGTGTGATATTTCCTTGTCATTTGATTTCCTAAATTCATAGACATTATTTAGCGACTATGAAATTCAGTACATGGTCCACATCTATCAAAATTTCTTATAAATATCATGATATGCCCTTCATTTTTTCTAGCCCTTACATTGAGAATGAAGCCCTATCACGTCGAGGATTCACATGACAATTATGAGACACAAATACTTCTAATCTCTCAACTACCATGACCAATATATCCAACCATGACAATGGCCCTTATATGGGGTCTTTCTCATACGAGTGGTATTCCAGATGCCATTAGGTGGTTTTGCACAAAGGGATGGTCTAGGGGCCTCAACCATGCTCATGAGAGGAAAATAGGTGCTCTACCCCTAAAAGAAGGTTTGAGTGATAAATATTTCATTTTAAAACATGTCAAGATGATGAAATTTTACATGATTTTCATTGTCTATAACAACAATGTGCAAACATTGACAATGTATGTGCAATATCTACATGTGCACGTTCCTATGAATTCAAAACAATTAAGCCTGGGATTTTATCTGTTCCTATGTGTTAGATGAGTTGGATGTGTTGGCTACTTTGGTTTTAACTTTGAATTGATGAACTTGGTGGGTTAAGCTGTATAAACAAAAATATTCTCATTTTTCTAGATTCTTATTATTGTCTACTTTTTCATTGAGATTTTTAAATATGGTCAACATATTCATTATCGATGAAAATACGTGTGTGTGTGTGTGTGTGTGTGTGTGTAAGGAAAATGTGTTTAAAAAAATTATTCATTTTTATTTATATATATATCATAATTCTCACATAACTTTTTATTGTCTTGCCCATATGGAAAACAAATTATATGGTGCACAAACCAAGACCTATTGATTGATTACCTCATAATTTTAGGGTTTCACTCACTTTATTAAGTTTTTTTTTTGTTTGTTAGTTTTTCCGTGACATGTGGGACTAACCTGTGGCTAAGAAACCACGACTTAGGGGCATCTAAGTCGTCAAAATCACCCGGGGATCGCACCCGGCCTGAGCCACACCAACCCTTAACATGGCTAGATTTTTTGTCCCTACAGGTTTCAAACCAGTGATTTTTAACATCATGGAGTGCATTAACAACACACTCTGTCACAAACTGTCCTACACCTCGGGGACCACTCACTTTATTAAGTTAAAATAATATAAAATTAATTAAATTTCCCTTACAACTAACATAACTTGAAAAAAAAAATCAAACTGCAATAATCCATTATCATTTAACATATTATCTACTACATGAATATTACATTGAACATATTATCTACTACATGAATATTACTTTGAACATAAATTTTAGTTTTTATATGACTCGATAATGTACGTCATCATCATTGCCTTTATCTTACATGGAAAATATTATTTGTATTTGGGCTTCCTCGTACTCATCTAAAAGTATAACTTATACCAAATTTTTTATTTTTGTGAAAGTAATATAATCTTGATCGGCCTTATTTACCAAAAAGAAAAGGTCCAATTGAAAAACATTCACACATACCCATTTGATGATTATAGTGTATGTAATGATTCAATATTGTCATGAATTTTACAGTTACTTTTATCCAAGTTCAACAAAAATAACCACTCATTTTGACTTTTTGAGGAAACCTCTACTTCTCCATTAGTTTGTTTTCCTTGATTTTGACTCTTTTAAATAATATCAATGACTTGACAACGAAATGAAGCTTTAAGGAAAGGGAAACTCATTAGAAATTGTAGTACACGGTAAGGGCCAGGGAAACTCATTGTGGCTAAAAACTAAAGAATATCATACCATAAAGAGTGGATAATCAATATAAGAGTGGGCAACTTTATTAAAATCATAATCAAACAAGATTCCAAGATCATTATAAGGACCACTTTGACTAAAGATTCCAAGATCTTAAAAAGTGGATAGATAAGATTGGACAACTTTATTAAAATCATAATCAAGCAAGAGAAGTTGAGACTTCATTATAAGGAGCACTTTGATTAAAGATTCCAAGATCTTGGATTAAAGTAGGATTCATAATTCTTATTTGCCCATGGAATGTAGTAGATAACCTTAATTTTCATCGGGCCTTCCAAAAACATCCTATAAACTTCGAATCCATATTAGAAATATTATTAGGTAAATCAATGGTATGTCATATGTTAAATAATATTTATGTTAATTAATTGTCTTAGAAAGAAGAATAGAGTTGGTTATTTTATTGAATTTATTGATTAAATAGAGATCTCTTTTTAAAGCATGGTTGGAAACCAACTTATTAAATATTTTGAAGTACTTTCAAGTTAGATAGGAAAGAAGAGGGAGATAACAAGAAAGACCAAGTTTTTATTCAAGGTTTTAGATATGCAATAATGAATAGATTTATAATAATGAGTTGTAACTTATATTTCAATTCTATGCTAATGAAATAATATTTATAAATGGCACATAAATCTTTGATTTTTAAAGTGATTACCTATTGCCTTACATAATTTTAAGTGCAAAATAAAAAAGAAATATATAGTAAAGAAAATTTCCAAATATAAGTGATATATGACACCATTATGTCTTGATTTTTAGTCCTTGTCAAAGTAGGGATATACTTTTTGTTGGGGAATAGTGTGGAACTTGTTAAAAAAAACCAAAAAATATGTAGATAATCGAAAAGGGAATACAATTTTGAAGACAAAGGTGGTGTCTAAAGACATCATTATAGAACTTAAGCACAACACACTTTGATTAGAAAATCACAATGTATATTGGACATTGAAAATGCCATATGATATCAATAGATCTCTTGATGATAATTCGTTGGTTATATATTCTTCTATACCATCTAATTTATTGACCCAGGGTTCATATCTTTCGAGTTTCCAACAAATCCTCTAAAACTATCGGCCCTCCTGGTAAACTAGAAGGAAACACAACACACAAAATGCGTTGTGCAGTCTCACCCCAGATAACTTTAATGGGTGGCTGCAAGACTCACGTGTTTATAGCCTAGGATTAAATATGAGATATGAGAACTCGACCATTGAACCATTGTTAGAATTGGTAAATGCAACATACTTTTATTCACGACTATGCAATAATTTCAACAGCTTGTTCCCTCATTATCACGAACAATATTTAAACAAGCAATATAATAACTCATTCATTCATTAAGCACAAAAAATAACTACTGAAAAGAGGATAAATATATGCACGTGTTCATCACATTACACAGATATTACCATGGTTCACCCCCTCCTAGGCTACGTCCACAAAGATTTGTCTCTTGTCTCTTTTTTATTATAATAGTTATGTATCTACATCGTCATGCACTTACAAATCTCCTCAGATGGGTAAGATCTATGTGAGGCGAAATAGATCGCACCAGGCTCCTTAGCTTGTGATCTAATCCTTAAGATTTACCTTCTCTCATATCCTCTAGCTCAACAGTGTAAAAAATAGTTCATACAACAAAATGTAAACCCGATTACTAACTATGTCGGGAAAACTACAAAATCTGTGACCAACAACTCACTATAATACCTCTGTATCGACATTTATACATATTTGGATCTTCTGCCATTACAATACATTACCAAAACTCTAACCCTACTGATGCTAGGTCTTCCTCTCATGCATGTGTTGTTCTTCCTTCCAATTGTCACTTTCCTTGTGCACTCTTTCTTGCATGCGCACGTGTTGTGTTTCCTTCCAGCTATTGCTCCACTCTCTTCATGATTTCTTTCCCCACGATCATCCTTCTTTCCACTTCAACATGTTGCCAACAAGCCCCCAACATTGACATGTGGCTCGTCCCAAGCCACCTAATCCTTTTGAGCTTCCTCGATCTCCTTGGTGATGGTATGGAACTTTTCCTTGAGCTCTGCTGCTTGTGTCTGTGCCTGCGCAATATTCTCCTTGATTGTGTCCACTACCTGGACTGCAAATTCGTCGCTAATCAATCTTTCACATTCTTCCCGAGTCTGTGCTATCTGTGTCTGTTGAAGGAAAATCTTCCTACGGACAGGTAGATCTCCTCAAAGAGCTAGACTCTTAACTCTAAGACAAAAAGTGCTTATCATGGTCACTGACTTCCTTTTAGACCTACACAAACTAATGCATGAAGAGGAAGGAGGAAAGACATACCTTTTACTAGTGTTTTTCCCTGCATGCTTCGAGTTGAACTCCAACCTTGAGCTCCTTGATAAGCCTTGTAGACAAACAAAGTACAACCACTTCCTATTCTATCGAGATTAGTTCGAAGCAGACCTATCTACTTAGAGACAAATTCATGTAATGTCAAACACAAATTAGAAAGAAACATGCCAAGAATATTACATTAATGAGGACAAGATGTTACTTACAACCATATATGGAATGTAGCAGTTTCGTCAAGTTCTCCTGGCCTAACCCTTGCTCAAAAGCTCCACGATCGGAATGATGATAGCTTTGCTTATTAACCTCCACTTCACTGTTTGTTTCCTATGAGATTATAGGTTTCATGCTTCTCATCCCTTCTCCAAATATCACTTATGAGATCATAAGTTTGGTATGATTCTCCATCCAGATCCCCCTTTCACCATGAGAAATCCTGCTTATATAGCCTTGGAGAGGCTCAACCACTTGAGATATCATTGGGGTGAGTTGAGGATTTTCCTCCTTCAGTTAGGGATCTTCCCTAAGATCATGGCTTGAATAGGGATTCAAATCCAACTGCCTTTAGGGATTGAAGGGATCCTCCCCTCATTCATCTCAACAAACCAACTGTTGCCCAAAATAGGCAGCGCTCCCTCAAAAGGGCCATCAGAGCATTATAGCACTCCCTAGTAGGCTTTAGGGGGGTTCCAACATTCTGTAAACCCATCATCGCTCCCCCAGAAGGGATATCAGAGCATTATAATGCTCTCAGACAGTGTAAGGGGGAGTGCCATCACTCCTGAGAGAGGTATAGGGGAGCGCTCTCCTCCAAAAACTCAGTTTTTGTGGTTCTTTTAGATGGCAAGAGGTTCATAAGCCTAGTTAACCATTCCTCCTCTTCCAAATCAAGTGTTTGACATGTTTCAAGTGTCCTCTTTATGTCGTTATAGGCACGACATAGGCATCATAGCAGTATACTTTTCCTGACACTTGCGACACTTGCAATGATGACACTTGCGACACTATCAAAGTGAGTAATTTTGATGTGTAACAGATTGCCCCCCAAAGTATGAAGTTAGAAGATGAGAACTGATAACTGAAATGATGTGTAGACTTTCAAGAAAGGGTATAGATGAAGAGAACCTGACAGAAGCTGCACACAAACATCCAACAAATATTATGATATGTTTCAAACCCAAGGCATGCATACCTATGCTTGGGTGATAAATACTTGCAAGATATGGCTGCCATAAAATACACTGTGGATTCATAATTGTATTAATAAAAAGGTATAGCCACTGAAAATACACTGTGGATCTATACTCTTATGACATGGAATAATCATAGCCATGAAGAATAATACACAGTGGATCCATGAGATGACAAGACATAGCCACGACCAATACAAAGTGGATCTATGTGACAATATATGTGCCATTGTTCAAGAGAAACTCCTTCATAACCTGGGAAAAGTACATATCAGAGTGATCACTCAACCCGGGGTCTTCTTACCGATCTCGCTATAGTACGAGTCTAACCATGTGAATAGATGTTCTGATGTCGAACATGGTAGAAACCACTTGATTACTGATCAATGATGTAAACCGTTAACAAGCGCGAGGGAGATCACCATTAATGTCAATGATTCCCAAGGTATTCTAGTACATTCCAACGAATGTGAATGGATGAGATGAAGTCGAACATCCATGGAATCTTCCGATCAGAGGTCAATGATGTAAACCCACTGTCGAACGTGAGGAGGCTTGTCATTGAGGTATGAAGGTCCCAAAGTACTAATTGGTTTCTAAATCTAGTTCCTGGATAATGTGTTGAAGTCGATAGGAATAGACTCGTCAAAGGAGGGCCTTGCTGTATCCCCCATCAACAACACGAAACAGACACAGAGATGTAATTGGTAGATCAAATGAACATGGAATGACATGGGTATTGAGACAAGATATTTGTGATGGTTGACTCTCGAGGTGGATACTTTCCTTGAACACTGAGGCACAACAGCAGAAACATGATGATGCAATGGATACTGTAACTTTCATCGGGTGACCCAAAGGAGTAAGAAAAACTTAGAGGATTGGTTCAGTGCAGAGGTTCAGTGGATTAAGATGTGCGCAAAGACAAAGTGCCATGTTCAAGGGTGACTCTAAGATTTACTTGGTAATGTTCTCAAAAACTACTTGGCTTTCTTCTTTCATTTTTTTCCCCCATCCAGATAGACGAGTACCTCTTTTTAATTTAACGAGCTCGAGGAGGGTAACACATGCTCGATATAACTCACCTTCGGTAAGTTCCTCTTCCTTTGCTTAATGAACTAGAAGAAGTAAGGGTTCAATCCTGTATGGGTCTATTGATGTTTGTTTAACGAGTCCAAAGACAGAAAACTCGAAGGTTTTTCATGATTATAGAGTCTGGAAAAACACTTAAAATAGAACTCTCTCAGTTCCTTTTTCATAAAGTAGTCTGATGAGACCGAAAAAGAGATAAACTATCGCTCAACAAAAGTTTGCTTCAAATACTTTAACGAGCATGAAGAGAACAAGGTCGCTCGACAATATTTTCATCTTTAGAGAGTCTGAAAAGAACTTAAAGAGGACTCTAGTGTTTTCCTTTTCGTAATGTTAGTCTCATGAGGCTGAAAAAGAGATAAATTATCACTCGAAAGATGCCCTTTCAAACCTTTGAACAAGTGGGAAAGGAAGCAAGATCACTCGTCAATCTTTTCATGTTTAGAGAGTCTGAAAAGAGCTTAAAGGAGACTCCAGGGGGTTCCTTTTTCATGTATCCATACAAGTCCGAAAAAGAGATAAAAGTTTACCCAGATGCATTCTCATGTATTTATGAGCATGAGAAAGAAAAAAGACTAAGCTCAGTATGCCCCCATCTTGAAAAACTAGTGGTTTAACTCCATAATGATCATCAATGGAGACATGCCCTCCAAGATTCAATTCATTCACCGACGTTGAGGTTGTCACCAATTTCTCTACTAGATGAGAAAAAGGAGAAGAGTGTATGAAAAGAAGGTTCAAGAGAGGTGACTGTTTCATTTTTTAACGAGCTTGACACAGGAAAAGAACTATGCTCAAAGCCTCTGTTTCATTTTTTAACGATATTGCCACAGAGAAGAGAAACTATGCTCGTGACTGCTTCTTGATCATGGCTTCCAGGAGGATAATGTTCTGGAAGGATACCATGTCAAGGGACAAAAATTGGTCATGGCCTCTAGGAGATCTTTGCTGGATGGAAGACAATCACTCGAGAAGGAACACATGTCGAGGGTCGCAATAGGAGTAAGGATATCAGGCTCCAATAATCCTACCGAAGAAATCATCATGTCCACTACCGGATCCAAATCGTTGGAAGTTGAAATCATGGGAGATGATGAAAAATCAACACCAGGAGGGGAGATAGACTGTATATCTGCCCGAATTTCTTCACGAGGGGGAAGAAAAGAGGATAGGTGATGGTTATTATCCTGAGATAACTTTTCAATGCGAAACATTTCCATAATAGATTCATCAAAAGGAAAAATTGGGGAAATGCAGTCGATTGTCGGCGACAAGGAACTCAACCGTGATTGCAACGAGGAAATGTCAGGGACCAATAGATGTTGGTCATCTGACGAGGGAGAATAAGAATGGGTAGAAACGTATGACATTTCAGCTGTACTAGGTGGCATGATGTCACCTAGTGCATCGAATTCCAACAGATGAGGTACAATCCAAGGGTCAGATGATTCCAAAGATTGATAAGCCGTGGTCAAAATCATATCGACGGTGGCAATATGATGTGTAGTCGGTGGAAGTGGTGTAGGGAAGGTACCCATGAGGATATAATATTTTAGTAAGCCAACACCAACGCTTTCATATGTGATCTTATGGTCTCCCAAGAAATGAATATTGTTGGTAGTGGGAGCGTGAGCATCGGTCGTGCAGAAATCCAACTGATCAACAGTGACAATTTTTCCCTGATGAGGAAATTGGACACATTTGAAAATTGATGAGGAAACGACAATCAAAGCATAAAACCAACTTCTTCCAAGTAACAAGTTGTAATCGAGGGGAGCATCGACCACCTTGACATCAACAATAACAATTTTTCCACCCGATTGGATGGGCAGAGACTGTAAAATCCCATGGGGATGAAAACCTCACTCGTCGGAGGCGCATAACATCGTTGGGGATTTGTTGAGTGCCGGTGATTTTAAACCTTTCCAACATGCCAAATACATGACACAAGTCGAGGCTCCCTCATCCAGAATAGTTCGGTGGATTTGTTGATTGTGAACAACAACATCAACTTGGAAAGCAAGTTGGTGGGAGAGTCGAGACGCATAATTGTCCAAGTTAAACGTGATATGGTTGGATGACTCAGGATCAACAACACCAAGAGCGGCTAAGAGATTTCTACATTGATTGGGGCAGTGTTGTATAACTTCTAACGTAGACATAGCGCACGGTGCTTGAGCCAAATCTTCAACAATGTTGTAGTTCTGGGTAGCACGTGAACTAGGATTAAAGGTGGCTTTGTGGATAGTGCTCTTATGAGGGCGTAATATAAATTTGAACATGGGTTTCTCAATCTGAAGTGGTCCAGATGGAGGATTAATTGATGGAAGACTGACGGAGGATGATGATGGATCCCGTAAAGTACTGACACCGTTAGTGGCTTTTCCTTTGTCAGGGTTACCTAGTGTGTCATATGTCTTAGAGCGAGTGGTCAAATTGATCCCATTAAACATATAAATATGTGCACTCGATGAGGCCTCATCACGAGGATCGCTAGAACTGCCCCCCGGAGAGGGGGTTTGAGTAACCATGGATTGATGTTGTGGAAAAGGTTGAGTAAGCACAACGGGTTGTGACTTCCCTTGGAAAATTTTGGCCACTTCATTGTGAAGTGGAAAATCTCAAGTGTAGTGATCGTCACCACAAATGATACATGGGAATTTCAGTTTCTGTTGTGATTGCTTTTCGGTAGAAGGTGTTTGATTTTTGGGTTGTTCATTATTATTTTTTGATTTATTCTTTGTCATCTTCTTACCTATGGATTGTTGTGAAGGGGCAGATTGAACTGCATTCACCTTAGATATCTGAGTTTGAGGGGAGGTAGAGGAGGGTGTAGTCGATTTGGAAAAAGATTGAGTTTTGACGAAACCGATAACACCATCCGCATGAGATGAGGATGATGGCTTAGAAGGATCGGTATTAGCGCGAGCAACATTCATAAGAAAATAATACAAAGTACCAGACTGGGAATAAACCAAATCTAAGTATTGAGCCCAAGCGATGGCTTGTTCCTCTGTGACCGCACCACCCATAGTGACATCACGAGTGATCGGGGGTAATAGTGATTTAGTAAACTATTCCGCCAATAGTATGTCAGGAATGACTGCCTTGATCATCCTTCATTGTCGCCTCCACTCATGAATATGGTCAGAGATATGCACAGAGTTAGTTTGATGAAGGGAGTTCAAGAGTTCAGTACCCGTCTCGTAGCGAATAGGTAGTTGAAAGTGCGCAAGGAAAGACATGGCAAGGGAATTAAAATCATGAAAAGAAGCATGTGGTAGTTCAATATACCACTTTGCTTCTGAACTGGTAAGTGTTCACTGGAAAAGATGCAAATGTATAGAATCATCCATGAGGGAGTTTGATGAACACCACAAATGGAAAGTCATCACATGGTTCTTCGGATCTTTGCGAGGGTTTCCATCAAATTTAGGAACATCAGAAGGAAGTTTAGGTGGAATGACTGGCCAAACCGCTAAATGAGAGATAGGATCATTAGTTAACCGAGACAAGTCTGGGAGATCCATAGTCACAAGGAAAGTTAGCTGTCGGTTAATTTGCAAATGATACTGGTGTGGCATAGGAATACCAGTAGGACCATAGACTGGGTTAGGTGGATAGTTGTAACGATTAGGTCCTCCTACATACGGTTGTTGCTGGCTAGGATAAGAAGGATTCGATGGTGCATGAGAAACATTGGCATAACCCGATGGGTTCTGAACATTATATGTCGGGTGAATTATTTTCCCGTGAGGAGGATAAACATTTTTCCCTTGAGAATGGTAAGGAGTATATCCCAGAGGCGGATACACATGAGGCCCATGAGGAGGATAAGACTTTGGTCTCGGAGAAATCCAAGTGGTGTTTGGGATGCTGCCTGGATAATATTGCCCATAAGATGTTTCGGAAGCGACAGGATTGGATACTCCTCCTAATGGGTTATTATACAAGTGCCCTCAAATGTGGGGTTGGGTAAAAATTCCTCCTGAAGATACTCCCTAGGATTGTGAAGGGTTTCCAACAAATGAGGGTTCCCCCCCTACCAGCGGTGGATTTACGATTGGGGTGTGACTAGAAAATGGAGGTTTCCCTCTAGAAGGAACATGAAAAGTGGGTTGTCCCTCGGGAGGGGTAGGCCCGCCATGGAAAGGTAGTCCTCCAGGAGTAAAAGGTTCGTTGGATGGTGGTTTCCCTCCAGCCGGTTGTGTTTGGCCAGCAGAGGTCTGCGTTCTTGGGTGAGAAGATGTCCCAGCAAGATCATGTGGAACATGTGGAGCTATAGAGTAAAAGCTTGTAGAAATAGGGGTAGATATTGAAGTGAGTTGGGGATGAGTAGAGGTGATGAGTCCAGCATTAGGATGGACTTGTGCTGGTGTAGCAGTAAGGTGAATAACCTGATTGACTGGGTGGTTCATGGTTTGACCGGATGGTCCTGTTTCACTAGGAGGGTCATGAGGTTGAAAGGGTTGCCGAAAGGATTCGAAATGTTCATAGAGATCGCGTCCCGATGAAGTCCTCCATATAGAACGAGCAGGTGTGGGATTGGTTTCTACTGCGGTGCTAGGATGAACAGGAGTCCTATACTCATCACCAAAGATTGGTTCTATGGATCCCATATATGTTTCGGTAAAAATCCTCTCCGGTAATCATGGGACCTCTTCGTCTATGATGTTCCCAAGGGATTCTAAACAAACCAAAAGTGGTTCGAGAGGAGTTACCAACATAGGTGTAGTGGGATTTTCAACCATGACCAAAGCACCTTTTGAGTTATCTAATGGAGGAGCAATAACACTTCTAGCGTCAGATGGATTTTCTACCTCTCTACGGTAGTTGTCTTCTGGAGGGTTAGGAGGTAAGGGTTGATAGCCTTCCAGAGGCATCCCTTGCATCCTACGTGATCGACGAAGACCTTTATCATCTACCGGATCAATTGTGGAGAAAAACATAACACACTGAAAATCTAGGGCCAACTAACAAAAAGAAACAACATGCGCTAATAAAATCTAGGAATCAACCAAGCAGACAAAACTTCTCTCGATGATCGTACTAGTTGGTGATGAA
>JZKD02S0168025.1:745916-767690 GCA_000966675.3 Picea glauca
TTCGTTCATAACCAAGACCACAATATTTAGGTCTCTCTTCAACAACAATAGGCTCAACAATGCCTTGTGCATGCTTGCCTAACCCTTTACCTTCATAGCCCATTTTAAACAATAACTTGGACCCTATTCCTTTTGTGTGATTTTCAAAAACACCAAAGCACTCTTCTTGAGAGGAATTTGAGGAAAAACTAACATTACATACCTCATGTTTATGCATGTACTTGGTAAGGGTTTCTTTTGCTTCATGGAGTTGATTCTCCATCTCCTGCAACCTTTCAAGAAGTTGGTATTTCTCCTCCTTCATGGCCATCAACTGCTCTTGAAGGACAATGCTCTCTTCTCTATCTTTCCACAACTCTTGTACCATATCTTTCATGGTTAGCAATGCCTTAAACATCTCTTTGTCAAAGAACTTAGATTCGGAAGATGCATGAGAACTATCCATGTTTGAAGCTTCCTCCATCCTTACAAGATATCAAACTTCAACACAAATCTTGCACAAATACCAACAGCTAAATCTCAAGCTATCAATGGCAAATACATGAGCAAAACAAACTATGCTCTGATACCATCTGATCTGAAAATAGAAGGTTGACTTGTTATGCTATGCAAGCACCCTCTACCTCAATAAAATAAACCTTAACAGGACCTTGCTTCATGTTTTAAAATATGCAAGATGGTTTATGTGTTAAGTTCTTGGTTCTTTTTGTCAATGATAATGTGTGAGGAAAGGTTCCTTTTAAAGATTAAATATGTGCTATAAACCAAAACACAACATCATAATGTGCAGCAAATAACACAACAAACTCACAACAATAACAAGGTGATAAAGGAGTTCACCCCTCTCTGGGCTACATCTCCTTGAGCCTCCTTCAATGGACTTGTCTCTTTGGGATTAGTTTGTCAAATGTTCTTTTAAAATCTGCTGCTTAACTCCAATGGCTTTACAGACTGTACCATTGGGTTCATAATACACAAAAACCCCAAAATTGACTATTAGAACTCTGAAAATGGATCTTGTCTCATCCAGTAATGACCCCTTCTACATGTGGCCTCCAAGCTTCTCTGAGCTTCAATGTGGAAAAAACACCTATAAAATTCCTCCAATGGATCTGAAACCTATCCCAATGTGTTCAGAGCACAATAATTAGTCAAAAATGACTATTCAGTCTCAGAAAATAGATATGTGTTCATCTGAGCAATGCCTCAAACAATGAGGGCTTCAAGCTTCCTGGAGCTTCCTCACATTTCACTGGTTAAAAACCTACAAAAGAATTCTTCAAATTCCTGTGAAAACAGTGCCAATGGACTCAGAATGTCCAAAAAACCCTAGTTGGGCTTTTTCGGCACCTCATTTGACCAAAAAATCCAAAAGTTAGGCCTCCTGCCATTTTTCCCCTTCAAGCTCTGTTACTGGTTCGCCATTTCGCACCTGTGTGTGAATGAACCTAGCTCTGAGCGTTTTTCTGTGCCTAAACTCAGCACATGCGCGCCTTCCAAAATTAGTGCCAATATGTTGAACAGTTAACAGGAATAAAGCCCCCAAACTCGGAGGTGTTGGGCGCATGGGGCCACGTTCCCCGCGCTAAAATAGGGCTAAGTTTTCATGAATAAACTTGGGCTTGCCAAGTGTCCAGGCACATGGGTGTTCACCGTTTGAACCAAAACTTTAAATCCGTGCACACATTTAACATATTGGTCACATGGTGTGGCGCCCAAAACCATGGGCTGGTCTCCACACAATAAACGTGCCCACACAAATGGTCATATATGCATATAACCGTTTAACACCCAAACCCCGCGTGCGCAATCAAAACGGATAGCGGTCACGTGTAAACATATAATATAACCGCGGGTTTATAAATTTTAAAACTCCACTGCGCCATTTAAATGAATCGTGGTCATATGTCAACGCCAATACAACCATGGGCAATACATGAAATACCCCCCACGCGCGCCAACTCATAACAGGTATGGTCATATGTGGCAGCATAGAACTGTGGGTTTTAAACCACAACTCCGTGCGCTCCAGGTATAAACCAATGGTCACATACATTACACATATGACTGGCTTTGTATAATGTTTGACCCCCGTGCAAAAGCATATATGTAACATGGCCATATGTAAACAATAATATGACCAAGGGCCAGGCTAAGCCAGGCCCGACCCCCGCCATTTGCAAACATTTTTGAATTCAAATATATATGTTGCCATATGCCATATAAGAACGGACGTGTGGGCTAGCGGTCGGGTGGATTATGTTAAAAATTTGACTGTGCGTAGAGGTCTGGGGGTCGAACCCCACGGACCCACAAAAATTTTAATAAACCAAATAATAAAACAACCAATAAATGGGTGCCACATGGCAGCCCTTGATTGGGCCACATGGCGCCCTAACATTCACCCAGCTAGATGCCACGTGTCGCAACTTGATTTGCCAACTGCCAACTAATCACAAACTGCCATGTCAGCACTGCCAACTCAGCTGCCACATAAGCATACAGAATGTACGGCCTGCCACGTCAGCTGTACGGCCTCTATCCAGTCAGCCTGTACGGACTGCCCAGTCAGCATCAAATTTTTGCATGTTTGGCTCGGCGAACAGATTGCGATATCTTCTCCATATGGACTCCATTTGTGAAAGTAAATATACCGCCAGAATCAGGAAGACGAGACAGACGCAATGACACCATTTTTGTCACATTCCGAGCACTTTGAAAATTGAGAAATTTTTTGACCCCTGGTCCAGATTTTGTTCACAACATCAACAAGATTTCCAAAATCTTCAAAAAGATGCGGTTATTCTACCCGCATAGAATCCTCATGCTCCCATGTCACATCCTCAGGACTGTACTAGGTCCATTGGACCTTTACAAGCCCTATAGATCAATTCCGGAGCTGTTTTCTTTTCCTGTCCAATATGCACACAGGATGCACTTGTAGGATACCTTCTTGCTCCACCTGAATCACATTCCAATTGATAACATGATTAGCATCAGGTATATATTTCTTAATCAATGAAACATGAAACACATTATGTACAGTCATGGATGCAGGTAATGCAAGCATATATGCAACTGGCCTAATCCTTTCTAGGATTTCAAATGGCCCACAAAATATGTCTTCCAACTTGGCACAGTTTCCCAACTTCAGGGAACTTCTATTAGCTTTTACTTTTAGGAAACATGATCACCCACTTTGAATTCTCTGTGGGTTCTGTTTTTGTCAACATAACTTTTCTGCATGTCTTGGGCAACTTTTAAATTCTGCTTAATTTTAAGCATTTTCTCTTCCATTTCCTTGAGCAACTCTGGCCCAATTACTGCCATGTCAGCTGGATTATCCCATCTTATTGGAGTATTGCACTTTCTGCCATAAAGTGCTTCAAATGGGCTCATCTTCAATGATGCTTGATACCCATTGTTGTAAGTGAATTCTACCAAGTGTAGGTAGTCTTCCCATTTTGATGGTTTGTCCATCACATACATTCGCAGTATGTCTTCTATCACTCTGTTCACCCTCTCTGTCTGTCCATCAGACTTAGGATGATAAGTTGTACTAAAGTTCAGATTCATTCCCAATCCTTTGAACAATCCTTTCCAAAAATTTGAGGTGAATTTTGGGTCTTTGTCAGACATAATTGTTTTAGGAATTCTGTGCAATTGCGCCACTTCCTTCACGAAAATATCAACAACATCTGCTGCCTTGTGAGTAGTTTTTAGTGGAATAAAATGGGTAGCTTTTGTAAGCTTGTCCACCACTACCATGATCGAATCATGCAGCTTTCCTGTTTTGGGCAATCCTGTAATAAAATCCATTGTCACCACTTCCCACTTCCATTCAGGAATGGGCAAAGGTTGTAGCAACCCTGTTGGGTGCCTGTGCTCAACTTTAACCTTCTGGCATTCCATACATATGGAAATATATTCAACGATCTCTTTCTTCATACCTAGCCAAAAGTAATGGCTCCTAACTACTGCCACAATCTTCTAATATCCAGGGTGCCCAACATAAGTCACGTTATGCATTTCTCTTAGAATTGCAAGTTTCAAACCCTGGACATTGGGTATATACACTCTGTTTTTGTACATAAGTATTCCATCAGCTTCCAAGGTGTAATTTTCCTCTTTCTTTGGTCTCTCACTCTGATGTACCTTTTCTACCAAGTCTCTGTACTGCAAATCTGCATTTGCAACTTCCAAAATTCTATCCTTAATATCAGTCCTGTACATGCTAATGGCTGAAGCATGTAAGTTGTGCACCTTTCTGCTAACTGCATCGGCCACCTTGTTTTCCTTCCCTGTTATATGTTTGATATCAAAGTTGTATTCACAAAAAAACTCCAGCCACCTACTCTGCCTAACATTTAAGGTAGGTTGGTCAAACAAGTATTTCAACCCATTGTGGTCTGTTCTCAATTCAAATATCCTTCCCATGAGGTAATGTCTCCATTTCCTCAGAGTGTGAATGATTGCTTCCAACTCCAAATCGTGAGTGGCATAATTCTTTTCGTGTTCTTTCAGCTTCCTGGACTCATAACAGATTATGAATCCATTCTGACTGAGAACTCCTCCCAAACCTTCTTTACATGCATCTGTGCACACCACGAAATCCACATTTGGATCTGCAATCCTCAATATTGGAGCGCTGGTTAACAACTCCTTCAATCACTGGAAACTTTTCTCACACTCTTCATTCCACTGAAATGTTTTCTCCTTCCTTTGAAAGGAAGTGATAGGGTGAGCTATCTTTGAGAACCCTGCGATAAACCTTCTATAATAGCCCATTAGATCCATAAATTATCTAACTTCTTCCACATTCCTTGGAGCTGACCATTCTGTGATGGCCTCAACCTTCTCAGGATCCACAGTGATCCCTTCTTCTGAAATAATGTTCCCCAAGTAATGGATCTGCCTTTGATAAAACGAGCATTTTCTCAACTTGGCATATAGCTGGTGTTCTCTCAACACTTGAAGAACCATCATCAGGTGTTGTTCATGCTCTTCCTCTGACTTGGAATACACTAGAATGTCATCCAGGAAGACTATGACAAACTTGTCTAGATAGTCCCTGAATACACCATTCATCAAGCACATAAAAACAACAGGTGCGTTCGACAGCCCAAACGGTACCACCGTGAACTCATAATGACCATACCTTTTTCTAAAGGCAGTCTTGCTGATGTCTTCATCCTTATTCTTACCTAGCGATATCCTAATTTGAGATCTATCTTCGAAAATATTTTCGCACCTTTCAACTGATCGAAAAGATCGTTGATCCTCAACATGGGATACTTGTTCTTGACAGTTACTTTGTTCAATTGTCTAAAATTAATGCATAGCCTCAACGTCCCATCCTTCTTCTTCACGAACAGGTTCAGGGCACCCCAAGGTGACACGCTTGGGTGAATGTACCCCTTCTTTAGAAGCTCTTCACACTGCAATTGCAACTCTTTTAGCTCTGACGTGCTCATTCTATAAGGAGCTTTCGACACTGGAGCTGCTCTAGGCATCAAATTTATAGAGAAATCAACATCTCTCTTCGGAGGTAGTCCGGGTACCTCCTGAAATACGTCTTCAAACTCTGTTAGTACCGCATGGTCTCCAATCTTTAAGACTTCATCTTTGGATGCTACCTCCACATGGGCTGCAAACAATTGACAACCTTTCCTGTAGCACTTTTTCAGCTGCATTGCTGAGATTTCTCTAACAACCACAACACTGGGAATTCCTTGGACTGTTTTCTGATTCCCCTCCTCATCCAGGCAAGTAAATTCCTTGTTACGATAGTCCAGGAGGGCATGGTGTTGGTCCAACCAATCCATCCCAATTAAATAGTCATAAGATCCTAAAGGAAGAATATCCAATTCAGCCTTCGTTCTCAATCCCTTCATGTCCATAGGACAAGAATTAACCAACTTAGTGACTTTCCTCTTGGTTCCTTTAGCCAACTGCACTAACCAAGAATTTTCATGTTTTCTTCTTGATAAATGCAAAATTTCCACCACCCTAGGATCTACATAACTATGGCTAGCCCCTGAATCAATTAAAATAATAAGTGATTGGTTGTTAATCATACCTTCCACTTCAATCATGTGCGACTGAAATTTAGCTTGCTTGTTGTCCAGGGCTGCATAGATCCTTGGCATTCTACTGCCCATGTCCTCCACTATTTCATCTTGTTGAACATTATGGACAGCTCTTGCTTTGCCATTTTTATGGGGACAATCTCTGTACTTGTGGCTCTCTTTACAACCCCAACACTGAATGGGCGTCTGTCTCGGCCTTTGTTCCCCCACTTTATCCATTCTCGGCTCTCTAAATGATGGTTGTCCTTGAGGACTATTTCTGAAAAAGTGAGGTTTGTTTCCCTTCGGCCTCTGTTCTTTCTTAAACTTCTTCTGGTCATCCCAAGCCTTTTGAAAGGTAGGCTTTTCTCTTTGATGTTCATATAAGCATTTCACTCTTCTTATTGTTTCTTCAATAGTGTTAGGATCATCATACTGAATCTTGTCACCAATGGGAGGTGGTAGTCCACTCAGATACCTTTGAATCTTGACAGCCTCATCTTTAATGAATGGAACATACTTCAATAATTCCAAAAACCTTTGTTCGTATTCATCAATGGTCATGTTTCCAAGCTTGAGTTTGAAGAACTCCTTCATCTTTTTGTCATAGTATCTTTTAGTCAGGTATTTCCTCTCGAAATACCTCTTGAATTCCTTCCAAGTGATATCTTTCTCTCTAATGTGTTTCACCCGCACAAGCTGATCCCACCACATGGATTATTTTCCTTTTAGTTGATACATCTCAATTCTTCCTTCTGCATGAGAGGAATAATTCTACAGTTGGAAATATTTCCTCATGCCAAGAAACCATGTTTTGACATCTTCCTCCTTCTTATGTTCTCCATCAAACGTAGGAGGCTTAATCTTGTTCATCTCCCCTTTCAATTCATCCACTCTATATCTTTAGTGTTTTCTGGTAGGGGATGGGCTTGAACTACTATGTGATTCCTTATCGGAATGCTTTGGAGAATGACAATGATGTCTGCTACCACTCCTCAATCTTTTTTTTATCTCAGGGGTCTTGTGACTCCGTTTTTCTTGTGTCACTCTCCTTTTCCAATTTCCTTTCTATTCTTTCCAGGCTCTTCAACATCTTTAAGTTGAATTCACCTTGTTGATCCCTAAACCTCATGATATTTTGGCTATCGGCTCAGCAAGCCTAGGCATCTTTCTGCAATCTTTCAATGATTCTGATCATATGCCCTTCCTTATCCAATTCTCTTTCGTGCCCATTGGAGTTTGATCCTTCGAATCCCAATTTGACATCCCTTTCTTCTATTTCATTCTCTGAACTGGAAGAAATCTGCGCCTCTTCCATTTATTTACACTCCAAGGCAATTCTAATCAGTTCTGGCACTCGTCAAACTTCTGCAATCACAACGTGCAAACAACCAAATTTTTTTAGGCCATCTCTCCTTAACAAATTCCACACATTCAAAACCAATTCAATTTAAGAAAATGTTTCGATTTCACGAATATTTTGATCTCTTCTTGGCTTTGTAACTTTCATGTGATATCCCCCTCTTCCTTAGTCCCCAACCCATGTGATCACAGGTTGTGACCAAACACTAGAACACTAGGTGCTACTCAAGCTTTCGGCCATCGGAGATTTCAAGGCACACACTAGACTTTCTCTCGGGGTTTCGATTACTGAACTCGCGAAATCGGGTGAATCAATAGTCCACGTCTACACAACAACCAACGGCTAAAACCCACTGTGGTCTCTTTGTCCTCGAATTTTTTTTGACTTCAGGACCTCGGACCTCGGGACTTCGAAACTTCGGATCTCAGGACCTCGGGAGTCCCCACACTTCTTCCCAATCTTCTGACATCTGAAATTCCGATTTACTTTACCCTCTTTGCCCACATAATACAGTTGTCACTGATTAAACAGTGGCATGTGGCATGCTTAGGAGGGTCCATGTCACCTTCGGTGACTTCATCGGGTCCTACCACATTCACTTTTCTTTTCGAGATTTCAGGTTTTGGGAGTTTGTACATTAACACATCCCACTTCTCCTGATTGCCGAAATTCTGAAATTGTGATTTACTCCTTTGCTTGATACAACGATCAAGTTATTTTCATAATATCTATGGTGTAGATATTCCTCGGGATTTTGGGCATTGGGAGTTCGCGCATCAACACATCTCATTTCTCTCGATTGCCGAAATTTCGAAAGCTTTCCAGGATAATCTTCCTGCATCTTCTCCAGATCTAACGACCATAAGGGTTTCCTTTGCTTCTGAATAGATCCTATGGATCCAAGACCTCAAGTGTTGATATCTCTCTCTTGGTGGCTAAATAGCATGCCGAATTTGGTTTAATAATACCGCTACACCTCCTGAGCTTTGTAACACGGCCAAGTATCTTCTTGGCACTCAAGAACGCTCTAAGGTTTGAAAATTGGTTCTTCCAAACATAATTTCAACTTGAAACTTTGGGTCCAATGACCACTTATCTAGCCCACTTAGGCTCAACGTTGAAACCATGGCTCTGATACCATACTGTAATGTCCCCGACCATCAACCCCACGACCGAGAAAATGCTACTGTGCAGAAACAACATTCTCATACCTATATATATAACATGAATTAAGTCATATTACACACATTTAACTAAATTGAACAGAGTAATCACAGAATCACGACTAACCTCCAGGTTTAATGGGTTTAATAGTAATTCATGATTACAGCAAAATACATGATAATATTGCAAGAATCACAGACATGCATATACTTATAAATTAAGTACAAAATTAACACTTATCTTTTATTACTGGCGTAATTACACCAACCATGTGCAGGCCTTCCGCGAACCTCTTAGCCTTAGACCACGCTGCTCATCACTCTCAGCAGTGGGTCACCCTTGAGCTAGGACTAAGCTCCACCCAAGGCAAGGAATCCTATTCTAGGCTGAGGTTACAGAGAAAACTGCACATAATAACCGGAAGGATTCTTCCTAGGATGCCTTCTTACACCCACTAATCATGGACTCTCATTCCCCACATGCCTATTCCACCCGAGAGTATACACCTTCACAAGCACATTTCATCAAGGCTTCACCTCCCTCTCTGGGTCTTGGAAATAGGCCGGATCAGGAGGCCCCAAAGCTCTGTAGCTGGTGTTGGACTCTCTCTGGGAGAAAACCATTTCCCAATAGACCCTTCACCTGATAAAGAGTTTCTCATAGACCTGACAGCCTGCCTCTTCAACCACGGGCCTAACCACCCGACTCTTCCACCAACTTCCACTTCAATTCCCACAAGGTGAGGATAATAGCAAAAACAATAACAATTCGGTTAACTCACGGGTGACAACAACAACAGGAATTTGGGTATGGACATCCAAAAATGGCAACAGATCACACTAAGACACAACACGGTTCAGGCCATATCCAGGATGTTTCATATTCACAATAAAACAACACAGGTTGGTTTCACGTTTTTCTATTTTTAGAGATGCGTGAGGTTATGAAAAAGGTCGATTCCAGAGCTCAACATAATTCATGGAGAATGGAAAATGGATAGCGAAAAATATTCTCGTGAGGGTTTCCTTCACTGTGCGTGGGTATGCAGAGGCAGACGCATAGGCAAAATGGTTCAGACGCCCCAGATCCCCTGTGAACTTAGGCGGAGGATGAAAAAATGAGGAGAAAATCGCCCCCGCATGGCTGACTTCTGCAACTTTTAACTACATGTTCCTGGGCCGACACATGTCTCCCATGAAGCTGCATGCGCTCCATCAACATGTGTTCCTCTTCAGAAACTTATGACAACACTCAAAATTGTCAACCTTAGTTTTAAAAAAATAATAATAATAAATTATTATCCCTTTCTAGAGGTAAGCCCCCTAGATTATCCCCTAGGCCCAACACTTAGCCTTTCTTTCCACCTTTTAGCCCCCATTCCCTTACCCACTCTATGGAAGCTTAGTCCCCCATCACTCATTCATCGTGGTTGGTCTGCACGCAGCCGTGTTCATATTTTTATTAACATTCTGCATAATTACATATACAAAAACAGGCTCTTGGCCTTAACACTTAGGCTCTCCAGCCTAATAAACTCATAATCCTTACCATATTATCAATACTTGACTCACTAGCCTAAAAAACATGATTTACAATTCATAAACATGATTACAACAGGGCTTGTCCTTGGGGATATTACACTAGCTATACCCCTTTTGGTATGCGCGGTAGAATGAATTTTGTTGCAGGTTTCTTGCGAGGTGACTTGGGTATCTATATCTTGTCTTTCTTCACTGGTGGTGGCTAGCTTGATGTTCCAGTGGCTTTCGATTGTTCCTCTGTATACCATTTCGGCCAAGATGAGACATCTTCAACTGTCTCCCCTGCTAGGTGGTTTGAGATGGCCGTTTGAGAATCATCTGTCTCAAATGTTGTTGTCATCTTCGACATCGTGCCATTGAATTTCAGAGCTTCCTTTATATGCTCTGGTTGCATCTCCTTCAGGGTTTCTTCTTCCTGGTTTTGTGGCTCCTGCGTTGTTGCTAGCGTATATACATTCATGGCCTCTATTAATTGTTGTTGAATTTCCTCTAGTATCGGCATGGATTGTACTGGTATTGTCTCTAGGGATGGGATTTCGTCAGCATTGACGTTCTCCAGTGACATATGTTCACCTTCTTCGGCCTGTCCTCGTGACCTAGTTTGAACCCTAGTTTTCCTGGCGGTCTAGATCGCTTCTACTTGCTTAGGCAGTGCCATGGTGGTGAATGTCAAGTGTTTGCTAGATTCGAATGGTCTCTGTGATCTCTGTGAACTCACATTGTGCTCTTTAGCCTCTATTGCACTGCATCTATTCTCTTTTCATGAATAGACTATTAACTCCCTCGCCCGTGTGTTGTATGGCTTTCCCATGAACCTTGTCGAGGATTCTTCCTTGATTATGGGTTTAATGTACCTTGATTACCAGTTTAATGCATCTTTGTAAGTTTCTTACTTTCCATTACTCCTGTTGTGTCATGGTCTATTGGCGCGATTAATGTGGTGTCCCATCGGTCCTTTCCATCCTTTAATTCTGCCTAGTGCTGTCATGTCGTCCTACTTTTTCCGCCTCTTCTTTTCCTGCTTGTTTCCCTTTGGATGTGATTGTTGTCTTTCTCCTCGTCGAGTTTGTGTTTCTACTTTGCGTGGCCTTTATACCTTTGGTGCCTTGCACCCTATTTGGTTATTTTTCACTATACTATATGTATATATATATATATATATATATATATATATATATATATATATATTTACTACATGGTGGGTGGTCGACTGTCCTTGTACAACTTCAGTCACCTCCCATTTATCATCCCTTTGAGTTATGTGCCTGATAAATATCTTAACTATACATCTCCTACATCTGTGACATATTTCACTTCGTATGGTCCTAACCATTGCATTCTAAGCTTTCTTGGTTGCTGAAATGATTTGCTATCATACATGAGTACTAGATGTCCTTCCTTAAACATTTTCTTCTTGATGTGTCTATTGTGCCAAGATTTGTCTCTTGCTTTCTGAACTTGTTAGTCAAATCCTGCTAACATTCGGTTTTCCTCCAAGGTTAGTAACTGATTCATTCTCTCTTGTATTGATCCTCGTTTTGTCATTTGTGTGATCGCTACTACGCGCAAACTTGGTACTAAAAAGTCTAGCGACAACACTGCTTCTTGACCATAAACTAGTTTAAATGGTGTGTACCCCGTCAAATTTTTTCAGGTAGTCCTGTATGCCCATAATATTGTTGGTACTTTGAGGTCCAAGTCATCCCTATTGACATTGCAAATCTTTGTCAGCGCATTCTCTAGAATTTTTTTGAAGGCTTCCACTGTGCCATTTGCCTGCGGATGATACAGTGTGATCTTCTAGTGATGGACTTAAAATTATTTAGTCATAGTGTTGATGGTACTGTTTATGAATTGAGTGCCTTGGTCTCTCATCAAAATTATCGGGCACCCAAATCTAGTGATTACTTGTTCAAATAGAAAATGCGTTGTTGTTTTTGCACTGCAATCCTTCACTGGTGCGACTTCCACCCATCTTGTTAAGTATTCTGTCGTGGTGATAATGTACCTTTCTCTTGTTATTTTGCTGGTGGGTTGATTGGTCCCACAAATTCTATTACCCACTTGTCAAATTCTTGAAATGTTACTTGTGGTCGTAATGGCATCTCGTCCCTTCTGTTGGGTTTTCCTACCCTTTGATAAACATTTTATGTTTGACAATATTCCTTTGAATCTCTATGAATCGTTGGCCACCAAATTCCTATGTGTAATACCTTCTGTGCGGTAGATTTACCTGCATAATTCCCTCATGTTATTCCCTCATGGGATTACTCTAAAACTCTTGGTCTTTCGTTCTCTAACACGTATCTTCACAAGATGCTATATGCGCCCATTTTGTATAGGTGTCCTGCAATTAGTTGATAGTCAACAGTGCAAACTACTAGGTTTTTCTTCCGTGCGATGCTATATTCTTGCGGCGCAATACTTATACTCAATTACTGAATGATATCTTTGAAGTATTCATCAACAATTTGTACTGAGAATAACTATGCGTTCGGAAAGTTATCTTCTAAATTCATAGGTTCTTCTCCATTTTTCACCCTTGATAGGTGATCAGGTCCTGCGTTCAATTTTCCTAGCTTGACTATTACTTCAAAGTCAAATTATTGGAATAGTAGTAACCATCAATAGATTCTCCCCCCAACACTGGTATTTTAGGGTTGAGTGATCTCATCTTAAAGTGTTTTCCCAATAAGTAATGACATAACTTCTGAAGTGCGTAGAACATAGCTAGGAATTCTCTTTCGGTTGTGTTATAGTTTTGTTCAGAATCTGATAACTTTCTGATCGTGAATGCTATCAAGTGATCCAAGTCTCCTTCTCTTGGCTGTGCTAAGATAGATCCAAGTGCTATCATTGATGCATCTACATGGACATGGAATTTCTTCTCCCAGTATGGAAATACTAATATCATTGCAGTAACCATTTTTTCCTTCAAGGTATCCATACCATGTTGACACTCATCATTCCACTAAAACTTCATATCCTTTATTAACAACTTTTACATCAGTGCAACAATCTACTCATATCCTTTGATAAATTTTCTGTAATAACCTGTGTGTCCCAACGTCGCTCTTAGCTGACAGACTATTTTTGGTGGTGGTAAGTTGACAATGAATGCAATCTTTGCAGGATCTACTATCAACCTTGTTTTCATACTATATGACCTAATAGTATCCCAAACGGTGTTCCAAATATACATTTCTTTATGTTTAGTGATATCTGACATTTTCTACATCTTTCTAACATCATCCATAAAACTTCCACATGGTTTTTCAATAAACTATAGACTGTCCAATCATCCAAGTATACGTCGAGAAATTGGTGGATGAATTCCTTAAATGCAACAATGACTACTTTGGAAAATATTCTTGGTGCATTCTTCAGTCCAAATGGCATGACTGTGTATTGGAAAGATCCCCATTCTGTCACAACCATGGTCTTGTATTTGTCCTCCTGTGCTATCTTAATCTGATGGTAGCCTGAGAATCCATCAGTGAATGAGTAAGCTTCATGTCCTCATATGTTCTTTAAAACCTCATCCGTGAAAGGTGTAGGGAATGGGTCATGTAGCCATGCATCATTAAACTTCCTCAAGTCAACACATATCCTGATCCCTCCTTGATTCTTTTTCTGAACTACCATTGGACTTATCCATTCTGACTCCTCAACCAGTTCTATGATGTCGACTTTGATCATCTTGTTGATCTCAACTTTGACTTTCTGTTTATATATTGGGTCAAGACTATAGGGTCGATGTCTAATAGGTCTCACTTCATGTCTGAGTGGTATCTTCATCTCTCCTAATTATCCTGCTATACCCTTCATCTTTGTAAAGGTTGTGGGAAACAAGTCACTGTATTCACGTAGCAAATCTGTGATGTTTTTTACTGTTTGCTCATCTTAGTAGTCTCCAATGTTGGCCATTTTGGGATGCTTGACTGTCCCAATGTTAACTTTATTTACTTTGATCAGCGTGGAAATGACTTATGATTCTATGGGTGGGATTTCCACCTCTCTTTCTCTTTCTTCTTCTTCAATATGAATATCGCGGGGATAATCTTCATCTGGTGCTTCCTCTTGCACATGATAGAATGACAACAATTCCTTAACTGTCTGTTTATTCCGTTGTTTCTCTTCTGTGATAACTTCTATATCTATTTCTTTGATAAATATTACTCCTCTTATTTTTTTTAGAGATGCATCAAAGTTGGGTTTTTCATGTTCGAATGAAAATGTGACGGTAAATTTTTTTTGCAATGTCGTCCATGTCGCAGTTCCTTTGCGTAACTCCTGGTCTGTATACCAGTTCGTTGGTATGTCCTCTAGAGTGTGTATGAAGTGATGAAGCCATTCATCTGGGGTTTCATTTTCCATAGCGTTCTACACGCCTCCAAGTGTTCCGCTGGTGCCCCATGTCCATCATTATGTTTTTTGTTGTTTTTTTGTTATGTGCCAAACCTTATGCACTGTAGCCTCTTACATTGGTACCAATCTATGATAGTATCCTTGTGAAAACCCCACCATCTTGCAGGTGTGGCCTTGAGTGATAAATCAAGTGCTAACAGTCTCTGGTTCTCTAACACTGCATCTTTATACCATGTCAAGAATGTTTCCAAATTGTTTATTCCATGGAAACTAGGTGGTTCTCTGATTTCTATGCCTACCCATCTTACTGCGCAGTTTATTCTTGCACATATTCTCATGGATACTTCATGTATCCTTTGCTGCCAGTTTTCTAAACTGGTGCTTGAATCTAATGCACATGAATTAATGCTCCTCCAACTGAGTACCCCATCTGCAATTGGGTTTACGTAATCCTCATAGCGCGCAGTTGTTCTGTATAACTGGTCGATTTCCTCTAGGTCTAGGAAAGTAGGTTCTACAAACCTCTCCCCTTCGGATGGGTCTAATGGCATGATGAACCTGTATTCTCCTGACTCAAATGTCATTTTCCTGGTCTTCAAATTGATTATGGCCTGGTTTTCAAATGCCTAATCTAGACCAAGCAACGTTGGGTAAGGTGTTGTGTCGTCTACTATTTCAATGACCTTGAAATCTTCTTCAGTGCGCACTCCATCTAGGTCAACTGTCACTCCTTTCAATCTAACTATTGGTAAGACTTTATGTTGGATTGCCAATTTTAATTGAACAGGTGAATATCCTAATGTTGGCTTTCCCATGCACTACCATGTATTCTTTGGTAATACATTAACTTCAGATACTAGATCTAGTATAATGTCTCCCATATTAAAATCTCTGATGTTAGCATTTAGTCTGAACTCCCAATTGGTTCTTCTTCTTGTGTGCAGGTGATTTATTTTTTTTGGTTCTATCTTTCCTTCCATCTCAATGCTACATTTTTCTAGTGTGTTTTGCAATATTTTCACAGATGATGGATCATTTAATACTTTTACACATGATTGCAAAAATCCTTTGATTGTACTTACTTTTCCCATGGATTGCATCTCGTCGGTATGATCCAATGATGGTGACATATCATATTTTGGTGCTTCCTTATTATATTGCATAGTTGAATTCGAAGCCATGTCTTCCTTATGAAATGATTGTCTGGATTCTTTAAAGATCTCCTTTTCCTACTGTGCGTCGAACTACGTCCTTGGTTCAACGTTCTTCTTTACCCATAGATTATGTGCTAGTTCTTGTTGAACAGTGTCATTTCCCATTTTATCTCCTCCACGAGTAACAATATTGATGTTTCGTCCTTCATCCCTTAATTCTAATGAGATCCACTATATGTTCTGGTTGTTCTGGTTCCTCTTTTCCTAGATATTTACTAGTATTGTCAGACATTCTTCTGTGTCATGATCTGATGCACGACAATACATACAAGTCCCTGGTGGAAGTGGACATTCCCTTGCATAATGTCCTAGTTGTTGACAATTGTGACATGTGAATGGTCCTCTACCTCGTCCTCTACCTCCTCCGGCTTGTCCTCCTCCTCTGTAGCCTACTCTATTTCCTCGCGGCGCATTATACTGAGGTACCTGATTATACTGCGCAGTATTGTATCGAGGCTATGTCGTATTGTACTGCGACTGCATAGTGTTATACTACTGCTACATAGTGTTGTATCGAGATGGGACTTGATTAAACTGTGGCTCTGCTTGCTTAGTCATCATTTCTTCCTATACTCTATATGCATCTGATGTCCTTTTTTGCATCAGCTCCATAGTTATACAATCTTTGTCGTCGTGGCCCACTGACTTGCAAAAGGTGCAATATGATATTTTTGGGAATTTATGATATTTTTGCATCATCGTGCAATGATAAGGGTCGTAACCCATTTTCTTGCATATTTCGCACCATAGTCCTCCTAGTGGTAACGAATTTGGAATTCATGTTGCCATATACTGTGTGAACGTTGGACATTTGTTCTTGTGATGTTCTTATTTCTTGCATGTGGTACACCAAACGACTTCTCGTTTGTCCTTGTTCTTATTCTTGTTCAGTTGAAACTTTAGATTCTTAAAATCCTATTTCAGTTCTTCAATAGCTTGGTCTATCTTCTAGTATTGGTTTTCTATAAATTGCAAGGCTGCCTACAGAGCCTTTACCTGTGTCTGAAATTTCTGTTGTCGTAAAGGGTATTTTAAGTGTGGGAGTAGTGAGTTTACAAACAGGTGTTGATGTTGCATCTCAGTCATGAGATATTTTAGCTTTCCCTTTAGTCACTTGAATCTCTGATCAATCTCCCATAGAGACTCTCCTGGTTTCTATTTTATTTTGATCATCTTGTTCATGTATTGATCCTCTGAGCTTGGCTTCTGGAACTCATTTATCAGTAACTTCTTAATGTTTGTCAGTGTCCTTGTCGTCCCAGGGGCACTGTTTGTGTCTAGACTCATGTACCAGTCTAGTGCACGGTCTCTTAGAGTAATAGCTAGTTGCGCAAGTTTAGTATCTTCACCAATGATCTATTTTTCTTCCCATATCTTTTCACAAATGAACAAATTTTTCTCGAGGTCTTGTTTTTCTTCTCCTCAAAATTCTGGTAATTTGATGGTGGGATTCTGTCTTTCCATCCTGAATGCTAAACTACTACCTCCGTGTGGTGTAGATACCTGACTAGTGATACCTGAACTAGCTCCTCCGGTTGTTGTTCCTTGTGTAGATGTACTTCCTGCTATATGACTGCTTTTGAACTTCGATTGTCTAAATGGTAGTGTTATCTTTGGTGTATTAGTCGCACATGGGTTTATGGGTTCCACACTGACATTAATATGGATAGGATGGATGCCTTTTCCTCCTGCTCTTAGACCTCTCGTCTTCCTCTCATATGTTGTATGTAGGATTTCCTCAATCTTCTCCACAGCTCAGAGATTCTCTACCTCTTCCTCATCACTTTCCAAGCCTTCCCTCCCAGCTATGGATCTCTTCTTGGTATTCACCTTGTATTGGTAGGGTACTCTGCTACGCATCTTTCCTGTTGACGCCAAGATCTACTTGATATGGCCGTCATCCATCATGATTGGGTCCAAGGGTTCCTCCTTGCCCTTATCCTTTCTTCCTTCCATTTCTCCTCTTTCTGTCAGTGATTCCCCCCTTCCCCCATGCACGTAGGGGAGTTTAGTTGTTTGATTCCATTTTCATTATACCTTTGTTATATAGAAATATCTTAATAGAATTATATAGTGATTGAATGTACCTTCCTTGAGGTCCACATAGAAATTCTTTCTTTACTACAATGTATGACTTCGTTGTGTCAACTGCAAACTCTATTATAAACCCTGCCAAAATACTGTCAATCCAAAAGTATATTGCACTGGTGAACTTGTTGTTCACCTTTTTTAACTGCTCAAGATGTACTGAGGTCCAATCTAACTGTGGGATCTTGTTCGTCGCATGTTTATCCTTCAACCTTAATATCCACTCCTGCAGTAGATGCAGAAAATCGTAGAAAAAGACTTCATGCAAATTAGTAAACACGTATTTCTCAAGATATTTGTGAGGTATTATTCTAGGGTTTCTATTATTTTTCTCTGCAAACTATATCTTTTTTGTTCTCAACTAGCTTTCAATCTCTTTTTTTGTGGGATTCCACGGTCTCAACATTCCCTTCTAATGGCTCATTGGTCTTTTCCCTAACCTTTTCTTAATTTGCCTCCAAAAAATGTTCGACATATCTTATCTACTCAATCCTCTCTTGTTCCTATCAACGACAACGAAACCATTTGTTGGTTATATCTTCTTCTATATGATCTAAGTTATTGGCCCAGGGTTCATATATTTTGGGTTTCCAACAAAGCCTCTAAAACTATCGGCCTTCCTGGTAAACCAGAAGGCAACACAACACACAGAATGCATTGCACAGTCTCACGCAAGATAACTTTAATCGATGGCTGCAAGACTCAGGTGTTTATAGCCTAGGATTGAATATGAGATATGAGAACTCAACCATTGAACCATTGTTAGAACTGGTAAATGTAGCATACTATTATTCACGACTATGCAGTAATTTCAGCACCTTGTTCCCTCAGTATCGCGAACAGTATTTAAACAAGCAATATAATAACTCATTCATTCATTAAGCACAAAAAACAACTACTGAAAAGAGGATAAAGATATGCACGTGTTCATCACATTACACAGATATTATCATGGTTCACCCCCTCCCGGGCTACATCCACAAATATTTAGCTCTTGGCTCTCTTTTATTATGATATTTGTGTATCTACAACATCGTGCACTTACAACTCTCCTCAGATGAGTAGGATCTATGTGAGGAAAACTAGATCACACTAGGCTCCTTAGCCTGCGATGTAATCCTCAATATCTACCTTCTCTCATCTCCTCTAGCTCATTATCTTACAAAACAGTTCATACAACAAAATGCAAACCCAATTACTAACTTAGTCAGAACAACTACAAAATCCATGACCAACAACCCACTATAATACCTTTGTATCGGTATTTATACATCTTTGGCTCTTCAGCCATTACAATACATTACCAAAACCCTAACCCTACTGACATTAGGTCTTCCTCTCATGTGCATGTTGTTCTTTCTCCCATCTGTCGCTTTCCTTGTGTGCACTTTCTTGCATGCGCACATGTTGTGTTTCCTTCCAATTGTTGCTCCACTCTCTGCATGCTTTCTTTCCCCACGATCATCCTTCTTTCCACTTCGTCCTGCTGCCAACATAATTACACACGGGATTTTGTATTTATAGCCTCAAGATCTAACCAACTTCCATGAAATTGGGAGGATCTTGTCCACATAACCATCGATTGTTAGAGTTGACTTTGTCAAATCTATGATGTCTAGTTGACTCGACAAGGATGTTGGACCCGACCGTCTATGCATCCAACTCATAGTGAATTTTTGGGTTGGTTGATCCACTAGTTAAACATCATTGATTGTTGTTTGATTGTATGACCAACAAACTTGTTGACTACTCGATTGACTAATGTAGACATTTGGTCAATTTCTCGATTGACTCTATTCAGATGTAGGTCGACCACTTAATTGACTAAATCCAGGAAAAGTGTGATGAACCATCATGACCTGATGTTCCAACACCCACCCACCAACACACATATTTGGAGATTCAAGAGGTGAAATTACGTCATCATGACACCTCCCCATAATATCATCTTCGTGAATCCCAAACATCGTATGGAGCTCGATAAACTTAGCTTTAGATAAAGGTTTAATTAATATATCAACAACATGATCATTTATTCTGCAATATTAAAGAGAGACAATGGTCTCATAAACCAAATATCTCAAATAGTGAGAATGGAGCTCAACAAGATTCACCTTATTGTGGGAAATATGATTGTCAAAAACATCTATGACACTTTGATTGTCACAATAGATTGTAGCTGAGGTATGAACAGGAAATCCAAGTTCACCCAAAAGTTGGTGGATGCATACTAGTTCAGTGCCTGATTGAACAACACCATGATATTCTACTTCTATAGTCGACAATGAAACTACCTTATGCTTCTTACAAGACCACACCAATGGTCGAGTGCTAAAGAGAAACACATAACTAGAATTCAACTTCTAATCATCACTGTTTCGATCCCTTTCAAAGTCGGTGAAACTGACCAATGAATTTGAACTTCAAAAATATTCAATACCAAAATGAGTGGTACCCTTGAGATAGAGGATAATTAGTTTGACTTCTTTTTAATGGCTTTCCTTGGGGTCATGTAAAAATTAATAAACCACACTGAAAACAAAGGAAATTTTAGGTTGACTATGAGTAAGATAGATAAGACTGTTGACTAGTTGTTGATAAAGTGTAGCATTGACTTTGGGAGTTTGACAAGTTTTGGTGATCTTTACTCCAAATTGAAAAGGAGTATCATAGGGCTTAGAATTGGCCATCTTAAAACATGTCAAAATATCCATTACATATTTAGACCGAGAAATGAAAAAACCATCACATAGTGATAATACTTGAAGAACCTAAAAATAATGTAGAGTACAACATTTGTCATGTCAAAGGAGTCAAAAAGTTGTTTCTTCAATCAAAGAATGAGATCAATGTTATTTCTAGTAATGACAAGGTCATCAAGATATACAATGACAATCAAAATTTCTCCATTGGCATGGAGTACATAGAAGCTATGATCATATTCACAATGTTTGAAACCAAGTAAAAGAAAGAAATTGTCCATCTTAGCATACCAAGCTCGGGGAGCTTGCTTCAAACCATAAAGAGACTTATTAAGTCGACAAACCAAGTTAAAATATGTCACAAAACGAGTTTGTTGTTCCATGAAAATTTCTCCAGATAGGTATCCATGAAGAAAAACACTCTTCCCATCCATTTGATGGATTTCCATCCAAAATGAGAAGTAAGGGAAATAATAAGTCTAACAAAGTTCATCTTTGCAACATGGGAAAAGGCCTCAGTGTAGTCGATACCTTCTTGTTGAGAAAATAAATTTGCAACCAATATTGCTTTATGTCTGTTGTTGGGAAAATCTCCCTACGGACTAGCAAATAGAGTTTAGACTTTGCATGCAGATATGACCGAAGATAAATTACTTTCTACCTTCATCCCTAGATTTAAATCCCCTTTTCTTAGTAAATTCATGGAAATATCAACCTACCTCATTCCCGACATTTGATGTCGATCCTTCGTTGTTCTTGATTACTTGTTCACAATACTCTTTCCAAAGCTTACCTGCATCCAAGACAAGCAACAACTATGCATGCATACTACTTATATACTAATGGGTTAGAAATCCAAACATATACTGATCAAACTATAAACAGTTCATGAATTGGGACGAGAAAAGCATTTTCTTTATTACTTTGATTGAGTCAACTTACAAAATTTGAGACCAGCCACCGCTCCTTGAACCTAATCCCGGGATCCTCTTCTTCTGTCCTCCAACTGCTTTGCTTTGAATCTCCTTTGGCACAAGGAAATGCTAAAAGGTTGGGACAATGGGAATACGTAAATGGGCAGAGTTTCTTTGCTATATTTTTCCTCTTCCAAATGGGACCCCTACCGCTTCTTTTATAGGCTAGAAGGAGCTAGGTAGCTAGAGAGGTAGTGGGGGGGCCCAGAGGGCCCATAGTGATAATAGTGGAGTTCATTCAATGTAAGGTGGACTAGGTCCACTATATTATTAAATAAGGCCCACTATGGTA
>JZKD02S0168025.1:767740-799729 GCA_000966675.3 Picea glauca
TAAGGTGGACTAGGTCCACTATATTATTAAATAAGGCCCACTATGGTAGTTAGATATAATAAATGGGTAATTAGATATAATAAATGGGTAATTAGATATAATAAATGTAAGAGGATGATATTCCACTGTGGATGCCCCCAAAGCTGGGTCAGGTCTAGAGAAATACAATTGATTGATGGTGAAAGACCCCTCATTGACCACTGTGCGGAAGATATTCCGAGTAAAATTTTTCGTGGGATAAGCCACTACTGTCTAAAACGCTACGTGGTAAGGTAGACAAGGTTTTAAGTCGGTTGTATCTAACATGATGGTACCCGGATTACAAGTCTCAGTAGTGCCCAAAGAGATTAACAAGTCTTTCCTCTGAGAAGGGCAGCTTTGGAGGACCTCCAAAGCAGACATCACATAAGGGGTTTGTGATAAATCTTCCACAATAGAGTAGTTCTGGGCGGCCCTTGCGTTTGGGTTATGAGAAGCTTTTTTAAATGCACCTTTTGGAATGCGTGTCATTGTTTCTCCCAACATCTTCTCAATCTATAGAGGAAGAGATGGGAGATCAGCTTATTTACCCTTCTCAGAAGCACTTGGTTTACTATAATCGTGCACTCTAGTCGATATGAAAGAATCACCCCTAACCATATATACGTTCACAGATGCAGGGTTGTTCAGAGGCAGTAAGGTTTCTTGGCTGCCCCCTTCCGTGGTTGCAGAGGCTTGAGTTAGATTTTTTCCATGTTGAAATGGATTAGTCAACACCACCTGTTGTTGTTGCGTGACAAATTTTTGGGCCTCTACAAGTCGAGGACATAGATGGGTTGGGTGGTCTTCCATGCAAAAGTTGCATGGATACCTCGCCTTTCATTTTTCAGTGTTGTCCCCACCAGAATTATCGTTGGGTTTTTTTTCCCCCTTACCCTTATTTCGTTGTTTTTTCTTCCCTTCAGGTTGTTGGGTGGCCTTTGGGTTAGTCGATTTCACTATCTGTACTTCCAACATTTTGGTAGAGGGAGCAACCAAAGCAGTAGTTTGGTTGGCCACTGTGTGTTGTATGGATAACTGTTGCAACTGCTTTGTCAATTGTTCAGCGGGCTTGGTTTGTACTGAACCGACAATACCATTGGCATGTGGTCCAGCTCTCTGTCTAGTTTTATCCAGTATTGAGCGTGGCACATATGACAAGATGTTGTATAATAAACTGGACTGAAAATAGATGAGCTCAAACTGTTGAGCCCTCATGATGGCATCTTCTTCAGAGAAAAATCCTGACATCGCAATGTCTTTGGATAACTATGGGACCAAAGACTTAAGGAACCACTCAAGAAGGAATGCTGGTGGGACTGGTGCCTTGATTAAACTCTTCTAGCATCTCCATTCTTGGATGTGATTAGAGATATGGTTCGTTGTTGTCTACTCGAAATTGGCGAGCAGCTCTATGCCAGTGTCGTATCTCATAGGTAACTAGAAATGGTTAAGGAAAGCCATTGCCAGTTCGCCAAAAGAAGAGTATCTTGAGTGATCGAGCTCAATGTACCATTTCACGACACTCCCAATGAGAGTAGGTTGAAACAATCGCAACTATACGAAGTCATCTTTCAATGAGTTAGATGAGCACCAAAGATGGAAGGTAGTCACATGATCTCCTGGATCTTCGTTAGGCTTGGCTTCTAAATTTGGAATGTTCGAAGGCAACTTCATCGACATAGGAGGCCAATGTGGATCGTGAAAAATAGGGTCATTCAACAACCTTGTCAAATCTGGCAAGTGTAAAGTCACTGGGAATGGTAGTTTGGGTTGTTGCTGATAACTTGGGAAAAAGGGACTTGGAGTTTGACTGGCACTAGGTTGCCAGGAAAAGTTTGGCTGTTGGCCTAGATTCTAGTAGAAACCATGGCCCTGGCTAGCATAAGGATTTTTCATATGTGGAGAAATCATTGGCTGATTTCCCAAATAGGACATAGATTATGGGGCATGCATTATATTTGAAGGACTTTGGGAGGGATTACCCCATGCCGGTCCCGTGGGGATAGACATAGTAGTTTTTCTGGGGTTCCATTGATTGTGGAAAGAATTACCCCAGATCGACATTCCATAGGAGGGAACGGATCCCTGCCCTAAATTCCAAGGTCTTGCTAGATTTTCCCCCTGTGCAGGAATAGTACCCTGCACAGGAGTAGATTGTCCAAAAATGGGGTTGCCCCCAGTTAGGAAAGTGGTTGACGAGAAGGTGTTGTTACCAAATGTTCCATTCAAATAAAATGGTGTTGAACCTACCGACATACTATGCGAAGGTGGTCCTTGACTCCCTGCTCCAAATAAACTATTGTGTGTAGGTTTCAACGTGGAGTGTTGATGCAAGCCACCGAGTGAAGGGGACGAAGGAGGGATATGACCTCCTCCATAAGGGAAAGCATTAAAAGGAGCAGGAGTGCCCCCCATGTGACCTTGCAGAGGAGCACTAGAGCTCCCTGCCTCTAGAACCAAAGTCTGTAAAGTGGAGTAGGAAAGTACAGGACTTGTACTCGAACTAGGCATCCCGTATGAGAACAGAGGGCCTGTCTCACTTGGTGTGAAAGGGGTTGTGGCCGCCGCCAAAGACAGGTTCGGACCACTGTGTGAAGTAGTTGCGGTCGAGACCATGGTTGCTTGGACTGACGATGGTGGGTTAGGGGATGAAAGCTCTCCTGTGGTGACAACCATGGTGGGAATTGAAGAATTCCCAGAAGGAGTAACAACATTTGTTTCCATTGTTGTGTGCGACACTGTCTGGCGCTCGTAAAATTGAATTGGTACAATGAAAGGTGAAAAGAAATCAATGGTTGGGGTTTCAACTGGGCCAATAATGGTTTCTTCAAGGGCCAAAATGGTTGATTCCTCTGGGGGTTGTTTGGGCACAATGGTTTGTAACCCGGTTGCTTCAAAAGACCCTTGTTGGTCTAGCTTTCGCCTTAATGGTGGAGGGGGTGGCTCTAGTGTAACCGGCGGTAGGCCAAGAAGCCTTCATGACCGGTGGAGCTCGAGATCCTCCACTATGTGAGAAGATCCAAGACACTCTAAGGAAGTCTAAACGTTCAAAAGTAACACACACTTAAAAAGACAAGAAGACGCTAAATTAATTGGAAGAATAGTTACAACAACCAACACTAGAGCAAATTACCGGTGCAAGTGAAACTCGAACACGGAAGAACCCTCCAGGTATACTCTACAAAGAATGGCCCGATGTCTGTCCTAGGTACTGCGGTATACCCCTGCAGTCACCTATGTATGTCCCTAAAAATATTGGCAACTAGGTTGCCAGCGTGCGAACAGTCACCAGGCGGGTACAGTCGAAAGTCGGGTATACCACAATGAGCAGGGTATCGAGCCCGAAACCTATCAAGGGTATCAAGAGAAAATGTTATGGAAGACAACTGAGCACATCGAATGGATTCAAGACCCATGAATCCCTGTGGCAAATGCAAACGATAGAATCCAAAAACAAGCCCTCTATATGTGTTCTCCACTACGATTGGTCCAACTTTGGAGGGGTTATCTCCGCTACCTTTCCGCACGCGACCTCATGTTTATCCCCTGTGTTAGAGGGGGTTCCCAGACAACTTTCATGACACTGGACTTAGATGCTCTCTATCTCAGACTCCAATGTTTGATTTAAAATGTCCTTGAAGAGTTTCCTCTCCAACCTAATCCAAGGCCCTAGTACTGAACTAGTTTGTGAACCCTATAAACATAAAAGTCTAGTAGATTTTAAATTTAGCGTTGATTTTATGGATTCGTCTTACGTCAAGGGGTATGAAGGTGAAACTGATGATGTGTAAAAGACGAAAGAAAAAATGAATAAAAAAGCTGGAAACAAAACTTTTACTGAATGCAAAATTTCAACAACTTTTCAAAAGAAATATTTTTAATTTTTCTAAGATTTTGGACAACAAACTCAAAAGAAATTTCACTTGACTACAAGCTACTTATGCTCTAAGTAAACTGCAAAAACTTATGAAATAAATGACTTTTCGCTGGCTAATGATGCAGAAATACACTCTTCAACCAAATAAGAAAATGAAAAGAGATTTATTTTATTTTATTTAAATGCTAGTAAGGCAAGAAAGGAAAAATACCGACAAGAAAAAAACCAAGAAAAACAATTTTGGCCTAAATCACAGATCACAAAGAATCAGGTCAAAAATCAAACACTAGCAATTTTAAAAACAATGACTCTCACACTTATCTAAAAACCTTAAAAATTCTTTTATTTTTATGACAAATTTTTAACTGAGAAAAAGCAGGCTAAGTGTAAGATTAATCCTAAGCTACTGAATGCTCCAACAAAGATTCAAACACCTGAGAGGAATAATTCTTATCAAAGGAAAGGATGACTGCCTTACCCTCAACAAAAGGTATCCTACACAAGCACGCAACTGTTACTCAAACAACATGCATGTGAACGCGCCTTGGATAGAGACAGAGGGCATGTACATGCGGGCTGACCTTGTACAGGCCGCGTGTATATCTAAACTCTTAGAAAAAATGAAAAATAGACAAACCAAACCAGGAAGAGACCACTGATATTGATAACCAAGATCCCTTGAAGGCTTGGACACTCTTTCTAACAGAAAAACAACTAATGTAAGGAAAAAATGATAAAGCAAAAACAATCTGAGATAGGACTGCTAGCAAACAAGACTCAGACAAAATTCAAGAAAACCCCCTGAGAATGTGTGATTCTAACAGGGAAGAGGATGATTGCCTTTGAAGTTCTATGAACTCTACATGCTACTACTACCTCTTCATCTAGCGTTCACATGTGGGCTGTAAGAGAGTAGGGCGCGGGCACACATGTGTAGACCTTATGCAGGCCGCGTGTACCTCTGTGGGTCCTGGAAAACACATTCAAGTAAAAGACAGGGAAATCTGGTATGGGAAACCAAACTCCCTGGTAGCTCAGACCTTACAAAAACTAAAAGAAAAGACAGGCAAGAAAAACTAGTCTTTATAACTACCCAAAAACTAAATAAAATTCCAAGAACCCTAGAGAGTCTCCCCAGTGGAGTCACCAATTTTGTTGCTGGGAAAATCTCCCTACGGACTAGCAAATAGAGTTCAGACTTTGCATGCAGATATGACCAAAGAGAAATTACTTTCTATCTTCATCCCTAGATTTAAATCCCCTTTTCTTAGTAAATGCATGGAAAGATCAACCTACCTCGTTCCCAGCATTTGATGTCGATCCTCCATTGTGCTTGATTACTTGTTCGCAATACTCTTTCCAAAGTTGACCTGCATCTAAGACAAGCAACAACTATGCATGCATACTACTTATATACTAACGGGTTAGAAATCCAAACATATACTAATCAAACTATAAACAGTTCATGAATTGGGACGTAATTTTTTTTTTCTTTATTACTTTGAATTAGTCAACTTACAAAATTTGAGACTGGCCACTGCTCCTTGAACCTGATCCTGGGCTCCTCTTCTTCTGTCCTCCAACTGCTTTTCTTTGAATCTCCTTTGGCACAAGGAAAGGCTAAAGGGTTGGGACAATGGGAATACGTAAACGGGCAGAGTTTCTTTGCTATATTTTTCCTCTTCCAAATGGGACCCCTACCCCTTCTTTTATAGACTAGAAGGAGCTAGGTATTTGGACGAACCCTTGGCCATGCATGGCCAAGAGTTTTAGTTAACTCACCCATAGATTTTTGTTCCATTCGAAACTTTCTTTTTTTTGTGCTTTTGTCGATCACGTGGGCTGTTTTGGGTCAGCCAGCGTGTACACACGTGCAGTAATGGATTAAGGCGAGTGGGCCTTTATAAAAGGGGATTTTCAAAGAGTTGTTCAACAGTGCTTTGGAAAAGAAGGGATATGAGTTGGCTTGATGCCAGGTAAGCATGTGTGGTGCAATTTAGGGTTATAACAATGTCATTCAATAATACCTTCAAAGGTGAATTTGGTCTTGTAGACCCATCAACACTTCTCAACATTCTTTTCTTGTGGTTGGGGAACCAAGTCCCAAGTGTGATGCTTAAAAAAAGAATCAATTTATGTTTGCATAGTTGTTGGCCCTTGACCAAGTTTTCAGGATTCTTGCCTAGTTGTAGGACATCGCCAGGTTGTCGAAGGTGGAGTGCAATATGAAGTAGATATCGCGGGATATCGGCCCCTCTTTTAGGGATTTTTGGGTTTTGGAATTATGTAATGGGTATGGGGATGTCAACCCATGGGTTTACCCATGTTTAGGCCTATTTTGTAAATTATAAATAGATGTATAGACGATGTAAAAGAGGGGACATGGGAAGTAGGCATCTGTGTGATGTTTTTCTAAGTGCTAAAGTGCTAAGTGTGAATTGTAATGGCTTTATGCATGCCGTGTGAGACTTGCAAAGCTAAGTGCAAGTGACCGTAGGAGACTATGTGTAGGCTTTGTGCTGTAATCTAGCCTGGAGAAGGAGGATCTAGCGAAGAGTGTGCAAATATCTTGTCCTCTGCAAAGTTTATCTTGAGGCTTTGTGCATGTAAGAAGATTGAAAGAAGCTAATAAATAAGACGAAGAGTTGGTAGACGTAGTCTCGAGGTGGGGGTGAACCACTTATATCATGTGTTGTGAATTCTTTTTGCTTTTGGTTGTTCTTTTGTTTATGTGATTCAATGCTTAGTGCAATGTTAGATGATAGATGGATCTGATATGATATATTAGTGCCAAATGTTGTGAATGAATGTTAGATATGATCTCTATTTTTATTCTTAGTGCTTCGATCTATCGAATCTGTATGAATACTGCGTTGGTCTGTTGATTAGGGTTTAACTGCATTGTAGAATAAACTGGGTATTGATGAAATATAACTGCTAAGTGTTCTTTTAAGGTGTTACAGTCAAAGATATATGTCCCAGCTAAGGTTGTAGACACTGGAGTCCTGTAACCACCCCTACCTCTACCTCGGGTGAGAATTCATCTGCTTCGCAAGTGTTTCCAAAGGGCTGGTAGTTAGGGTTTTATTGGTGCGTTGTTGTAGAGTTGAAACCCAGGTCTACCCCTGTGCCAACAAATGGTTCTATTTCCGGTACCTAAAACTGTGATTTCTAGGAACTATGGAAAGAAGGATCTTTGTGCGAAGATCTGACCCGAAACTGTGAAATCTTTGTGTGTAGATCTGTCTCCCTAGTGCACAATATTCTACTCGATTTGTGAAGCTCTATGCTAAGAAGAGAAGTCCATTCTGAAGAAAAGAGGTAATATTTGAATGCTTTGTACTCTGATAGAGGTAAGAATAGTGAAAATTTTTAGATCTTGAAGCTTTGTGCTCTGCAGAAAGTAAGATTAGTGGAAATTTTTGTTTCAAGAGTATGGATCTAGGTATGTTTGATAAATTTTATTCTAGCCTGAAAACTAGGGCACAACTAGAAGAAAAGAGGTTTGATATGAGTAGATTTGATAGAAATAATGAAAGATATGTTATACCTATGCATAGAAAGAATGTTTGGACTAACAAATGGATGCAGGATCCTAGAAAGATTTTTTTGCAGGTTAGCCACTATGATCCTAGTGTGTAGTACAGAAAGGGTTGGGGATCATTTAAAAGAAAGAGAGGATTAACTTTTTGTTACAATTGTAGAAGATCAACACATCTTGTTAAGGAATGCCCTGGTAGAAGACCTAGTTGTCTTTGTTGTAAAGTTGTGGATCATGAAGTTTTGGATTGCCCTAGAATGATTGCTAAGGTTGAAAGAATGAATATGAGCCAAGAATACCCCGAGGAAGTTCAAGACACTAAGACCATGGTAGAACCCCAGAAAGAATCAGAGACTGTATTGATGGAAATGAAAGAAGCCTTGAATGACCACTGAAATATCAACTTATCAGAGATCTTCAAAGAAAACGAGTGCATAGAAGAAAGAATAGGAGACTTCGACATAGATTGTGTTTTGGATGAAGAAACAAAGGTGAATATTATGAAAAAAAGAACTTGGGAAACCTTAGGAAAGCCTGCTATGATTCCTTCATTGGGGGGAATTGGATTATTTAGAGGAAAGATGATAAACCTATGTGGAAAGCTCACCCAGATATCTATTAGGGCCCATAAAACTTCGACAGAGGAAGAATTTGAAGTTGTTAAACTTATTGAGAACAAGGCCCCATTTTCTATATTACTAGGAAAACCTTGGATTGAAAGGGATCAGGCCAGAAGGAAAGAAGAAGAAGTCTTAGAGTAGAAGAAGAAAGAATTAAAATCTTTCATGACTAGGAAGATCACACACTTGATTGCAGAACAGGAGAACACATTGAAGCTATTTAAAACCATAGACTTGGATGTCGACATTGGAAGAACACAACAAGACTCACAGAAGATTGAAGCACCTACCCTAGAAGAAGTATTGCCCTTGAATCCTAGGAAAGAATCTCAACAATGTGAAGTTAGTATGCCAAGAGGAGATAAGAATCAGAATGGAAAGAGGAATACTGAGACAAAGCTCACTGGAAAGTAGGCTAGAAAACTAAGCAAGAAGAAATCAAAGATCAAAAATTTATAGAAGGTTCCAAAGGGAACTTTGCAGAAGGAAAATTTACAAAACTGGGACTTCGCTGGGATATCATAACAACGTCACATGGCACTTTTCCATGGTGAAGCAATATAACTATTGGTAATAGTATAACCATTAGACCGATACCCCGAATGGGTAGAAAATAATTTGTGGTCAGAAATCTCTCCATTAGACTGTTGAGACCACGTCATAATGGATAGAACTGAGTTAATGAAGGCTTCTCATCCGTTGGAAAGATCTGTTGCCTAGTTATCTACTTATTCCATCAAACCTTGCACTGAGAATTTTTTTTCCAACCATGATTATCTAAGCTCATAGATTAGTTAATTTTGTGCAGTGATCATCGAGCTATTGCTATCCATCCCGTTGCATTGAGTAGTTATTCTTCAAACCTGAGATATTCAACCACGAGCATGTATGTCTCAGTAACTTAGTGCAGTTGAAGAGTCTGTGAAGGAGGTACTCATCGACCTCATGAATGAAAGAGTAATATCTGAAAGAGTAATGTTTGATTGTACTCATCGTCCTCATGACTGCGCCCTTGCTAGATTTGGGAGATGAGTCAGCCCAACTCCACTGACTAGCTGATATGACCGAATCTTGCCTTCATCACGCACAAGAAGAAACTAAACAAGCCACCTAGGCCTTGAAGCAAGTGAAAGAAGTACTCATAGAACAACAATGACTTGCAGAGTAGGAGAAGGTTGTTCTCTAGACGAATTTTGAAAAGGAGAAAGCATTAATTCAACAAGAAAAGGAACAGTTGCTCGCAGAGAAACTCAAAGTGAAAGAAGCAGTCAACAGATCACTCTGCTCTATGATGGGCTTAGAGCCAAAGGTATAATATAGAGTCAAGCATCAATTAGAGTATATCACGGAAGCTATCTGGTAGCTACACAAAGAATAGCAGACTTAGAGCTCCGCGCAGTGCCCGACACCCCACAGGATGTGAGAGATCAAAGAGATGCAACTGTTCAAAGCACAGTTGAGAGAATAAAGTCCCTTTCCATGGACTGCAAGAAACTAAGTGATCATAATGCCCAGACGTATGAGAGACTCATTGAGAATCCATAACTGAAGGCACTGGAGTCACAACTCCAGGAGGCGAAGCAGCAAGAAGAAATAGTATAGGCGCAGTTGAAGCCTCTGTCAGCCATTGAGAGGATGAAATGATCCCAAGAACAACGTAGTTCTCAACAGCAGGTCCACACCATGCACATCAGAGTCATGGAAGTGACTCAGAGGATCCAACCTATACAAGACGAGGCTTTCCATCTATTCAGAGAGATCGAAGGCCAACTAGAAGAACTAGAGAAAATCATCACTGCAGTCGAACAATGCCTAGAGGGACCTGTCAACGAAGATGTTATCAAAGATTTTGTTGAGAAGGAGGTTGTGGCACAGAAACAAATCGAAGAAGCTTGAGCCAAGCTCGATGCTTTTCAAGAAGAGATACCCATATCAGAGTGACTTGAGATGAGTCACATGTGAGTGTTGGGGGCCTGTTGGCCCTTTACCAAGTTTTGAGGATTCTTGGTCATGTTTGAACTAGTTTTGGGACATCGATAGGTTGTCGAAGGTGAAGCATAATATGAAGTGGATATCGTGGGATCTCAACCCCTCTTTTAGGGATTTTTTGGTTTTGGTCTTATGTAATGGGTATCCGGATGTCATCCCATGGATTTACCCATGTTTAGGCCTATTTTGTAAAGTATTAATATATGTGTAGATGATGTAAAAGAGGGGGCATGGGAAGTAGGCATCTGTGTGATGTTGTGATAAGTGCTAAAGTGCTAAGTGTGAATTGTAATGGCTTTGTGCATGTTGTGTGAGACTTGCAGAGCTAAGTGCAAGTGACTGAAGAGACTATATGTAGGCTTTGTGCTGTAATCTAGCTTGAAGAAGGAGGATCTAGCCAATGTGCTAAGTGATAAGTGTTAATTTATAAGTGCAAGTGGTGACTGTAATCACTTTGTGCATACTGTGTGAGACTTGCAGAGATAAGCGAAAGTGACCATAAGAGACTATGTGTAGGCTTTATGTTGTAATCTAGCTTGGAGAAGGAGGATCTAGCGAAGAGTGCACAAATCTCCTGTCCTCTAAAAAGTTGATCTTGAGGCTCTGTGCATGTAAGAATATTTAAAGAAGCTAATAAAGAAGATGAAGATTTGGTGGATGTGGCCCCACGATGGGGGTGAACTACATATATTTTGTGTTGTGAATGCTTTGTTCTTTTGGTTGTTCTTTTGTTTATGTGATTCAATGCTTAGTGCGATGTTAGATGATATATGGATCTGATATGATAGCTTAGTGTTGAATTATGTGAATGAATGCTAGATTTGATCTCTATTTGTATGCTTAGTGCTTGGATCTATTGAATCTATATGAATACTGCGTTGGTCTGTTGATTAAGGTTTAAATGCATTGTAGAATAAAATGGGTATTGATGAAATATAACGGTTAAGTGTTCTTTTAAGGTGTTACAATCACATATCTGTGTCCCAGCTAAGGTTTCAGACACTGGAGTCCTACAACCACCCCTGCCTCTACCTCTGGTGAGACTTCATCTGCTTCACAGGTGGTGCCGAAAGGGTTGATAGTTAGGGTTTTGTTGGTGCGTTGTTGTATCATTCAACCTCGGGTCTTCCCTTCTGCCAACAATATTCCATTCACATTCAGGTCGTCCTTGAGCATATGAGCAGGAAAAGCAATTAAAATTTTCAAGTACATGAATCATTAATGCAATGTTGGCATGTTTCTTTTGACTTCAAGTTTTTCGTCTAGAGGAAATATCACTGGCATCAGCTCCAACATCTTCAATTGTCTTGTAAACCAATCTGGGTAGACAAGAAACATGTGAACTATTATTTACTATAGAAGGTCAATCATAAGTCAAAACAATTTCAGGTGATGGAGATGGAGAACTAGTCAAAATAGATATTGATTGACTGATTGACTCAAAGGTTGATAATCTAGTCAAAAGATGAACAAAGTTAGACTGTCCAGTAGAAGGACTAAAAAATGGAATAGGAGAACTAGAGTCCGGAATGAAATCAAAGGGATCATCCTACAACAATATAGAAGAGGCATTCAACAAATTGATACCATAATACTTCCCATCAAACCATACATCTCATCTAATAATATTTTTCATTTGAGAGGATCAAACAATCGCTAGGCTTTGGACTCTTTAGAGTAGCACATCATGATGCAAGAATGAATCTTTCCATACAATGCCTTTCGATAATCATCAGAGATATGAGCCCACACAAAACATATAAAAAAACATAGGTGTTTGATTGAAGGATTCTTTCCACACCATCATTCGATTGTAGTCATGGAAGGAAAAACTCGAGTCGAGATGTTATTGAGAAAACAATTTTCACAATATATCGCTCTAGCCTAGAAGTGAGGAGGCAGATATTTAGCCTGCAAAATACATCTAGCCATTTTGAATAATGTTCGATTCTTTCATTCTGCAATGCAATTCTGCTGAGATGTGTGAGGAACCTACCACTTCTAGTTAATACCAGATCAAACCATGTATTCTTCAAAATTTCGATTTACATACTCACCTCCATTGTTTTATCTTAGGCACTTGATGGGTTGGCCACAATTCTTTTTAGAAAAGGCCCTAAAATCTTTGAACTTTTCAAAGACAAGATTCTTATTCTTAAAAAAATAGACCAAGTGAAATGAGAGAGATCATTAATGAAAGTAAAAATATACCTTGCACCTGCGACAAAAGGTAGATTGATGCAAAATACATCATTGTGAACCAAATCTAGGAGGGTCTATGCTTTCCACACTTTTCCATAGTCAAATGGTTCCAAATATCAATACGATGATTTTTGTCTTGAAAAAAAAAACTTGAAATATAATTTCTTGTAGGTAGGTTTGTACATTATTATAAAGATGCATTAAAGCTCAAATAAATATTGCATACAAATAGTAAAGATCACAATAAGCATCATATATATGACAAGTATGAGTCAAAAAATTATTTATCTTCCATTAATTCCTCATAATAGAATGATATTTACATGATAGACATCATAGCTAGAGTCTCCATTACAAAATTGGACGAATTGTAATACAAATTATATAACTTTCTTCTCTCTGAATATTCCTTCCGAGGAATTGTTGATGTCCAGGTAGCATCAGAAATACATTCTACTAGATTGATAATTAATAATATGATTATTAATTATTAAGAAATATTATTAATTATAATATTATTATTGTAATAATGTATTTATAATATAAAGTATAAATATAAAATATATTTATATTATATGTATAATATAATATAAAGTATAAATATATTAATTACCCAATGGATTCATCTCTTCATGGATGGTCACCATATATTCTTTATATATAGAACACTCATCATTGTAATAATGAACAATGGACAAGTAGGGATTTCAGAGACAGAGGGAGTTGGCCTTTGAGTTCTATATGAAGGATCTTGGTCTAATGCACTGTTACTTAGGACTGGGGGTATGAAAAAAAAAAGTCAGGTTAAATATCCCTAGATCAAGGGAAGTATAGGGTGGAAATCCTGAAGAGGTTCAGGATGTTGGATTGCAAGGAAATGGCTAAAAATATGGAATCAAATATGAAGTTGTTGCAGGATACGACTTTAGATATTGTGGATTATACCTTATATAGGAAGATAGTGGGCTCGTTGATGTATATGATGAACACAAGATCGTATATATGTTTTGTTGTGAACACCCTAAGTCAGTATATGGATTAGCCTAATAAGTTTCATTTGGTCACAACAAAACATGTGATGAGGTATCTTAAGGGTAATCTAGATCATGGTCTCAGGTATAGACCTGACCATGAGTTTGGATTGTATGGATACTCATATTTAGATTGGCCCGACAATATTCCTAACTGGAAGAACACTTCCAGATACTGTTTCAGTCTTGGCTCCAATATGGTCTCGTGGAGCAGCAAAAAGTAGCCATGTGTGGCGCTTAGTATGACTGAAGCTGAGTATGTGGCAACATGTGAAATGAGTAGAGAAGCAGTATGGATTTAGAAGTTGTTCTCTGGGTTATTTCGTCTTGGATCGGAGGTGACATGCATTTGGTGTGACAACCAGAGTTGCACGAAGTGGTTAGAGAACCTCATGGTCTATGATAGGTTGAAGCATATCAAGATTAGATATTACTATATCAGGGATATAGTGCAGAAGGGAAAAGTGAGGCTCTAGTTTCGTGACTACAAAGGATCAAGTTGCAGATGCGTTCTCATATAGAATGGAAAAGGGTTGGCACCGAGACATGTGGAACTCATCCAAAATGAAAAAGAGCTGGCACTGAGTGTTCTCATCCATCATGAAAAAGGGTTGGCATTGAGATAGGTGGAACACTTCCACATGAAAAAGGGTTGGCACTAAGTGTTCTCATCCAACATGAAAAAGGGTTGGAACTGATACATGTGGAACTCATCTAGCATGAAAAAGGGTAGGAACTGAGACATGTGGAACTCATCTAACATGAAAAAGGGCTAGCAGAGTTACCCCCATTGGATGAGGAGTGGAAGTTGATATTGATTCCTGAGGAGATTTTAGATGTCATGGAGAGGAGACTAAGGAGTCGTCCTCTTTTTCCTGAATTTAATGAAGTAGAACTTCATGAGCACAATATCAACGTGTTATGACATATTATGTAAATGGAAGTAGCGAGGAGACCTCTCGTTCTTAAAGAAAATCAACAATTTTAATAACATCCTTGTTCACCAACAAATTTTCAGGTTTAAGATCGCAATGAAAATATCCATGATGGTGCATATAGGCGATTGCTTGAAACAATCAATGTAAGACTAGTTCTTCCCTTTAGATTCTATAAAAGGACTAGTTCTACCCTTTAGATTATGTAAAAGGATTGCCGTGGTATTTTATTAATTCGTACAAATTTCATTCCATGTACTCTAACGAAATATAAGTGATCAATTTTTTTGATAACCTCCTTCAGTTTAACAATATTAGGATCATTTGTTTTGCAAAGATACTTCACTACAGGAAGATTCATATAGTCATTCCCAGAGTAATGCTTCCAAATCAATTTCTTAATGGCAACAATATAATTTTTTAAGCGTTTAATTTCCTCTCACACCATAAGTGTCATATCCCAAGTCCTCAATAAGCTGGTACTGATCTATTTCTCTGTTGAAAGGTTGTTGGAAATAACAGAGTTCAATAGCTCATAACATTTTTATTGAATTTGAAAGTCATTGTGACTTGGATAGAAATAATTCAAGTTGTGGACTTTTGTCTGACTGCATGCTACACTTGGAAATAATGGAGCAAGAGTCAATTACAAGCGTTAGTTGCAAGAGTAAGTAGCATAGTTGAACTCTACTTCACTTAATGTAGATCCTAGTTATCTGTGGTTTGTTGTAACCGAATAAGTAGAGTCTTTTTCTATATAATGATGTAATCAATCCTCATTCAATAATATAGATTGTGAGCGGAGCCTCACCTATGTTTGTTTCTCATAATTCTAAGTTGGTATCAGAGCTGGTTGGAGGAGATTCAAATTCTCGAAGGAACCGCAGAAGTGAGGTGCATCAATTTCTAGAAGTCTGCAGGTCCCTCCTCTGCAAGGATGCGACGACATACTGCTCAAACTTTATGCAAATTTGAAAACCTCAAATTTATGCACTCCAGTTGTGTATTATAGTGTAGAAATCTTGAGAGATACCTACACTCCAAGTGAATCGTGAGGTGTGGACTCACTGCACTCTAAGGTAGCATGAGGTGAGAAAACGCGTGGGTTCTTTGTTGTGTAGGTCGCGTGATTTTATATGTGTAAGGTCGGTTTGAGGGTTGTGTGATATGGATTTTATGAGAAGAACAAAATGAATACAGATTATTAACATGTGCTTAACACAAAATAAAAGAGATACAGTAAAACTAGTTTTCTATTCAATAACGAAATAAGATGAAAACTATAAAATGCAGTGGAAACAAGCTTGATGGGATGGTGGTGGCTTATTTCTGTTGAATTTGGCCTCGGGTGAGCCACTTGCCTTGGTGCAGGAGTTGCCCTGGTTTGACGACTCGATAAAGTTGGATCCTTTTTTGTCGAGTTCCCTTGATATGTGTGTCCACAATATGATCATTGGATGCCTATTGTATGTAGTCGTGGTTGAGCTTTGTTGGTGTCAATTGTTCTACTATTTCTGAGGTGTCCAATAATGGTGGGAAATGAGGGTGAAGGAGATCCATGTTGAACATTGGGTGTAGGCTAAGAAAATTAGGAATGTTGAGCTCAAAATAATTATCCCCCATGGCCTTGGTGATAGTGTACAACCCATAACGGAGTGGGCAAAGCTTCCGATGGGGTCCTGTAAGGCGTTCTTTCTGCAAGTGAAACCAAACTTTGTCGCCCACCTAAAACTTATGTGGCACCCGATGTTGATCATGGCACTACTTGTACTTGTCATTGGACTTCTGTAGGATATCCTAAACCTATTTTCAGATGTGTTGGATCTGCTCAATGAACTGGGTGGCTTTGTCAGCTTCATTTGGAGCAGGAAATGATTCGGTCGAGGTGACCACAAGGGGAAGTGAAACATTTATGGGACCCAATGGTTGGAATCCTAGCCCCACCTGAAAGGGGTTGTGGCCAGTTGAGCTATGCAGGGCTCGGTTGTAGCTATGTTGGACATAGGGAAGGATATCATCCCATGTGTGAGGGTGCTTTGAATTATACATGTGAAGGATATGCACAATCATTTGATTTACAACCTCGGTTTGGCCATATGTCTAGTGGTGGAAGGTCGTGGATTTGGTCAGCTTGTTGTCTAGCAGTGACCAGAGGCTCAACCAGAATGTGCTGAGAAATCGACTATCCTGATTTGAGACAATGGTTTGTGGGATTACAAAATGTACCCAGACTCATTCAAATAAGAGCTTGGCAGTGGCCTTTGCTATGATGCTCTTCTTGTAGGCAACCATAATCGTCATCTTAGAAAAGTGATCAACAACCACAAAAACACAGTCATTTCCCCACTTGGTGGATAGGAGGCCCGACATGTAGTCCATTGAGATGGATTCCCATGACCTGTCAGGAGTAGGAAGAGGGTTGTACAGGCCCTGTTTCTTATTTGTCAATTTGGCAATAGTGCAGGTAGTGCAGGACTTGATAAACTTGTTGACCTCCTGTCGAAGTTTTGGCCAGTAGAAATATTTTTGTAGCATCGCCACTGTCTTTTCAACGTTGAAGTGTCCTTCCACCTGAATGTAGTGGACTTCCCATATTAGCTTCACTCGCTCGCTTGATGGAACACATATATGGCCCAGACGACACAACAACCCATCCTGAAGATGGAAATTATTGACAACTACATTTGCATGCAACATTTGGTAGGTGGTGGTGAAGTCAAGGTCTATCTCATAGAGTTGGTTCCATCCAGAGGTCTCATGGTTGCAAGATTCTAACACTGTGGTGAGTGTCGCAAATAGCGGTCTGTTGAGGCAATCAATGACGCAATTGGTGCTTCCTGTTTTATACTTGATGTTGAGGTGGAATTGCTTCAAGTATGTGGACCACTTTTGATGGTGGTCATTCTGCAATTTTACCTATGCATGCATGAACTGCAGTGGCTTATGATTAGTGTGGATGACTGTCTCCTTCCCAAGAATATAATGTCTCCACTGGCGACAAGCTTGCATAATGGATTACATTTATTTTTCGTAAGTAGGGTACTTATGAAGGGTACTTATCGTACAGTGTCTCACTATGATAGGCCACGGGGTGGCCATGCTGAGTGAGAACGGTGCCCACAACATAGTCTGAAGCATCTGTCTTGATCTCAAAGGGATGTTGTAGGTCTCGTAGTGAAAGTACTAGGGATAAGCACAAGCACTTCTTCAAATCATCGAACACTTGTTGTTGGGACCGGCCCCATGAAAATTTCACCTTACCACCACCCCTGTTTATTTGGCTTAGGGCCCATGAAATATGGGAGAATCCCAACACGAACCTACGGTAGAAATTGGCAAGGCCCAAGAAGCTCTGAAGCTTAGTGAGTGTGGTTGGGGCTGGCCAGTCATAGATAACTTGAATCTTTGCTGGATCCACATGTACGCCATGTTGATCAATGATGTAGCCCAGGTAATAGACCGTACCCATGCTGAAGGAGCATTTTTCCAAGTTAGCGTATAGCTTGTGCTGCCGCAGGGTGTGCAGAACCTGCTGAATATGCTGCAAGTGTTTGTCCCAAGTATTTCTGTAAATTAGAATGCCATCCAGATACACCACTACAAAAGTATTGGTGAATGGTCGCAGGATATCGTCCATCATCCTCATGAAAGTGGTTGGAGCATTTGTCAACCCAAAGGGCATGAACAACCATTCAAAAATGCCTTCCTTTGACTTGAAGGCAGTCTTCCATACATTTTTCTATTCTATTGAGACCTGGTGGTAGCTAGACTTCAGATCAATCTTACTGAATTATTTGGCCCCCGTGAGTTGATCAAGGAGGTCGTTAATTCAGGGAATCGGGTACCGGTTTCTGACTGTGATTTTATTCAGAGCCTAGTAATCAATACAGAGTTGCCAGGTTCCATCTTTCTTATGTACCAGCATGATTGGGCTCCCACAAGGTGATGAGATGGGATGGATGTGCCCCTTGTGGAGAAGTTCTTGGATATTTCTCTTGATCTCCTCATTCTCTAACAAAGAGTGATGATAGACTGGCCCATTGGGAACTGGTGCATCGAGGTTCAGATCGATGGGGTGCTTGAACTGGAAGTGCAGAGGTACCCCTGTAAGGGAGGAGAAGATATCCAAGTATTCTTCCATGACCTTATCTACTTGCTTCTGATGTGTGGAGAGGTCGGTCGCAAAGACCCTAGATGTGGTTGTGATCTTTCTCTTATTCTGAGAGTGAATCACAAAGAAGAAAAACTTCCCCATCTGAGAGATGACCTTCTTGCATTGCTTAGCAGAGATCAAGGAAATAGAACTAGGTGGGACTGCCTCGGGTATCCTGTACAATTTCCTGTTCAAAGTAATAATAACACTACAAGGCCTAGACTCATATACATCATGACATTTCCATAAATAAAGTTGGCTGAAAAGAACATCACAAAATTCGAGAGGAGAAACATCACACAATACCTTGTCTTTGAAGGGCTTGATGTTGTATGAAAGTTGTCACTATTGGCTGACACGGAGATCACTTCCTTGGCAGAGCCATCCAATGGTGTAGGGTTGTGGGTGCAACATTGTTGGAAGGGCGAACCGCTTGATGACCTCTACTGAGATGAGGTTCTTCTGGCTACTGCTACCAACGATGAAGTGCAACGGGGTGCCTGTTGCACCTCTTTCGTCACCTTGGTGAGAAAAACAAAGGTGCTTGCAAGCTCAGTTGGGTCTGCTGAGCAGGATAGCTGTAAAGAAAAGAGTTAGGGAAAGAAAATAAAAACTACAATTAAGAATTAAACTAAGAGATGCAATAAAAAATAAATTCATGAGCATAGGGACATAGAAACAAAAAGAACCAAAAGAACCATGTCACCAATTTTTGAGGCTGATCTATTAGTGAAAACAAAGCACCAAGAAGAAAGGGGACTATGAGTCCCTTCTTCCTCCAAGGGAAGGCTCTTGGACCCTCACTAGCTAGCTCTTCTTATAACAAATAAAAATGGAAAATGGTGATGAAAGAAATCTTTACAAATCCACTCAATGTGTGAGGTGGATTGTCCAATGCTATGGTGCCAATATGCTCTTGACAAGGATGGAGTCCTCAGGGCAATATAGGCAGCATAACATTACTTTGAATTCCTTCAAAAAATGAGGTGAATTCATGGCTTTTTATAGCATTGCTTTGGGTTATTGTTTAACTGCTTTGTAGTGTGAAAAGAGGCCATTTAGGGCATTCCTAAGTCTTTGACCAGCCCACCAGTCGGATCCAGTCCAGATTTGAGGGTCAAATCGGCTTGGGAACTGAACCATAAGTGGGTGGGAGGCCGACCACTCTCATAAATGCACCATTTAGTAGGTGCGCGGCTTTTTGCGCTAATAGTCGCACATCGTGCGCCTGTGCGCGATTTCTGTGTTGTTGTTCTGCGCATGCGCGCGCGCACGCCCAATGTCTGCATAGCGCTCTTCAAATTTTCACTACTTTGTATAGTTTCTGACTTTTTTTTAATGTTGTGGTATTAATTCAGGTCCATGAATGCCTTCATCACTGTTTGACGATGATGAGTTCTTGTAACCATGTGCTGACGAAATTTCAGTGATAACAGATGCCCCCTGATGGATGAGGTTAGGAGCATACGTATAGCCGAAATCCATCAATAATTCTTCTACTGAGAATGTTGTTGTAAGAGAGATAAATAGTGGGATCGTCCAGAGAGATCCGTTGGAGGGAAAAAGGAACCAGTAGGACCAAACCTTCCATGAGGTGTGTAAAAATAGAAAACTGTGTACAAACAAGGCGGGAATGCCCCATGCTCGTGTCATGTAACTCTGAAGAAAAAGATGACTGAAGTGTTGGTGTAGACAACTGCAACACCCTCGGGGGCGGTCATGATACAGGAAGAAGAAAATTCTGCAAATGAACATGCTCTGAATAGTAGGTAGTGACCGTGGTAATAAGTAGAAGCGATTATGTGGGCATTAATGGCCCTGCCAAGTTCAGAGGTCTTGGACAAATAAAAGACCTAACTACAATAGTCGCAAAGTAAGACCCACCGTAACATGAGAAAGTGTTGGCATCGAATGTTTAAGGGGGTCAACGATAGCAGGGAGAAATAATGTTTCACCCTTTGCCATCTAAGATCTCTCATTGAGTGGATAATGAGAATCAAGATATTGTCGCCCTTCTGGAAACTGTGCTGATGTCGACAAAAAAGAGGGACGCGACTCCCAGAAGCAAATGGCTTCATGAAATCTATTGAGGTGAGGAAGTGGTAGAGGCACATGGACGAAGTCAAGATGTGGGAAGACTCAAGACTGCCCTGGGTTGGAGTATGTGTGAGAGAAAAAGTGGCCGCAACCATTCAATGTGGTCAAGTGTCAGGGGGACAACAAGACCGGGGATAAGTTGTGCGAGAGGAGGGACAAGGTGAAAAAATTCAGAGGGAAATGGTAAGTGACCTGTGGGGTACTCTGAAGATATGGACGATGCCGGAAAGGGTGGATGAAAAGTAGTGCCCCAACCAAGGGTGACATGGGTTGCGTTTGGCCAAAAGATGAAAGTAGGTTGCCCGAAGGTGACGACAAAAAAGTGAATGTAATGATTGGGAATAAAGGCATTTGTACAATAAATAACGAATAATTTTGGGGAGAAATGTACAAATACAAAAATGGGTGCTCCAGTGTGATATGGGTGGCCCATGCAGGGAATAATTTTCTCGAAAAGTTGATGAAGGGTGGGGCCCCCATTGGTGAGTTTCTATATGAGGTAGGTGAAATGAAGGGAGATTTGCAGATGGGAAAACTGATTGTGGATGAAATGGAGGGTTCATGATACTGTGGAGGTGCAGGCAAAAAATAGAACCATGAAGAGATAATCTGGGAGTCCATGTGGGAAAGCTAGAAAAATGAGGAGAAGGAGTATGTGGTTGATTCGCGACATGATGAACGACTATTGGGACTCCCATCCCTAAAGGGTTTTGAAAAACAGCATGAGTGTCAGAAGTGTCAAAAGGGGCTATGAATGGGACAACTCATGTGGGTAAGAATGCTACCAGGTGGCAGTACCGAAGATGGAAATGGAGGTGTGGGTACTGCAGAGCCGGGAATGGGGATCCTAGAGGCAAATTTTAGAGGGTGTGACTGGAAATGTGAGTGCGATACAAAGGGAAAGACTACATGCTAGTGCTGAGTATATACCTGAAGGTGTTGTGCCGATGTATGATGATTAAGTACCTGCACACATGAAAACCAAATACCCAAAGTGAACAATATCTGAAGAGAATCGAATATATGAGTATTTATTTGATAGGCGTGAATATGCACATGCGTACCTGATTAGGGTATGAAAAAAAAGGTGCCCCGGGGGCTCAGGATGAAAAGAGGCCCAGGGACTGCTATGATGTAGATGACGGGATGCTGATCCCATGGCTAAAGATGGATCGAAAAATGGACACCATAGGTTCCCGGAATGGTGAGTGAAAGTTTGGCAAAAAGGCCTATATATAGATGTAGGGCCCACATTGCCACCTCATTTGTACCTACTACAATAGTGACTGGACGAGCAGTTTTCAGAGGAGATTTGGAGATTCAGAGAGGACGAGGCATCCGATTGGTGATTAGCGAGAATTAGGTTAGTATTCTGATCATCCTGCATAGAAATAGGATTTCATTTTGTGGGAAAGGGTTGTACGGAGGGTCATACAAAGGGATTTTGGGGATGTAGGCCCCACGTGCACGGGCGATCCGGAAGTAGGCGCACACACGTGCGTGCCTGCCCACCAGATAGACATGCACGAGGGTGTTGGTGAGGGAATTAAAGGTGCACACTAGGTGCGCGCCTGTCGGTTGTACAACTGCGCATTTGTGTGCGGTTGTGGCGTGGACAGGCGCGCACCAGTGCTCACCTGTGTAGGTAACAGGCGCACCTGAGAGTGCACCTGTGTAGGTAACAGGCACACCTAAGAGCACGCCTGTGAAGCAAATAGGTGCACATACATGTGGTCCTGTGTAGTGAAAAGACGTGCATGTGTGTGTGCCTATGGGTTGAAACAACTGTGCCTTAGAGGCAAAGATGATGGGTGTAAATTGATCTGTGTGATGTTGTTGATGGTCTCGTGGGCTGATATAAGACGCTTTGTTGTGGTTGCAGGTGGATAGTTTGCACGATTCTAGTGGGTTGGTGAGAGCGATATTGGTCCCAGCTACGGGACGTTGTGGCTATTGAGGGCCCAGGTGTGTGAGCGACTTTGGCAGCCTGTGGGTTGCTAAAGTTCTTTGAGTGCCCGTTGATATGGGTGCAGGAGTATCTCCTACAGTTCCTAATCCAGATGTGGAGTCTGGAGATGCACTACTTCCTTGTGTGAGGAGAGAAAATCCCCTTCACTGTAGTGGAGGATGTGTACTTCTTGACTGGGTTCCCGTTTTAGGGTGTGCCCCTACCAGCGGAGCTGGTGTTACTGAGGGACCTGACCCTAGTGACCATTGGCCAGAGATACTATTCAGGTTAGAACTTTATGTCCGGGACGATTGTGAGCATTGGGTCAATAGATGCCCTGGTGCATCGCTGTATAGAAGCGATAATTGTGAGAGTATATGGGTCACTAGCGACCCAGTGGATCAGTGGGGGTCAGTTGTTGGTGCTGGGGAGAGTACTGGCTGGTGAGAAGTTCACCTGGGGATTGACTCTGCATGCCCAGATGATAGGGCAACTAGACCACTATCGGTCCACGGACACGGGTGAGTTTTCCTTTGGGTCGATCTTGGTGGCGTGGTTTTTGGAGAAGGTGTCGATGTTGCACCCTAGGATCTTATTGGGTGCGCCTGGGGCACGAGAGCTGCGACTGAGGTGGTGGTCGACCGTATTGCTACACCATGGTGGTGGTGAGGGTGGCCACTTCTTCACTGCAGAGGCGGCACAGGTCTGGCGGTAGATGCCACAGGTGATACTACGGTACCCCTATGTCGGGGTTGACTTTCGGGATGATCAGGACATGGTACTACCTCCAACTGAGGTTTTTGACCACTGAGGTATGTGGATTTGATGATGTTTATATGTATGTTTTGTATTTTTTGAGATAGCATGCCTTATGTATATGATATAGATGTTGATACTATCTAGTGTTTGTTTGCATGTGCAAATGTGGCACCTCGCGGATGCGAGGTGGAGTTGCATAGGGCGCCAGAGAGACCATCGCGGGGAGAGAGACGTTGGCGTGACGACGCCGCAGTGTGACCAGATGAGCCAGAGAGGACAACGAGGAGGCACCAGTTTGATGACCCTGGTGCTGGGCCATCACACGCTCCTCCAGCAGATTCCAGAGCGGATTTTGAGGACATACGCCGTCATCTGGAGACGATGTTACAGGAGGTGCCTGAGGGCATATGGTCGCGCATCTAGGATGAGGAATTCCTGGAGCAGTGTGTGGGGGTGCCGCCACCATGGAGGGCCATAGTATGATGAGAAGCAGTGGCTATTGCGTTGACGACCAGACGACTGTCGTTGAGGTAGAAGGGGCCGATAGGGGGGGACCACCACCGCCTAGTGCAGGAGGTGGTGGGCCGCCACCACCTGAGGGAGGAGTAGGCGAAGGTGCTCTAGAGGCACCGTGAGTGGTGTTCTTAGGCATTGATGTACATTTATTTTTTTGTATATAGGTTGGTGAGCCCATTTTGTATCGAGGTGTTTCATTAGCCTGCAAATACTTGTATTTTTTGTATGTAAACATTCAGATAGCACTGTGGACCTTTATATATACATGAGTATACATTTTTGAGATCGATGTGGTGTTTACATGTTTTTGGTTAATGTTTTGATGATGTCTATTCTATATATATGTTGTGATAGGTTTGTGTTATATGTTTATGTATGTGTAGCTCGATGTGATATATGCCAGTCTAACACAATATTAGCTAGGTTATCTTTAATTTGATTCAATTGTCTTGGAATATGTGTAAATGTAATGGAATCAAAATGTCTAGATAAAAGCCTAACCTGCAGGTATTTGTGAAAGAGGCAAGGATCACAGACGCAGTACACATTGTTGAGCTGGAGAACGACTAGTTGAGAGTCGAGGAAGATGCTAAGGTGACGAATATGATGATGTTGGGTGTCGGCCAGTAGGCCAATGAAAACAATGTATTCGGCTTGGTTGTTGGTTGTTGACCCCAAACATATGCCGCTCAAATGGAGCATTTCATGTGAGGGGGTGTAGAGAGACCAAGCAACCGAAGGGAGATTTTTCATCCAACGGCTGGCGCCGTTGGCGTAACCGATGTGGTAAGCTGGTGGACGAAGCATCTGTCAATAGCACAAAGGATAGTTTAGACGTGAGGGAAGGAGAAAAAAGATTAAAAACGCTAGAAAAGAAATAACCTAAAGTAGGATGACTACGTTTAAGTGTAAAACTTTTTTAAGTATAACCCGTTGATGGGTTCTTTGAGAGAGAGGCCTTCGGGAGAGGCCAAAATATATGCGCCTTTGGTGAGGCAATGTTGAATGATGTATGGGCCATGCCAAAGTGACGCGAATTTGCCATGGCCAAAGGTATCATGAGCGATGATGTAAGCCAGGATGAGGTCACCTTTGCGAAATGATTGAAGGTTGAAATGGTGATCAAAGGTAGCCTTGGATCATTTTTTAGCTACCTCGGTGTTCTGTAAGGAAGATCGACGATCTTCATCTAGAGACTCCAAATTCAACAAGCATTGCTCCATTGGAGCAGTGTTGGGTAATAGCTCAATTCCGGTGCGTAAGGTGGGAATTTCGCACTCTATGGGAAGAGTGGCCTCAACCCCATGGACTAAATGAAATGGTGTGAAACCAGTAGCGTTTTTCACAGTAGTTCGGTAAGCCCATAGCGTAGAAAAAAACATATGATGCCAATTGGTTTTATGTTGATTAATCGTGTGTTGTAACATGGTCTTGAGGACTTTGTTAACTACCTCAATCTGTCCATTAGACTGAGGGTAATATGGTGAGGCAAACTCGTGAGAGAATCCTAACCGAGATGAGAGTTCGACAAAGATCTCATTCTCAAAGTGTTTCCCATGGTCGGAATTGAATTGGAGGGGTACTCCAAAGCAAGATATGATGTGGTTAAAGAAAAAACGTGCTGCAATGTCAGCGGTGTTGTTGAAAGTGGGCATAGCTTCTGCCCATTTGGTGAAGTAATCAACGATGACAACGATGTATTTGTGACCATTGCTAGAGGGGGGATTACAAGTCATGAAGTTGATGCCCCATTTACAAAAAGGGCCGGCAGTAATGATAGGGTGAAGAAGAGAGGGGGGAGCTTGAGCTTTGTTGGCATAGAGATGACATTGCTCACATCGTTTCACGGCATGAATGCAGTCATGAGACAAGGTAGGCAAAAAGTAACTGGCTCGAATAATCTTTTGAGCAGTGGATATGCCTGAAAGATGGCCCCCACATGCGTCGTTGTGGTAGTCATTTAAGACTCTATCGGCCTCGTCAATAGTCAGGCATCGACGGAGGATGGTGTCGACGCCCCGTTGGTATAGGATGTCTCCAATGAGGAGGTAGCAAGGGGCCTAATGGTGAATACGATGACGATCATCTCGTGAAAGGTGGATTCCAAAATTTTGAGTGTGAAGATAGACGAGGAGGTCGTCGTACCAAGGATCATCCAATGTGATGTAAAAGAGATGTTCGTCAGGAAAGTCAGTGTTGACGGGAGCACTGGTGGTGTCAGAGGGGAGGGCTATGACAAGTTCAGCGAGAACGAGGGCCTTCTTACTCTTAGGTGTTGAGAACTCGAGGTCGTACTCCTGAAGGATAACGATCCATCGAGCAAATTTGTCGTTAACTTGCCGACGGCTGAGCAAGTACTACATAGGGTTGGAATCTGCGACGACCTTTGTTGTGCGAAGCAGAATGTAGTGGCGCAGTTTCTGGACTATGAGGAATACTGCAAGAGCAAGTTTCTCTTCGCGTTTATACTTCAAGGGTGGCCCTGAGAGGTTTTTACTAATGTAATAAATGACATGTTCACGATTGTCATCACCTAGCTGGACAAGGACGCCGGCTACTGATACAGTGGATGCTGATACGTAGAGGATATAGTCACGATTATAGTCAGGTGCACTAATTAAAGGTACATTTGAAAGTGTTTTTTTAAGATCGTCAAATGACTGTTGGGCATGGTCGTCCCTGTGAAATGGGATGTCGTGACATAGTAAGCGAAGGAAACCATGTGTGTGTATGGCGTAATCTGGGACAAAGCATCTAAGAAAGTTAGCTTTGCCCTGTAGACTCTGAATTTGTCGTAAATTTTGGGGAGGTGGTATTTTAGTGATAGCTTGGACTTTGAGGGCGTCCACGGTAATACCGCTTTGGGAAACAATAAAACCAAGGAGGCGCCCTGCGGTGACACATAACACACACTTGAGAGGATTCAAGCAGATGTTATACTGACGACACCGTTGAAAGATGATTCGTAAATAATTGAGATGCTGGGTGTGTTTCTTAGATCGAGCTGTGAGGTCGTCCAAGTAGGCGAGGATGATATTTTCCAAATCGTGAAAGATGTATGTCATAGCCCGCTGGAAAGTTGCACCGGCATTATTTAAGCCAAAAGGCATGACATGATATGCAAAATTACCCTATGGGGTAGTGAATGTGGTTTTATACTGATCGGCTGGGTGGATTTGAATTTGATTATAGCCAGAAAATCTTTCCATAAAGGAGAGAGCCTCGTGGCCGGCGCAGTCGTCGATAATTTGATCGATGAAAGGCATTGGAAAGTTGTCTTTGGGACATGCGTGATTGAGATCATGAAAGTCTGTGCAAACGCGAATAGTTCGCTATTTTTTCTTAATGGTTACAGGGTTGGAAAACCATGAGGTATAGGTGATGGGGTAAATGAACCCGGCAGCGCGTAACTTGTCAATTTCGACTTTGATAGTCGTGGCTTTGGATGGGTGTAGCGGTTGCTGTTTTTGGCAGACTGGTGTAATGTCGGGCCAAGTGTCGATGCGATGTTCGACAATAGAGGGATCAAGGCCAGGTATTTTAGTGTATGACCAGAAAAAAATATCCCTATATTCTTGGAAGAGGGATTTATATGCCGTGATTTCCTGGGGAGTGCAAGCAACTCTAATGGTGATTTCTTCGACGATACCATATTTAATGGAAATGTCGATCTTAATGGTGGGGGAAATGTTGTCCATGTTTCCTTCTTCAAAAGCATCTGGGGCAGGAATGGGGTTGTTGAACCAGTCGATAGGCCCAGATGGGATAAAATCCTTGGTTTTGACCGCGTAAATGGGGTTTTGGTTAGGAGGCATGAAAGCTTCTTGTGGGTAGAAGAGTGCGCGATGGTGTAGTGCATCCCAGGGAGAGTCTGGGTGGTTTAACTCTTCGAGTATTTCTTCGTCGCATTGGAAGTGATGGGAATATAAGGGGTTGTGGGGAGTGATATTGGTGATAGTGGTCGTGTGGTTTCCCCTTGATGAAGAAGCAGGGGGAAAATGGTTAGGAGATGGTGAGGGTTCACTCGACATAAACCATATATTGAAGAACTGAGGGGTACCCATGGTGGTTGGGTGTAAAATGTCTGTAGGGGAATGAGCAGGAGAGTTGGGGGGGTTGGGGGGTGAATCCTCAGATAAGTCATCTAAGAACCATGGAGGCGTTGGGAGGGCCTCGGGCTCGGGAAAAATGACATGAAGATCCTCTAGTGACGAGGTAATGTCAATTATTGCCTCTGCGGGTTGGTGAAGCAGAGTCAATTGGCGTTGCCTGTATTCAAGGATCATAGGACATTGGTATGTGAAATGAGCTAATGAATCATAGAGAAAGCAAGGGCCTCTCATACATTCATTGACTGAAGTGGTGACATAGCGGATGTTAGTGATATTTGTTGAGGAGGACATAGCAGGACTGGGATTGCTCTGGAAGTTCTGGCGTACGGCAGCTAATGTCTGCCTAAAGTGTGGCAGAGCCAGGCAATTATGGGTATAATGGCCATACTCTGAACATATAGCACAAGCATATTTGGTCCTCAACCTTTTACTACTGGAAGGGGGGGTGGTAGTGGCAGGACTAGTAGTAGTGGCGGGTGTTGGGGGAGTTTGATTGAGTGGGATCAAATTCCGTAATTCTGGTAGCGATGGACAGTTGTTGGTTTGGTGGCCCTCTTTCTCACATAGTGCATAAGGTGGTGGGATGCGTGGAGGAAGTGGAGCTGTGGGCTCCTTCTTCTTTCTCTTGCCCCCAGCTGTGGCAGGAGGGTTAGTGAGTGGGGGTGTTGTTGGAGTAAGAATGGGAATCGTCATGGGGATTCCTTCTTTTTGGAGTGGGAGAGATGGTCGAGGGACCATCTCTGGTGGGTGAAAATACCAAACTAGGATTGCTAACACCATATTAGGTAGTGTGAGTGTTGTGGCTACTTAAAAAGATTCGATACTTGGTGGAGGGTAAAAGAAGAGAATTTGAGTGATGGCTTGGGGAACCGTCTCCCAAACTGGGATATGTCCTTGGGGAGAGGTGGAATCAGGACTGGTGGGGTCGACGAGTGTGTGGGAGGTTCTGGAGGGGGGGTTTCTGTGACGGGTGGGATGTCAGATATGACAGAAGCCTCTGTAGGAGGAAGGGTATCCTCTGTGTGAGTTCCATTAGATGATATGACGCATACTTGATTAGCAGGATGAAGGAGTGGTGGTGCTCCATGGTACGCCCTTAACAAGGATGGATCTTTACAAATCCCAGGACCCATCTCGATGAGTGGATATGTGTCGTGGATTGTGTGGATGAGAGGAAGAATGTTATCGATGTTGGCAGATGGGTTAGGCTCATAATGTGAGACTTGGTCAATAGTAACGATCTTCCCATTGTGAGGGAATATCATTGTCCGAAAGACGGAAGATGCCATTGCCTTCATAGTGTACATGTAGCTACGATCGAACAAGATATTATAATCGAGAGGGGCATTGATAACTTCGATATCAATGAGAATAGTCTTGTCCCCAAGTTCGACGGGGTCATTTTGGAAGAGCCCTTCAGGAGACGATGGGCATCCATCATAAGATCGTAATGTGATGGCAGAGGGTATGAGTTCTGAGGAACCAAGTTTTTGCCATACCATTTTGGACATAATGCATGTAGATGCACCTTCATCGATGATACATTGATGAACTGTGATGTTCCATATTTTTACTGGTATTTGAAAAGTGATCAAGGTGGGAAGACGAGGTTCTCTGCTGTCAATATCAAAGGTAATGAGTCGGGTATCTACGGGGTCGACTACCCCCAAGGCAGAAAGTAATGATTTTTGCTGAGTAGGACAAGTCTGGAAGACTTCTAAGACTGACATGGCAGCTGGAGATTATGCTAAGTTGTCTACCAAACTATAGTTATGAGTTGCCCTAGCCTGTGGGTTATGGACATTCCTGCGTAATGGGATGCGAGGGATGCAAAGTGGTGGTTCAGCGCCAGGGCGAGGAATCACCAACGGGGGACTCATAGGTGTAGGTTTTGTCTCTAGCGGGATGGGAGGGGACTCAACGGGTGTATGATACTAACGATTATGTGTTTGTAGAAGGATTTTCTCCTCTCTTGTGAGGAGAATTGTGTGATCTGCTGGATTGTTGGGATTGAGGTATTGTCCCACCTAAAGTTGGGGATGTTGTGTGTCTTGTTGGGTGTTTATCACACCTTGATGTGGTATAGGATTTTGCAGCACGGCGGGAGGGGGTTGTTGCACATATTGTTGTGGTGCCTGCTGAGGGGCAGGCGGTGCGGGAGAATGGGGAAGACTACTAAAGTCTTTCAACCATTTGAAATCAGTGATTTGGGGGTAATGATGAGTGTAATGGCCGAAATCACCACAAAGGGAACAAGGGAAGATGGTTTTAACATTGTTTTTATTTCTCCCTTGGCGTTTATTATTATTGCCCCCTTGGGGGTTTTGGTTCCCTTGATTCTGGTTGCCCCCAGTGGGTTGGTGCTGTGGGGGTTGATTCCTGCCTTGACCTGGGTTGTTGTTATTCCTGTTTCGTCCTTTCTTCTTGGCATTGTTTGATGGATGGGTTGGATTGGATGTATTCAACGGTTCAAAACTTTGGTATTTTTGAACAGCAGAGGGTTGAACAAAATTCACCCCCGCATGAGGATGTGGGGGAGCCATGGGTTGTGGAGGACCAGGAAATGGGAAGTATGGATTCTGTGGTGGTACCGATCCATACGGTACATAGGAAGGTGTAGTGCTTTCGCTAGTACTATAAGATGAGGTTGAGGGAGTACCATTGTTTGTTGGAATAGGTGGATGTATGGGAGGTGTCGGTGGTGGTCCACTAATGGGTGGAGGTATAGCAACAGGGTATGGTTGTTGATAACGGGGTGGGGGATAATAAGAAGTGCCCTCGTATGTCGACGGGTATTGAGGTGTTCCATACATCGACGGTGGTTGGGGTTGTGGAATGTGGTGAGTGGTGACACCAATTAGTCTGTCTGCTGAGTGAGACATCCCAGGTTTGTCTTGGCCAAATGGCACAAGTTTTGGAAGATCAGGAAGTACAGTGTATAAGTAACCTGACTGTGCATAGATGAGGTCATACTGATAGCTTCCTCTTCAGATTGAGGGAAGGTGGAAGCTACATCCTTACCGAGGAGAGAGACAAGTGATCTAAGAAACCAGTCGAGACACTGTTGCTTGGTGGTTTATGCTTTGCATAAACTACGTCGCCTATGCCACTCATGAATGTGGTCAGCGATATGTGTGGCTGAGGTTTGTTTGAAGTTAGAAAGTAGTTCTAGACCATTGTCGTGGAGGATGGGTAATTGGAAAAAGGTCAAGAATGCTTTGGCCAATGACTCAAAAGTTGCGTGGGACCCTGATTTTTCTTCGAAATACCATTTAGACGATGGGCCAGTGAGTGTGCATTGAAATAATCGCAGTCTGATGGAATCATCCATAATGCTATTGGAGGAGAACCATAGGAGAAACGTCATGACATGGTTGGCAGGGTCATCACTTGCCTTTCCTTCAAACTTTGGTATGTCTGAAGGTAGTTTGGTTGGCATTGCAGGCCATGTGGGATCATGCAATATAGGATCATTGGGGAGTTTGCTAAGATCTGGTATGTTGAGAGAGGCCAAATATGGCATCTGCAGTGGGGGGGAGGATTAGCTCTGGCCATGGTGTGAGTGTGTTGTGAACCTGACCCTTGAGGGGGGCTAGGTGGGTTAGTACTTCCTCCTTGAGAGGAAGTGGGTCCCCCACTTCCGTGTAAAGGAGAGCGAGTGAACAGATGACCTTGGGAAGTGGACCCAAGTAATGTAGAACCAAGCAAAGATGATCCTAAAATAGTAGCACTCACAGGAGTGTGTGAAGGAGGTGTTGATGAGCGAGCACGACCAAACACTCCCCCTAAGATAGGAGGGAGGTTTAGAAAGCGTCATGAACGACGGGGGTTCTGTGGTTCCCCTATGATGTCAAACTAGCTGTGTGAATGTGTGCAAAGAGTGGTGAGAGTAATATAGAAACAAGAGCCTTTGCGTTGAATGTTTACACAATATATATATTCAAATCAAACTGTAATAAGATGTGCATCATACATAACATGTTTTTGAAGAAGAAGCATATATATCGGTAAGTGGGTTTTGTCCGCGTGGGGAATCAAAAGAAAGAAAATGCTTGTGCCCTAGAAGACGTAATGTCCTTCCTCTCAAATAGCATTGGACCTTCCAATAGCACTCAACAGTGGGGTCTGAAGTCACTGGAAGAGAAACTAGTGAAGGATGAAATAATTGGTTATAATGAGGGGTAAAGG
>JZKD02S0168025.1:806602-832095 GCA_000966675.3 Picea glauca
TCAACAGCATCATGCGAGAGAGAGAGGACAACATCATCAACAACATCAAGTGGGTGAGAGGACAACATCATCAATATCATCTTAGAACACTGACTGGCATATCTATAAATCATCGAAATTTTTCTTCATTGGTACAAAAAAATGATACATCATCATCATCATAGCACAAGGATGGCTCATCATAATACAAGACTGACTTTACGTCATAGTTGTCAAGCTGGAAGCTTAGTACTCGTCTCATCTCAATGTCTTGCTTTACGTCACAACACTCAGGCTGGAAGCAAGATACTAGACTGTCTTTACGTCACAACTATCAAGCTGGAAGCACGGTACTAGTCTCTCCTCATCGTCTTTCTTTACATCACAACACTCAAGATGCAAGCAAGATACTTGTCCTGCTTTACGTCACAACCATCAGGTTGGAAGTAGGATACTGGACTGGATTTACATCACAACTATCCAACTAGAATATTAGTGCTAGTCTTATCACATCATCTTTCTTTACGTCACAACCATCAGGTCAAAAGCAAGAGATGTCTCATCACAACATCTACTCCCCCTTTCGAGGAGGGTACTTTCGGCCTATACCAAGCTTATATCAAAAGTACTCAAACTTTATATGAGATAGTGGCTTGGTCAACACGTCAGCAACCTGTTCATCCGTGCTAATGTACTGGATCTTTAAGGCTCCTCTCTGCACCATGTCATGGATGTAATGATAACGAATCTCTATGTGCTTCGACCTATCGTGGAATACATGATTCTCTGTCATCTTTATGCAGCTCTGGTTTTCACATAGAATCAAGGTTGCTCTCATCTCTAAGTCAAATAGGTCGGTCAACAACTTTTGAATCCATATAGCTTCGCAGCTGGCAGAACATGCATCAATGTATTCTTCTTCCATTGTGCTGAGATAAATACTAGATTGCTTCCTACTCTGCCACGAGATCATAGCTGATCCCAAACTGAAACAACATCCTGAAGTGATTTTTCTATCAGAAACACTTCCTGCCCAATATGCATCAGTATATCCACTCAATGTGAAATCATGATCTCCATCATAGTTGAGACCACAATGTATTGTACCTTTAAGGTACCTCATCACATGTTTTGTAGCCACTAGGTGAACACATTTGGGTTCTACCAAAAACTGACTCGAGGTGTTCATGAAAAAACAAATGTCTCGTATGGTGTTTTTCAGGTACATCAGTGATCCAATAATCTGTCTATACAGTGTGGCATCAATCAACTCTGATGAAGTATCGACCGACAGCTTCAACTTCGCTTCCATGGGATTATTCATGGGCTTGCATTCCAACATGTCGAATCTCTTCAAGATTTCGGCCGTATACTTCCCTTGGTTAAGGAAGATCCTCTCAGGAATCTGTCATACCTCAAGACCTAAGAAATAATGCATTAGGCCAAGGTATTTCATTTCAAATTATGAGGCAAGTCTCTTTTTACATTCAGTGATGAGATTTTCTTCTCCAGTTAAGAATAAGTCATCCACATATAGCACTAAGATTACTGGATCATTGTTCATGATCTTGAAGTAGAGGTTAGAGTCTGCTTTACTCTTGGTAAAGCCTAAGCTCGTCAAGAAACTGTCTATACGGCCATACCAAGCTCTAGGAGCTTGAATTAATCCGTATAAGGCTTTCTTCAATCTGCAGACATGAGACTTCCTGTCTTCAACCTCAAATCCTTGAGGTTTCTCTATATACACTTTCTCTTTGATGACACTGTTTAGGAAAGTTGTCTTCACGTCCATCTGGTGCAGCTTTCACTTCATCTTAGCTGCAAGAGATATGATGGTTCTGATCAAAGTGTACCTGGCCACAGGAGCGAATGTCTCTTCATAGTTAATGCCTTCCTTCTGGGAAAATCCACGAGCAAAAAATCTTTCTTTATACTTCTCAATACTTCCATCAGCAACATGTTTTATTTTGAAGATCCATCTAGAGGATACCACATCTTTATTCTTCGGTCTGGGAACTATTTCCCATACTTCGTTCTTCATTATGGATTGGTATTCCTCTGTCATGGCATCTTCCCATTCTTTCCTTTGAATGGCTTCTTCAAAGAAGGTAGGCTCCTCTTCTAGGAGATCACACATCAAAGCCATATAACTGAACAATGGCTTTGGTCTTTTCACCTGTCTCATAGTTCCTTGGGGAACACCGTACTTATCTCCATCTTGAATAAGATCACTAGCCCAAGCTGGCTTTCTTTTATGGAGGATCGTCATCTGAGGAGGTTCTTGCACTTCTACTATATCATGGTCTTCTAGAAGTTCCTCATCAGGGGAAGTCACGACTTCCCTCACTGATTTTGTAGCTCTGGGAACCTCCCTCATTGTAGTACTGGGGATTATAGGTTCCTCTTCATATACTTCTTCAAGCTGGCATAGGTTAGATTTCTTGAGCGTTTCATCTTCATCAAAGGTCACATCCCTACTGATATCAATGTGATGGTGACCTGATATATAAATTCTGAAGGCCTTGGAGACCTCACAGTATCCCACAAATATTCCCTTCTTTCCTGAAGGGTCCAACTTGTTTCTCTTTTCTTTAGGTATATGAATAAACACTGAACAGCCAAATATTTTTAGATGGCTTACCTCTGGCTTCTTTCTGGTGAACATCTCTTCCGGTGTCTTGAGCCCAAGTGAACTATGGGACAATCAGTTCTACACATATACAGTTTCCATTACTACTTCTGCCCATAAGCACATAAGAATATCTTGATCATGGATCATAGTCTTCACAGCTTCCATTATGGTTTTATTCTTACGTTCAGCTACACCATTTTGTTGGGGATTATAGGGAGTAGTGAGTTCCCTCTTGATCCCAACATATTTGCAGAAGTTCACAAACTCTTTTGAGGTATATTCTCCTCCATTATTTGACCTGAGTATATTAATATTCCTTTCAGAAAGGTTCTCTATCAAGGCTTTGAATTCCTTGAACTTGCTAAACACTTCATCTTTAGATTTCAAGAAATATATCCAGGTTTTACAAGAGTAATCATCAATGAATGATACATGATATATATACCCACTAATGGAGGATGATGGCATTGGGCCACATACATCAGAATGAATGAGTTCTAGGATTCCTTCTTCCTTGTTGTCCCTCTTCGGAAACGGGTTCTTGATGTTCTTTCCTTGTGCACATCCATTGCATACACCTTTATGGTCACCTTTGAGTTCTAGAAAACCTATGACCGCTTTGCATATGTATGGTAGTGCCTTGTAGTTGATGTGGGCTAACCTTCTATGCCAAAGTTCACATGAGTTTTCAATGGCATGGGTCATGGTAGCCTCTGAGTGACCCTTTATTTTATACAAGCCATTTTCTTCACTTCCAATGATGATTGCTTCATTTAAGGTTTCTCCTTTAGCCCACATAAGAACTTATCCATCTATAAAGAAAACTATGAAGCCTTTCTTTTCTAAAGATGAAATGGAGAGTAAGTTCTTCTTTAAGCCTGGTACATATAGTACGTCCTTCATTTTTAGTGAATTCCCTGAATTCAGTTTGTGGTTTGATTCTCCCACTCCCTTGATTGGATATTGGTAATCATCTCCAAGTGTCACTTTCTGAGAAAACTTATTTTTTGAGATACAAGAGAGAATGTTTCTTTGTCTCATCATGTGTTTGGATGCACCACTATCAATGAGCCAAGTGTCCTCTTCGGGTGTTACAGATCATGAGAGGGCCGAGATCAGGACATGGTCTTTGATCTGCTCCCTTATCATCTTTGCGAGGGGATATTCATCATCGAATACATGGGCATGGAGCCTCTTATGTTTTCTCTTGTATTCTTCTCATCTGGCTAGACAAAACTTTACAATGTGCCCCATATTGTCACAATGATAGCATTGTACAGATGAGTAGTCCCTTTCCCTTCATTGTCCTTTCTTCTGAAATATCCTTGGATGAAATTATTTATGATTGAATTTGTTTGACTGTTGAGGCTCTTTGTGAGTCTCCTTTTGGAAGAAGGGTTTCTTCCTTCCTCCTTTGGTGTGAGTAGCTAGGGCTTGATCATCATCTCTTGCTAGTAACGCTTCATGATTCACTACTCTTGTTTCTTCTTGGATGCATTCTTCCCATAGACTATCAAACTTCAGTTTCTCTATTCTGGCACATATCGTTTGGATGAATTTAGGGTCATCATTATGAGTTCATCTTCATCTATGGTATCTCCAATAGCTTCTAATTGTTCTTTGAATTCTAATATTCTGGAGAAATATTCCTGAATCGTTTCTCCTTTATGCATCCTTGTATTCTTTAGTTGATTTCTTAGATTTATCTTCTGGTTTATGTTGTTTCCTTCATGCAGTCTAGTCAAGGCATCAAACATCTCTTTCAGAGTCTTCTTAGATGACACATAAGGAATTAGGTGGTCTTTGATTGAATCTGCAATGATTCTTTTGGCCCTGATTGTGTCCTTTTGACGCTTTGCCTTTTCTACAGCATCTTGCTAAGTCATTCTCTTCAAGAATGAGGCCAATCCTATACTTCCAGGCATGGAAGTTTTCCATTCCTTCTAGCTTGTCAACAAGCTTAATGCTTGCATACATCTTTACCTGGAGCTAGGAAAATGAATGAAAAATGAAAATGCTCAAAATCAAAATCTAAACTTACCAGGAGGTGAGCTTAGCTAAGGAGAGTAGCCTGGTGTGTTTGGATCTAAGAAAATCCAACTTTTTCTCCTCCAAATTTGATCTGCGTATTTTTGGACTGGTGCTTCTGGTACCTCTGGTACTTTGGTACTTCTGGTACTTTTGGTACACTGGTTTTCTGGTACTTCTGGTACTTTGTGAAACTAGGGTTTCACTTTCTGGGAGATCCAGCCACTGAAAAGGTGCGCTGAGAGTGACAAAGTGATCCTTAGGGGAGGGCACACTTTTCTAGATGGTCTTGCGGATGTAAAGCTTCATCATAAAAAATCCCTAATTTTCATGTACGACAACAGTGATGTTTTTCGCTCTTGTGAAAGATGTTTCCTTCAGCTTGGCTCTGATACCATGTTAATGTTTAAGCCATTATTATATTTCTTTGCATTTCATTAGCTAACAATAGCATAATACAAGATCACTGAGAAATACACAATCACAAGAGACACAACATTTATCTTGGGAAACCCTCTATTGGAAGAAAACCCAACAAAACTTCTTTATTATAGATAGCCAATACAATTCCAAGAGATCTCATAAACTAATACAAAAGATCCTCTCCCAGATATGCACCACTCTCTCTCCTTCTTTTCTAATTGCAGATCTAAAACTTGTCTGACGAAATGAGCAAGTGAGTTGTGTGTCTAAGTGAGGTGCTAGCCTCCTTATTTATATTAGACTGGCACGTGTGAAGTGTCTCTTCATTGGCAAGGCCGAATTCTTCAATTGGGTGGTTATAACCACCTTTATTATGTTTTGGGGCCTCTTTAATATCTGTTGGGTCTGACTTCTTATTCTGCCTATTATAATTATCATTTGACTAATCCGCAAAAGGGGATTTGGTCCTATTACAATAGCTGACATGATCAATCCACAATGGGGATTGATCCAATGAATATATCAAATAATAATAAGAATACTCTTTGTAGTTACATTATTTCAACAGGTTTGTGGATTCCGGAGCATCAGTACATATGACATTTAATAAGATGTGGTACACTAATTGTAAAGAAACATAGAATGGAGCCAACATATATCTTGGAGATGATTGTGTTCATTGGATCAAGGGATATGGAGACATTCCTATGACATTGTCAAATGGTATTGTTCGACATATTTTCAATGTGGTGTATGTGCCAGGGATAAAGAAAAAATTGATCTCTGTGTCCACCAACACATATCAAACTTGAAGGTTTAATTCTTCAAGAATTATTGCATAGTGAAGGATCTGTTGGACCAATTCAAAATTGTTGCAATGAGAGTCAGAGCAGGAGGCCTATACAAACTTGATGTTATTAGCAAAGCACATCACGCACTGACTTCTGCAACTATGCCAACATAGATTCTTTGGCATCAAAGGTATGGACACATCAATCATCATTATTTATTGTTATTGTAGAAAAAGAATATGGTTGAAGGACTTCCCAAGTTAAAGAATGAGAATGTTGCTTGTGATGGATGTGCATTAGGAAAGATGCACAGAGATGAATTCCCCTCTAATCCTGATAGGAAAAAGAGAGATGTGTTAGATCTTGTGCATACTGATGTTTGCGGGCCTATGGAGACTAGGTGTTTAGGAGGTTCATTTTACTTTGTTTTATTTATTGATGATTGAATGAGATACACATGGGTTTACTTCCTTAGAAGAAAAAGTGATGTTTTCAAGTACTTTAAGGAATTCGGAACCATGGTGGTAAAACAGACAAGAAAATCCATCAAAATCCTCCGTTCAGATCAAGGGGGAGAGTATAAATCAGGGACTTCATCAAATATTGCAAAGATCATGGAATAGTACAACAATTTACAGTACCTCACACTCCACAACAGAACGGAGTCGTTGAAAGGAAAAACGGAACTTTGGTAGAGTGTGCATGCAGTATGATAAAAGGTAAGAATCTCTCGAATGCATTTTGGGTTGAAGCCATAAACACTGCAGTTTATTTAAAGAATAGAAGTCCAGCAAGGTGTCTTGAAAAAGTTACTCCTTTTGAAGCCTTGTATGGTTCCAAACCTGCAGTTCTTAATTTGAAAGTATTTGGGTGTAAGGATTTTGCTCATATTCCAAAGGATAATAGGAAGAAATTGGATGCTAAAGCCATTAAATGTATTTTCATAGGGTACTGTTCTGAATTCAAATCATACAAACTGTTTGATCCTTCTAATCACAAAGTATTTGCAAGTAGACATGTACTTTTCCATGAGCAGGAAGTAGGAAATCATGACAATAACATTCATAAGGAATGGCATAGACTTCTTGATGAAGGAGTTAAAGAAGAGCAGCAACAGCCACCACAACAGCAGCCACAACTGCAACAACAATGACAAGAAAGACTCAGTGATATGGATACTTCAAACAGTCACAGTTCACCTAGAGGAGAAGACAGATATTCACAAAGTGGGGAGGACGATAATCAGTTGGGAAGATCTTCACGATAGGTTCAACTCCCTGAGAGGTATAGAGACTATGCCCTAATGAGTAGTATTTCAAATTTCATAGAACCCATGAGTTTTGATGAAGCCAATGAACATGAATAATGGAAAAATGCAATGGAGGAAGAATATGAATCTATAATGAAAAAAAATACTTGGGAATTGACTGAATTGCCTAAACATAAAAATCCCATTGGATGCAAATGGATATACAAACCCAAATTTAAATCAGATGGTAGTATAGACAAATATAAGGCTAGACTATTGGCAAAGGGGTATTCACAAACATAAGGTATTGATTATGCTGAAACTATTTCACTAGTAGCTAAATTGAATACTATCAGATTGTTAATTTCTTTAACTACAAATTACCATTGGAAGCTACACCAATTAGATGTTAAAACTGCATTTTTGAATGGTGAGTTAAAGGAGGAGGTTTACCTTACTCAACCTGAAGGGTTTGTGGAACACATGAAAGCACACTTAGTGTGTAAGTTAAAAAAATCATCGTATGGACTAAAACAGGCACCTAGGTCATGGTATGAGAAGATAGACTCTTTCTTTCTTCAATAGGGTCTTATGAGGAGCAAAAGTGATCCAAATCTGTATACCAAATTTGATGAGGAAGGGTATATAGTATTGATTTCCTTGTATGTTGATGATTTGATAATTACAGGAAATGCAGAGAAATTAATTGATGAAATCAAGGAGCAGTAGTCACAAGTTTTTGAAATGAAAGATCTTTGTGAGTTACATTATTGCCTAGGCCTTGAAGTTTGGAGAAATGCAGGCCAAACTTTTTTTTTGTTAGAGTAAGTATGTCAAAGAAGCACTTAAGAGATTCAAAATGGATCAGTGTAAATGTTCTATTGTTCCCATGCAACAAAATGCGAAACTTTCTTATGATGATGGTTCGAAGAAGGTGAATGGCACTGTGTATAGAGAGCTGGTGGGTAGTTTGAATTATCTCACCACAACCAGACCTGATATTGCATATTATGTGAGTATGTTAAGTCAATTTATGGATAAACCTCATGAAAGCCATTGGAATGCAGCAAAGGCGGTACTCAGGTATCTAAAAGGAATAATTGATTATGATATTAATTATACTGATGCATATGATATTGAGTTGACAGGTTACTCAGATTTTGATTTGGCTGGTAATCCGAATGATCGAAGATCAACCACTGGATATGTGTTTGGCATTGGATCCAGGGTTGTGTCATGGAGCAGTAAAAAGAAGCCTACTGTATCTTTGTCTTCTACTGAAGCAGACTATAAAGCCTTGTGTGAAGGAACTTGTGAAGTTGTTTGGTTGAGAAAACTTCTTCAAGATGTTGGAGAAGAACAAAAGGAACCTACAATGATCAAATGTGATAATCAAAGTTCAATCAAGTTGGCGAATAATCCTATTTATCATGCAAGGAAAAACATGTTGATGCTCAGTTTCATTTTGTTAGAGAAAAGTTGCAGTCAAATGAAATAACTCTTATGTATTGTAATACTTGTGAAAATGTTGTTGATATTTTCACTAAGCCTCTTGGAAAGATTAAGTTTGAGTTGTTTAGGGAGATGTCAGGTGTAGAAGTCAATCCATTCTCATTAAGGGGGAGACTTGGAAATAATCGAGCAAGAGTCAGTAGCGTAGTTGAACTCTACTTCACTTAATGTAGATCCTAGTTATCTGTGGTTTGTTGTAACCGACTAAGTAGAGTCGTTTCCTATATAATGATGTAATCAATCCTCATTCAATAATATAGATTGTGATCGTAGCCTCACCTATGTTTGTTTCTCATAATTCTCAGTGCTACATCTTTCAAAAGAATGTACGCCCAATGCACCAATAATTATGGTTTCTATGTAAGCCAAATAAACCAATAATTATGGTTTTTGTATTAAAAACGTACACCAATAATTATGGTTTCTGGATTAAAAACAATAAAATAAATAATCAGTGGTAATCAAATTTCTACCTGCCTAACTATCTATTTAATTGAATCTATATGTTGAGAAAAATAATAAATAGTAGTAGTAGTCAAATTTCTACCAGTGTAACTATCTACTTAACTGTGTACTTAATTGACACGATCTTAATTTTGGATCTATCAAGTATTTAGAAGGATAAAATCTCTCTATGTGTAAACCTTTTTTAGAATGTAAAACTTGAAAACAAGTTAAATGTTTGCACATCTAGAGATTGATCCCTCTCAACATTTGTTAGATAGAGGGTTAAGACTGATGTATATTCATTATAATTATAACTAGTATGGGAGAGATGATGATGCTTAATATGTTAAGTGTTATGTTAAAATTAAAATTAAAATAATAATAATAAAGTTAGTTTAATTAATAATAATAATAATATTTATAAAAATAAAGTTGACTTAATATATGGAGTTATTAATAGTTACTTTAATTTGATATATAATTACTTTTTTAATACATTTAAAAAAAATCAAATATTTTCTAATATTAATATATTATAAAATATATTTATATATTAAAAAAATATATTGATTTGAATTTATTTTGTTTTAGCTTTAATTAATATATGAAGAAAACAAATATCCATCTTAATTCTTGATTTCTCAAGTAATTAGAGTCATCAAATCTTTCTAGATAAAAGTTTTTTTTAGACTCCAAAATTTGAGAAAAATTTACAAATTTGATCCCTTTAAACACTTATAAATCTAAAGTTAAAATGAATTATTAATATTTAAGTGAATATAATAACAATACAAATAATTTGATAAATATTTTTACAATACAAATACAAATTTCAGATGTCAGAGATTTATTCTATTGTTACAAACTAATAAATATGTAAAACAATAAAACACTATTAACCCCTTTTCATAGATGTTATAATATAATTCAAAAATACAGTGATGAAATATAATTAAATAATTATAAATAATAGTTATAAAACATGGCAAGGAACAACATATGAGAAGAGGTCTTCTACAAATACCTGAAGAACTAAGATCGAATTAATAAGTAAAAATTGATTTGTACATACTGAGGGAGAAGAAGCGCTCTCGCTGATCATAGAATCTGCAAATTTTCAACCATACTCAACTTGTGGAGGTCAATTTTTTTATGTGGGGGTCATATTCTTCTTGAAAGGTCGATCTGAACCTCTATAGATTCCCACCATATGTAACAGTTCACATTCTAATAAAGGAGAGATCAATTTATGGTATTCATTGGTTGTTGTAATGATTTGGTTAAGTTGTTTTCATTTGCAATCTTTTTGTCATAATTTGCATGCAATATAAAAAAACTCTATTTGACATCAAATCCTTGTTTATTCCTTGAAAACCACATTGAGAAAACAAATTAACAAAACAAAAAACATAACAACATCAGCAAGGGGTTCTTATAGTGGGGTTTTAGTGGGGTTTGAGCTTCTTGGCAAACTGTTTGATGAAAGTCTTGAACCACATAACCGGAAAAACATAACAACAATAAACTATACAATCATGACAAAAGTAAGGACTTACAGTAGGGTTTGAGCTTCTTGGCAAACTGTTTGATGAAAGTCTTGAACCACATAACCAGAAAAACATAACAGTAAACCATACAATCATAAAAAAAGCAAGGGGGAATATTATAGAGAGTGTTGTCAATAACCCAAGAACCTTATAACACATCATTTCAATTACCCAAGAACCTTATAACACATCATTTCAATGGAGATATCCATGAAATAACCATCAAAGAGACCATAGATCAAACTGAGAGAAGTGGATCTAAATCTTTCACTCAGTTACCAATTGAATTCTCTATGTTTAAACATAGTTTTTAAAGTATGTTTTGAAGTTTTATGTATTGACAACTCATCTATTTTGCAATAAATGACACACCAGTATCATGCACACTTGGGAATCCGAATACATAATGCATGTGGTTAAAGAGATGCATGTGTCCAGGCTTGGAATTTCAAATTTACCTTGCCTATCAAGTGAGAATTTAATGACACTCATATGTTTTCATGCATGTCCTTTTACATGTTATGCATATTTTTGAGTGTCAATTTTTTTTGTATTATTATAAGTAAATTTTATTGTCATAAATTTTTGATGTGCAATACCTTCTCTAATAGCATGGAAACATATGTACTATAACAATTATCCAACTTATTTATTGGTTATATGGGTTAAATTTTGATAGCATGGAAAAGAAGCTCAAAGGAATTGAAGGTGTTTGAGGAGACCTCTAAAACTCATCCGAATTTGTGAGCGGAATGAAATGAAAACATAGGTATAAATTGAATTTTATTAAATAAGAAATATGTTGAAATTGCAATATGTAGACTGAAACATGCTTGCTAGAATGGTGATGTCTACACTCATTTACAAGAAGATGAGTACAACGAGGCTCCAAATGAATTTTTAAATAAAAAATGAATGCCAAAACCCTAGACATCAGAAAGCCTAACCCTAGGAGATGAAGCATGAAAAGTCATGTGGGCCCATTGGGGTAAGTTGGTACATCAACTTCACGGGGTAGTAACTTCTGCATACGGTGCACGATAGCCCGTTGGGAATACACATTATGCCTTCACTCTCTCATGTGATTGTGGTGGACCCAAAAAATGTTGTTTTCGCACTCAAAATGGTCGAAGATGAAAACTAAAACTCCAAAGATGAAATCTATATGTGAGCTAGTTGGAATAGGTGGATGGCCACCAATATCCACCTGGATCAAAACCACATATGGGGGGTTGGCATAGAGCCAACTATAAGCCCCCAAGAATCTCAAAGAAAACCCAACTTATTTATTAGTTATATGAGTTAAATTTTGATAAATCACTTAAATGAAATTGATTAATTTTGATAAATTACTCTTAAAATGGTAAATGAAATTAATTAATTTTCACTAAATTAAATTAACAACATTTAAATAAAAAAGGATCAGGTAAAAACATTTCAATCATAATTTTTTACAATCATAATAACCATAATAGAGTATTCTCATGAACTAGCAGGATATAAAAAAACATTTTTTTATAAAAAGCATCAAATAAATAATTGCAAAATGCTCAAAAAATAAAAAAGATTCTCAAAAGGCCGATCAGTCTTAACCTTGGACAAACATTGAATTGACATGCTTGGTGTATTGCGATAAAAAAGCGCTCCATTCGAATGCGACAAAGCTCTTGAATGAAACGTGGGAATTTCATACGTTGAACAATTAGATATAGGAGTAAGTTAACTAGGGAGCAATCTTCCCTCTTTTAAAGTAAAAAAATGGGTATGAATCGGGTCAGATTTTCAAGGGTAGCTTGAGTTTGGCATGGATGAAAGTTTCATGCATTTCAAATCCTTAATTCAAGGGTTTTGTCCCATTTTAAACCAACCCAGATGCTCAGAAAATCGATCAGACTTCTAGATGAATCTGAAATTCAAAACTGCATCGAAAAACTTAACGAAAAATTAACTCTAAAAAGAAGATTGCTCCAGAGTTACCCACTCCATTAGATATATCTCATACTTATTGAGAAATCATTACAGAATTTTCCATGTACTCTACATTGATTAAAGTATTTTCAATATATAATATATATTTGTAACCAAAACCTCAAAATGCTTAATTGTCAACATCCTTTCTATCAATAATGGAATAGTAGTCTTGGGGTTCAATCTTTTCAATATATATTTGTACCGAAAACTTCAAAATGGTTAATGGTTAATTGTTAACATCCTTTCTATCAATAATGGAATGGTAGTCTTGGGATAGAACAACCCCAAAATCCAACTTCTTCCACCAAATAAACCAAAGCTGTAAGTTCCACAACAAGCCAATTTACTCCAAACCCTCAAACACCACCGATGAAAGATTCAAAACCTCTTCTTTCATAACTGAATTCTCCAACATTAAGAATAGATTCAGAACCCCAAGTTTGAAGAACCCAAAAAGTCGAGAGCTTGGTCTTTTTCTTGAATTCTGGGACCAACAACTCTTCTCACAAGTGACACTTTGATGTGTTAGGCCGAGTGATGAGCAATCCCATAACGACGAGGAGAGAAAGCAAGACTTTTGTATCCGTGTAAGGGCGTGCACGAAAATCGATTCCCTTTAACTTATAGACTACACGGAGTAGATATACACATTATAACATGGGCGTTGGTTAAACGTTCTAGGTTTTTCTCTCGGAATCAGGCGAATATTAAAGTAACTATAATAGGTAATTATAATAAAGTATGTTGAATTAACAATAATAATAATATTTATATAAATAAAATATACTTACACAAATATTTTTTAATATATATTTAATATATATTGATATATTTTATAATATTAATATATTTAAAATTTATTGTGTTTCCATTTACCTAACTTCAATTAATAGATTAGAATATAATGTAGTGGTTATAGAGTTGGTAATATCTTATAAAATACAATTAATAGATTAGAATATAATGTAGTGGTTATAGAGTTGGTAATATCTTATAAAATATAATAATATATTATAAAATATATTAATATTTTTTAATACTTTGATATGGATGTCTTAAAATAGTTTATTTCATAACATTTAGGTTTTATAACAAAAGGATATGTTCAATATTGTTTCTATGGGTTTTCAATCTTGATCATTTAATCATATCCGAGACAAAACCCTAATCCAATAACACTAAAATAAACAATACAGGGACATGATCTTTATCCTATGGATACGAATAACACTAAACAGAACCCCGGACAAAACCCTAATGATATGGATAAGAATAACACTAATGGAGGGTTATGGATTACCCTGCAAGGGTTTCAAAGGTGAGATGTTTATGAGGTTTATTCTTTATATGTTTATAATAATTATAATAGAATTTTGATATCACTACGAAGTCAATATTAAATTGGTGTATAAGATCCCCTTGTTTGTGGGACAAAAGGATTCTACCCCACTTTGTATTTGAACCTCTAATCCCTAAGGAGAAAACACATGTTCTTAACAATGAGGCCAACTCAAGCTGAGCAATGCTAAATTTAAGGCTTTAATATAGTACTCATACCTAACTCCATGCTATATTTTGAGAGTTTGATAATTAATAAATAAATACATTAACTATCTTTTTAAAATAATGAATTTAATAATAATAATAATAATAATCTATTTTTAAGATAACCGCTAGACCCCTTGTTTAAGGAGCCCCGTCTACACAAATAGTTGTTTAAATTGCATTTATGAATGCATAAATGGATTCACCGTGGTGAAAATTTGTGAAAATCTTGAGAACTCTGATTTACATAATTAACCTCTTAAATTTGCCTAATATTCCCTAAAATGACCAAAACATATAACAATTAAACTACTTAATTTCATAGAAACAATAATAAAATATTTAATAAATAAAGAACAAATATATTAACTCCTTTTAAAAGTAATGTATTTATAATATACAGCCTGAGTGGGCCTAATGGTTAAGAACATGTGTTTCCTCTTAAGAGGTCACAAGTTCAAATCTAGAGGAGGGTAAGGTATGTATACCTCTGTAGTGTTGCCTCTATAAGGATTCATAGTTTGAGTGGAATTTTTTCGAAAGAAATGTTTGTCTTTAATAGACTTTTTAAAAAGTTTTTCATGTTTAGTATTACTTGTAACCCATTGAGACCTAGGCCTTGTTTTCAACTAGGAATGAAGAATAGAAGAGAGAATTGACTCTATTCCATGAAATTGTATAAATTATTTTCTTATTAGAATCTTCAAACCACCTATTTCATAACATTTAGGTTTTCTAACAAAAGGATATGCTCAATATTGTTTCTATGGGTTTTTAATCTCAATCATTCAATCATATCCTAGCTAAATAAATGTTTGTCAACTAGCTTCCAATGAATTATATTTTTTATAAGGCCTTGCCTATTTGCACTAAATCCACTTCCAATGTTGTGTAGAGCGATGAGTAGGTCTTAGGTGTATTTCTATATAGATATCTTCATAATATTCATGGTTGGGATGGTGGAATGGTGATCCTTCTTCCTTAGGTTCTATTATGAGTACAAGGCATAAATGGTTCTTGGGGTAGGGATTGCCTTGTGTTGTTGTCCTCACTACAAGGAGAACACCTTGCAGAGGTTTTTATGGAACCTCCCCGAAAAATTGTTCCTCAACTTTTTATAGAAGAGGTTGTTAGTGGAGGTGGGTGATCGAAGGTTTTTTTGTGTGCATCTTTCGGAACTATATGCACCGGTGAGCCACTAAAAATACCACACTCGTGATAAAATATTAAAATGGACCATCATTGTTCATAGCGTTGGTTGATAGCAAATGCGAGCGATCATAAGTTTTTTGCAAACATTTTTTGTTGGTGAGCCTATACGACACATCTTTCTTAGTATTCAACTAAAACATAAAGTACCAATGCATAAATGTTCAAATGCACCATCAGAAGTTAGAAAAAATAGCAAGCATCGATCAAAGCACACCGATAGCATTGAATATTACGTATCAATGCATACACAATGTATGATGGAACACCATGGTAAGTGTAAATAAAAAGAAATTACCAGACAAATTTTCATTGTGACACCTCATCCAGTGCTTCTAATCTCTCAAGCAAGCACCGATGCTTACTATATTTTCACAAATGCTTTGTTTCTGGTGCTTCTCATTGATTTGAATAGCTCGACCAATCGATATTCCACACATTTCCATTTTTTGGAAATTACCACGAATTTTCATTTCCTCTCAATGGTGGAAGCATGCCTCCTCGAGACATAAGAATCTAGGTAATTTGTTTATTACCTTCCCATTTCCAATTTCATGAGTTTAAAATTTAAATTTATCTTGAAATTTGAGACTTTTTTCAAGTTTCTTTTCGTCTCTACGTAGTGTGTCATTTCAATTCAGCTCACCCCAGCACGGTGCATCATGTGTTAACTTCACAGTTATAAGCATTTTCGCTGGTGCATCCAAGTTTTACCTTAAATAGTGCTTCCTCTTAAATGACTTGAATCTAGTGCATTTTAAAGGATAATTCCCATTAAATAACGCTTCGGTGCTTTGCGAACTTTGAAGCATCGGTGTGTTCCATTTAACCAAGAAACTGGTTTAAAAAATGCAACAGTGCAATTAACAAATCCACACCAAAACATATATTGACCGATTTGGCATTGTGGGGAGTTTCCTTTGACACTTCATGTCTGATGCTCTACTATTCACAACACCTCATTAAACAAAATTATGGTGCTTCAATAACGTGGTTGTACGACCATGTTAATAGTAACAAATCACACCGCTTAATTTGCAATGAATCAATATAACAAAGCAATGCCCATACTGAAAAAACCACATTGGCATGTTATATTATACAATGCACCTCTAAACTATAATGTACCAATACTATTAGTTAGCGAAATCGCATCATTGTTAACACATTTCATAAAAAATGGGTTGTGTTGTGTTGTTTTGGTGGACACTCAGTAATCGGTTCTCTCGACAACATAACACATTGTTAAACAAAACATCGATGCTCCAATAGCACAGTAGCACTAGTGCATTTATATTAACACATCACACCACATAGGTTGATATAAAAAATTTCACATGTCGGTGCGCCTGGATCCAAACAACGCATTGGTAATGTAAATACCATGACACTGGGCCAAATTTTCACAAATTATCAATGCAATGCGTCTTATGGTGAACACCACTAAGATACTAGGAAGTGCGCAAATTGTGATAAATGCACCACAAATTTTTTGAAACAAAATGTTTCCTCTATGGTGCGTCAAATAACTAAAACACATCAGTGATGTGTACTACACCACAACGAGAAAAATACATAATAATTTACCATTTTGGTTTGTTTTATGGGATGCCCTATTACCGGTGTTTTCTAACACAAATACATTGGTATCACAACACATAAAAAGTTAAAATGGAGTGTTGATTTGTTGCATTAAACTAAATGCATCAGTGTGGTTAAGTGAGTTTCACCGGGGAAAATAGTTTAAAAATTATCATTTTGATGCGTCTTTTAAAATGTCCCAGTTAACAGTGCATCAAGAAAAGAAAACTTACTAATTAAAAGTGTTTGGTGATCAAAATAACATAAAGATTCTGTGTGTTTGATCCGAAATCGGATCCAGAAGCCTGATAGGGCTTGAAAAATGCTCAAAAATGAAAGTGCTTGGAATGCGACGTAACCTATGCCATTGCGTCCATCTCGTCTTCCTGATTCCGGTGGTATATTTACTTTGTCAAACGGGCTCCGTATGGAGAAGATATCACATTTTGTCTGAAAAGTCAAACAGGAAAAAAAATTGTTGTGCGGACGCTGACGTGGCATGTCCGTATGCTGATGTGGAAGGTTTGTATAGGTGACACGTGGAAGCTCCAGGAAGTGACACATGGCAGGCAGATTTGGACATTTGGGCGTACAACTGGACCTATCCTGAGGTGACACGTATCACCACTGAAAGGGTGACACATGGCATGGGTGACGTCAGCAGTTGACGTGGCAGAATGACGGGACAGTACGAAAGCTGACGCGGAAAATTGACATGGCAGTACGGCTCTGGTACGTGGACCAATAGGTGACTGACACGTGGCATGTATTGGTTGGTTTTTAAGGTGCCACGTGGCCCAGTCGTGGGCTGCCACATGGCACCCCGCGATTGGTTCATGAGTTATGTGTAAAATTGTTTGGCATGGTCAAGGAGTCGAACCCGCGACCTCCCCCTCGGTAGTGGACTGGCGGGGTTGGGCTAACCGCCCGCCCCCATGGTGGACCTTGTTATACGAATGGCAAAATAAATATTTGAATTTGTTTTAACATATGGTTGGCGAGGGAAAGGGTCGGGGCTTGGCCCCAGCCCTCGGTTCCATATACATTGCACGGGACCACACCATGTAATCGGGCGCCAAAACATAACGCAGAGCGCGGTTATTACAACGGTTATGTTATGGTTATGGGAGTTACAACTATAGGCCCGTGGCCCTATTGAAACCTACCACGACCGGGTGCCAACACAGTTTGGGGCCAGGGCTTAGCCCTTTGGGCTAGCGCTTGGCCTTATTAAAAGCATATGACCGTTCCAAAGGTGCGTGCAGCCAGGGCTCAGGGGCTAGCGCCGTTTTTATAACTATAAAGTGGGTTTGTTATTTAATTTTTGGGTTTTAACTATTGTTAAACCTATTTTAAATTAATTTACTCCATTTTTTGGAGTTATTGGGTAGTTTTGGAGCCTAACTTCTTGGAGGAAGTTGGAGATGAGCAACTAACTTCCCAGCTATATAACCAAGGCATGTTTGAGGCCATGGGAGAGCATTGAGGGCATTCAGAGTAGAGTTTTGTTGAGGAGAAGCCAAGCCAAAGCCATTTTGAGGCAGAGAAGCTTTTGAGGAGGAGACGTTGTCGGATCATTTCTGGGAGCTCCGGACGTCCGTTTTGCGTACTGTTTTCTTTGCATGGTTCTAGAGATCTGGAAGAACATGACTAGATCAGTCTTGTAGCCATTTGGAATTGCAGCGATGTACGTTTGAGCATTTGAAAAGAAATAAAGAAGCCTCTCCCACAGAGAAAAAGGCCCGGAGACGTAGGCAAAGTTGTGTCGAACTCCGTTATCAATCTACGTGTTATGGTTTGTTGTCTTTTATTGCATTTCAAATCTGAACATATGTATATGGCTGTTATAATTCCTCTTCTTTCCTCATTCTTCACTAAGTTTTCTCAAATGGTTAATTAACGCATGCAAAATTAAAACTCAACCATAGTCATTAAAAGATCCTACGGATCAATGTTTAATATAACCAAGCGCACCGCGTGGTTTAACATTAACAAAGTCTACTACATTAGTGCATTCCATAGAACCAATCTCCCCACATTACACATTTCATAAGTGAAATGGAATCGCCAATATTTTTGTATGACAACTCTTAACCGGTGCACTATATATCACAACGCATGACTATAGATATAGGTTGTTGACTAACAATGGTTCACTGGTGCGTTATATTTAACACACCTCAGTTTAATGCCTTATGTCTGATAGGGTGTAATACCCTGGTTTTGATTCCCTGAATTAATAATGTATTTTATTTATTTGATGAAAGGTCAGAGTGCATGAACAATTAAAAGGGGCCATAGTACCTAGAAAATGTAATATTTTTATCATTTTTTATAATAAAATACATTTTTGGCTACAAGATGGACAAGGACAAGATTTATAGGGGGGGTATGATTCCACGAGAGAGGGGGATAAAGGGGTCAAATCTTATATTATATTTTATTTACCCACCTTGGTTATTATTTGGGAAAAGTGGTTACATGAACTTATTGGAGGAAAGACCATGTGGTTTTTTATTTCCATGTAAATATATAAACCCCTCTTTTGGTATGTTTGTGGGTTACTCATTCATTGTTTCTCATCATTTGGTTCATCATTCATTCACTCTTCTTTCCCATTCTTGTGTTTTCTTGGGGAAAGGAAAATGAATTACTAGTGGTAACAACCATGGTTTGTTGATCTATTCCAACCATGAATTGTTTTTTATATGCTTGAGATGCATTGGCATGTGATAAACCTTATTCATTGTTGTGAATCCTAAGAGTCCCATCATGTAGATTCTTGATTAGATGCACTGTATCACTGGAAAGAAGTGGACAACTTGAGGGATTGCGTGGAAGTGAAGGGGGTTCAATGTCTTTTGGTGGTGTAGGCCAGAGAGAAGAGAGTTAGTTTACTTTGGATTATTGTGCATTTAGAAACCTGTGAGAGCTTGAGTGTTAATTGGTTTGGGAAGCCTAGTGTTGCTTTGGAACCCATCCTTTTGGATTCATAGCCTTGGATCGAGGGTGACCTACTGTTGAGCCTCAAAACATCAGTGTCTAAGATTGGGTGGAATGTCCTTGGTTTACAACTAGTTGGTGATTGGTTTTGTTTAAGATAAATTCTCTCTATCATGGCTTCCTTTGCTTGTAAATTTATTTCCGCTATGTATTATTATTATCTCTCAGATATATATTTATAATTTATTTTCTTGTTGGTTATTGTTGTGCATGGCATGATTAAGAATTATTTCAAATTCTAGCATGAATCTTGATTATTGCATGTGATTTTATTGTGTTTATTTCATGCTTCTTTATTAATTAATTGTTATCAGAATTCAAAATTAGTTCTTGTAGTGGGTTCTTGAAGTAGTGTGTCTCATACTGTTGGTGGTTGGGCATGTTACAGAGTGGTATCGGAGAATATGGCTCAAAAACTGGACTTGTATGGGTCTACAACCAGTGTGAATTTGAGCGAATTCACTGTTGCAGTTTTTGGTCTATGTGAATTTGGGGAAAAGTTGTAACATACAAAAGATATATAATATTAAGTGATAATAATAATAATAATAATAAATAGTTATTAATTGTCTAAGGGATGCATCCTTTCATGGATGGTCACCACATGTGCCTTTAGGTTCTCTATATATTTGGCACTCTCGTTGTACATCTATTCATCATATACTATCTATTTTATCTCATTATATACATTCTTATTCAATTTATTTTTTTGTCCAATATCAATTACAGTTATTTATTCCATTTATGATGGATGTCCTTCATAAGAACCATATTGGTTCTTTACATTAGTATCAGAGAAAGTATGATCCCATCCTTTGGCTGCCAGACCTGTGGTCAAAAATTTGTTTCCCTTGGAAACGTCACTGTAGGCGTTTGACCACTCAAATTTTCAAATTTTCAAGTTTTTGGAACTTTGGTATTTTACCAAAACCTCGCCTTTGACCATTAGAAGTTAAGAATTACTCTGCTACCAAAAAAAATTAGAAGAAATACCAGGTCATATTGTTGCTTGAAGAAAAAAGAAAAAAAAAACATAAAAGAAAAAAAAAAGTTTTCTTAAGGTGCAGTGGAAGAAGTATAAGTGCACACCAAGAAGTTTGAAGGAAATATTCGAGATTTGGTATTATTTAAGCTAATTGTCATTTAAAAAGTGAGAAAAAATAATTTAAAAGAAAAAGTTTCAAAGAAGAGGAAAAGTGAGTATTTTATTTTACCTTTGGAGATTTACCATCCCATGATTTTGGAAAACCATTGGTCCATGGTATTCCATACCATATATAATATGTGTGTGTGTGTGTGCATTTACCTCTAAATAAGTATTTCACAAAACTTAGGGTCATGTTTGTTGAGCCCTAACGAGCGCTAACAAATAGTCAAGAGTATAAAATGGATTTACAAGGTACTTTTTATAAAGTTTAAAAAGGATTAAGTCGTAAATTTTAAAGAAAATAAAGTGATAAGAATATTAAGAGTAATAATTTAAAAAATAAGTAAAAGAATAAGCAAAAAAGTGGATTGTTTTAAAAAGTGGGTTTTTGGAATTCATACAATTATCATTTATAAAAAATAAATGCGAAGTGAAATATGACATCTACAAAGAAAACATTTTCCGCAAAATGTCCCTATTCTGCAAAAGAGGAAGAGTATGAAAGGGGCCTTATGAATGGAACTTGCCCTTGTCCACATTGTAAAAAGAATTTTAATTTAGTAGAATATCAAAGCGACACGCATTGGGAAGTGAAAATAAAAGAATTAGAGAACTAACTAATTCATTATCAACAACACAACATAAATTTACAATTTCAAGTTGGGTTGGAGCAAATGATAGAAAACCAAGAAGAGAGACAAAAAATAAATATTGAGGGAAAATTACTAGAAAAAGACAAAGAGATTTCTTACTTAAAAAAACATAACCAAAAGTTATTGGTACAAATAAACAAGTCAAAAGATAAGAAGCAAAGGGATCATATGTTAGAAAAAGCTAATCGCGATCTCATTAAGAAATTAACAGAGAAAGATGAAGAGAATTGTTGTTTAAAGAACCATAATCAAATCTTGGTTGAAAAAATCAAGAAGTTAAAGAATGAGAAGAAATTATCTGAAAAAGATGAAGAAATCTCTTGCCTAAGAATACTTAATAAACAATTTCTCGCACAAATTAAAAGTTTAAACAACGAAATAACAAAAAAATTGGAATAAAAAACTGAGGACGATAAGTCAGGAAATAAGGAAGAACTTTTATGTTTAAGGAGACATAATCAAGACTTACTTACCCAAATTAGAAAGCTAAATCATGATAAGAAGTCTTTACAAGAAGAGATAGATCACAAAGAAACAATGACTAAATCAATTAAAACAAAATAGCTTCTAGTTCAAAAAATCCAAACCTTAGAGAAAGAAACAAACATTGATCTAATTGAATTACCAGAAACATCAAAAGTTGAAGAAAGATTCAATAAACAATATTCAGAAGAGATTTTGGTGCCTTATCGTCATCCAAATCACAAGAGTTGTTACGACCAAGAACAACGTAAAGAGAAATATAAACAATGTTCTTATTACCAACAACTAAACTACAACATTGAAAAAGAACAAAGAAAAAATCGACAACTTCTATGGAAGCCTAAAATAAGAAATCCTATCCGAACAATCAATCATCAAACAATTCCAATGAAAGTAGATTTTTGATGGATCACTTCAAAAAAGATGCAACATATTACTTCAGGAATTTGAAGATTATATCGTTTTGTTTCGTCAAGTGTCGCAACTACAAAAACAAAAGATCGTGAGAAGTTAGATCAAGTTAGAACAAGAGATAGGTGTTTCTCTAATCATGCTTTGACGACAAATCATTTTTAATGGGAAGACATTGTAACATACAAAATATATATAATATTAAGTGATAATAATCATAAATAATAATAATAATAATAAATAGTTATTAATTGTCTAAGGGACACATCCTTTCATGGATGGTCACCACATGTGCCTTTAGGTTCTCTATATATTTGGCACTCACATTGTACATCTATTCATCATATATTATCTATTGTATCTCATTATATACATTTTTATTCATTTTATTTTCTTGTCCAATATGGATTACAATTATTTATTCCATTTATCATGGATGTCTATCGTAAGAACCACATTGGTTCTTTACAAAAACATAGAAATGAGAGTGAAATCCACAAATTTGTGGGAAAATTTTCAAGTTTAATTCCTCTAACGATTCAAAGAGATTATATGGGGTGTGAATCTGTAGGTCGCATAGTTGAATTCGACATAGAAGTTTGAAAATCCAAGTTTTAATGGTCATTGTAGCTTTGGGAAAAATTTGAAAAATCAACGATCGCGATCATGTTTGATCTCGAGATCAATGACCCAGATTCACCCTTGATAAATTTTAAAATATATAGGGTTTCAAAGTTTGGAAAGGTTACTAGATCAACGATTAATATTCATTTTAGCGGTTAGGAAAAATCAGAAGATCGATGTTTTGTATTCATTTTTGGTTGCTTGGGAAGTTGGAGAAAATCAATGGCCATGATCATTTGAGTAGGATATTAACGACCCAGATTCACATGGGATTTGATCAAAAATTTCTAAGTGTTGAAGTTTTCCAAGAGAATTGACCAATGGTCGATGGTTGGATTGACAAGTTTGGTGAAGAGTTGTTTCAGCCAAAAGAAATCTTCGATCAATGGTCGGTGGTCAGGGATTAAATTTTTTTGGAGAATGAGTTCATGCATCCAAAGGAAATCTTCGATCTATAATGACCGATGGTCATGGGTCGACACATTTAGTGTGAAGTTCAAATTCTTCCAAGAGACATTTTTAATGGTCGATGAAGGACGGAAGAGGGTGATGCATCATGCCTTGTTAGCCCAGTTGATGCTCCAAGATGATGTGTCATGCCATTTCATAATCCACGTGTCATGCCACGCCAAACACGAGATGGTTGAGAACTGATGGTCGGGGTTCAAAGAGATTTATGGGAAGGTTTTGTTAACAAAAGAAATCATTGACTCTCGATCGTCGATATTGAATGGATCAATAGCCCATATTTCTTCTAATTTTAAGATCGGAGGCTCATGTGTAATGGGATATTATAATAGTAAAACAATTGTGATTTTTCTATGATTGTTTATGGGTTTTTGAATGAGTGAACAAGTAGCAATCAATGAACCAACGAACAAGTAGCAACCAGTGAACTAGTAAACAATACATGTATCTTCAATGATGACCAAATTACATTCCAAGCAGGTTATGGTTATCATACAGTGATGAACTGTGTCCACCTAGGATGGAAAAATCACCTTCTTGATGCAGGAGCATCACTCTACCTTAGCAATGTGCATAAAGACAACACATCTGTGCACTTGGAGGGAGCATATCCCAAAGAAGGGTGCGCCAGTCCTTTCAAATTTTGGGCTTAATTTAAAATTTTAATGTAATTAAATGTTGTAAGGATCAAGAAGAGCCAAGCCAATGTCTTTGTACAAGCTTCATGTGAAGTCACCTTTAATGGCTGACAGGTAGATATATTTAGGTCTGATTCATGCTAGTTATGAATTAAATTTAATTGATTGTAAATTAATGCGAGTAGGTGGTTGGAGGGAAGGCTCGAGGAGCCCCTTTTTTGTAAAATGATCATTGTATAAAAAATTCATTAGGATGATTTAGTTAGTTGTTAAGAGAGTTGTATAGAAGAGCTCATGAGAAGAGCAAGAGAGGAGAGGAGAAAGAGATGAGACTTTGTTGCAGTCTAGCCTTGTACGTAGTGTAAATGACATTCAAATATTAATGCAAAAGGAATTTTCCCTGCCTATGAGTTTTCTGTGTGTTTTATGTGTTTTTTGGATATGATTGAATGTTTACTAAGTATTTTCATGAATGCTATGGATGTTTAAGTATTCCCTCTGCATGAATTAGATAGGTTTCTCTGCCTGTAGTTTTTTAGTGTTCTAGGATTTTAGGCTTGTGCAAGGAGTGCACACAAGAGTTAGTGAAAACTCTATGGATCCAATGCAAGGAGTGCGTTTAGAGCTCGGTTTAGAGTTCAGAGAAGAGAATGCCAGGTTGGCACACCAAAACAGGATTAAAGCTCAGAAGGGAAATTTGTCCTAGGAAGACACACCAGAGTTGTTGAACACTTTGAGGAAGCTTTGAAAGGAGTGCATTGAGCAAGCGAAAGGAGTGCGAGAGGACTTAGTTTGAGTTCTGTGAGGAGACTGTCACATGGGCACGACAGAGTTGTTGAATACTCTTAGAGTGAACACAGGGAGTGCGCCTACACTTAGTAAAGTGTAAAATATCAGCTGAAAAGGTAAGTGAAAATCCTACACAGAGAAAGTGCAAGGAGTGCGCATGAATATTTTCAAGAAATATTTAAGTTTCAAGTCTTTAGGATTTCAGATGTATCAAATCTCACGAGGAAGAGCGCAGAGTGCTAGGAGGGTGTTGATACTGAGAGGAGGGTGAATCAGTATCAAGTACAATTTAAAACCTTTTTCAACTTATACTTAAACCATTCAACTATATCCAATGAGCAATGAACAATAGTATAAGAGTTA
>JZKD02S0168025.1:838022-851468 GCA_000966675.3 Picea glauca
AAATTCATTTCTCCTCAACCATGAGGATCCATGTGACGTGCCACATACCACCAAAAACAACATGATGTATACTATCCATCCATGGGTGTTGTATATGCATGTGCATTTTCCTTCACGTCCAAATACCTTCATCAATATTGCGGTCCAACACCCATGACTAGGGTTGACATCAATGACAACAACCAATCTTCCAACAGAGGGCACAAGAAAATGTTAAAGGAGAAAAGGGCTGAGACCCTTTAAACTTGGGTGAGTTGGAAGCTCATGAGAGTTAGTGCAAGTGTGCATGGAGACTGTGAAAGGTGTGTAGAGGTCAAGGACCTTCAAGGTTCAGCTTGTTGAGAAAGCACAGGGAGTGCGTAGGAAGATTTTCAAGAAAATATTTAAGTTTGAAGTCTTTAGAATTTCAGAGGCAACAAGGAGAGTGATGAAGGAAACACTGAAAGTGTTCATGAGATTAGGAGGAAGAGCACAGAGGGTGCGGGAGGTGAATGTTTTGCAAGTTCAAAGCTCAGGAAAAGCAGCGCAGGCATAGACCAAGTTGTTGGTCCTGCAGAAGTAGAATCAAAGGTTGAACCTTTGAAAAATATCAAGAAATCCTTCATTAGAAGGAAATCAAAGCCACAGAAAGAGAATAAGCTACAGGATCTGTTAGATCAGTTGTGGGAGAAAATCTAGACCGCTAGATCAAGCCCAGATAGGACGAGGAGCATGCATGGTGGAGGACAGATCCCAGCGACAGGATCTGGGCATGAGCTACAACAACTATCAGATCCAGGAAAGTTTCCTAGTGTTTAAAACTGAAATTCCTTTAGACTTCACGAGTTCAGATATTTTTCATACTCAAGTGTAGAGGGGACGAGACTCCCGAAGTCTTGAACCCCCCAGTGGATCTGGACCGTCCTCTATTGAGGAAACCTGTCAGGAGATCTAGGGAAGTTTGGAAGTCCATTTATCCGTAATATTTGGAGGTATAGTTTCAGGAGTGTACAAACTCCCTAATATATGAAGAGTGGAGCGAATCCTGACCATCGCTATTGAGGATGTGTGTCAACATATTTGGTGTGGTCCAGAGACTTGGCACTTCAGAGGGACAGAGGTGAGAGATATTTGGTGTGAAGAAATCCCGAAGGCTAGATTTAATATCAATCGTTGATCGAGAAAGGAAACGTGGATAACAGATATGAGATTCCTTAGTTTGGAGTTAGGAGGAGGTAGGGTGCATGGTTGAGGACCTCCTGAAGGTCGAAGCTAATCATGGTCTTCCACTTCCCAAGGACATGTGTCAGCAGATCGTTAAATCTAGAAGACCAGAAGTCTGGGAGAATAGAGGGAAGAAGTGTTCGATCCCTCTGGAGTCCTGAAGTCTGGATTCAATCTGAGTCGTCGATCAGAGGAGGACATGTGGCAGTAGATCCGGAGGTCTGAAGAACTAGTACTCCGATGGAAAGGAGTGAAAGGTTTCTTGGGAGCAAGGATTTTCGAAGTCCCGAACCGCATGATTCATCCTAGCCATTGATATGAAGGAAGACACGTGGAGGAAGGAGAGGTCCTTCAACATTTCAACGTTCGGGAGATATAAGAGTTTACATTGTGCACACACCCGGATACCCAAATCCCAAAATATATCTAGGTCATCTATTTGACGGACTGTTATGGTTGTTGATTTGAGTTCTCCATGAGTTCGCCAATCCAACGTTTTAAGGGTTTTAAAGAGTTATACATATGGAAATCCCAAAGCCCGGAGTCCCAGAGTGAATCATGATCGTTGGTCGATGGGAATGAGTGAACCATTGATTTCTCATTGTGTGTGTTCGTTAGTTCGACGGTCTGACAGAACTGTGGATTGGCACTTCAAAAACCCCTGAAGCCCGAAGCCCAAAATGGCGAAGTGGGGTTTCTACCATTGATTTGGCAGGAGAGTAGGAGTCGTCTGATCTACTTCGGAGCTCACCTCTCTAGGAGCATGGTGTGTTTGGATGAGAAGACTTGTCGAAACTAGGATTTCTGAAATCAATCCCTGTCATAGATTGGTGTGGGCGTTGTGAGTCATTGATCCTTGTTGTGGTTCGAAGCTCCATCACTTTGGTGTTCAGAAGGATTGGAGTCATATTCTATTAAGACTCCTAAATCTTGATAGCTCCAAAGTCTCAAATTCTTCAGAGACTTGAGCTTTAGACCATGGTTTTGTCCCACGGTTCCCAGGAAGGATTTTCTAGTGCTCAAGGACCCCCGAAAAGTGGATTTTTCATTTCAGGAAAGAATTTTTAAGGCCTGTGTAATTGGGTTTAAGGAATCAGAAGGAGCTTGTGAGTTGTTTCATCTCTCGAAGTCAATGATCCTAGACCGAGAGGTTTTTCAGGCCCCATGGAGTGGGTGGGGGTCTTCATCAAGTGGTATCATAGCATAGAAAATTTTTGGTCTGATACCATCAATTGGTATCAGAGCCAGAAATAAGATTTTTAAGGAAGAGGAGGAAAATGGCTACTAAAGTCCATAAGAGAGGTGATGGAAAAGACCTTAAGAATATGAGCACTGAGGACATGGATAAAGAGCTCAAGGATATCATAGAGGAGCTTAACAAGATGATATTGAATATGCAGCAGGAATCACAAGGGAGTTGGGGATACGAGTGGCTGAGGCATGTTGAAAACCTCAGTGCCACAAAAGAGTTTCTTTACATCTGTGAATGAGAGAGTGGAAATAACCTTGATGAGGAAGAAGAGAAATCAACTAAGGATCTCGTAGACTACAAGGAGGGAAGAGATGAAAGTTCATATTTCCAAGTGGGAAATGAGAGGAGATCGGTGAAAGATATCGCAGACTTCCAGGAGGGAATGACATAAATTTCATCTTTCCAGGAACGCAAGAAATAAGACGTGAGACTGTCTGAAAGTATCGTGAACTCAGAGAATATTTCGGGTCAACAAGGAGTTTTGATAGGAGAGAAGGAGGAAGGAGAAGGTCATCATCATTTCAGATTGATGATAGGAGGGATCAACATATCCCTTGGATTGATCTTTGTAGGGGATCATGTTTGTGAGGAGGTGATGCAAGAGGCATCCAGAGAAGAGGACATGGTGCCAAATGTTTTGAAATCTAACATTTTATGTACTGCAGGTGCAACAGAGGAAAGACAACCAGATGAGACTGTCATAAAGGAGAAGGTGGAGAAGACATTGAAATCTACCATAATTGGAACCTGCAATAAGAGAGAGAGAAGAAGACAACATGGATCTTGTTGATATATGTGAAGAGTTGAAGGCCCTGGAGGAAAGGGTAATAAAAAAAAGTCAGTGCATCCAACAAGTTAAGTTCAAAATATATGAAGAAGAGAAGAAGGTGCAATAGAGCAGACTACATGAAAAGAGGAGCCAACCAGTGGACCAGCTGGATAAGGAGATAGAGGAGATACGAATATTGATGTTGGAAGCAACAAAGAAATTAGCCATTAACAAAGAGAGGTGAAACAAAGAAGATCCTTCAGCAGTAGGACAACAACATAAAGGAAGAGGAGCAGATAGACAGCTCCACGTCAAATTTTGGGGCCCTGGAGGATCTTCTTTTGAGCAGGAGCAGGAGAGCCATGAGCAGGAGCTCATGAATTTTTCCAGTGCGAGAGTATGATGCAGGAGCATCACTCTACCTCAGAAACACGCCAAAAATACAATGCATCCATGAACTTGCAGAGAGTGGATCCCAAAGAAGAACGTGCCAGACCTTTCAAATTTTAGGCTTAATTTAAAATTTTAATGTAATTAAATGTTGTAAGGCTCAAGAAGCTCCAAGCCAATGTATTTGTAAAGGATACATCTGAAGTTGCCTTTAATGGCTGACAAGTAGATAGATTTAGGTCTGATTCGGACTAGTTATCAATTAAATGTAATTGATTGTAAATTAATCCGAGTAGGTGGCTAGAGGGAAGGCTCGAGGAGCCCCTCTTTTGTAAAATGATCATTGTATCAAAAATTCATTAGGATGATTTAGTTAGTTGTTGAGAGAGTTGTAGAGAAGAGCTCATGAGGAGAGAAAGAGAGGGGAGGAGAAAGAGTTGAGACTCTTTTGCAATCTGTTGAAACAAACCTTAAAAATTTCGTTCCTAAGGTCTAGATTTTTATTTTTATGGTTTCGGCTTTCCTCAAAAAAAAATTTCATCATTTCTGAAATTTGCATTACCTTTTTATTTAGTTTTGAATAAAGAACGGATAAAGGTTTACAAATATATAAATTTTCCAACACTTTTCAAAAAATTATTTGTAAGGAGTATAATTTTAAAATTTGTGAGTTTTTTCAGCCAAATGTTAAAGAGATCGGGATTCGGGGTTTGACATGAACGAATTTTTAATGCAAATCAAATTGTGAAACCCTGATCCCCGATTTCTCGATACTTTAAGACTTAATTAAAACATAAATTACTTAATGTTCAATTAAAAGGATTTAAAAGTTAAGTTAATCACGTCGTGATATCGGGATTCACGGTTCTATAAGATCATATAATCTTGTCATCGTGTTTTCCGATTTCCCGATTTCGCGATACATTTGATCCTTAAGTAAAGATTTGAATTAATCTAATCTCCGCTAAGAATGATTAAGAGTTAAATAATTACATCGCCATTTCGCGATTTCGAGATTCGCGATTCTATGAGAAGCGTGTTTATTGTCATCCTATTTCCCGAAATCCCGATCACCAAAATCCCGACTCACAATTCACATTTGAAATAAACTATATCTGTTTTAGCCTTAATCTTGATTAATGAGTTGATTAAAATAAGATTAAATCATGTTTTAAAAGAAACAAGTCCTCACCATTTCGTGATTTCGGGATTCACGATTCCATGAGAGCACGAACTCATGTCATCAGATTTCCCGAAATCTCGATTCTCGATTTTCCGATTAACAAAATCCCGAAAAGGTCTAATCTCGATTAATTAACATACTAAAAATGTTTTAATTTAAATTAATACATCGCGATTTCGGCAATCGGGTTTCTTCGATGACATATTTTTTCGACCTCAAGAGTGCCGAAATCCCGAAAAGTCATGTTTTCAGACTTAAATCAAAATTAATACTAACAATCCACTTTCTAAAACATTTTTAAAGTTAATCCTTTTTTGAAGTGTTCATTAATGCATCGTGGTTCGATTAAGTATGTTTCTCTTTAATTTGAAAATGCCGAGAAAACCTAAGTACGCACATTAAATGCATATCTCTGAAAATCTTTTCTTCATTACGAGCTTTAACTTCGTAACAGAGGTACAAATCTCAATATTTTTATGATATATTCGAAGTAAACGTTCGAAACGTCTGTATTTTCATTCTAAAGTTGAGCTTACTCATCCACTCTCTGTGACAGGTTTTCAAGTTAAACGCAGAGCTATGGCGCCCAAAAAAGAACTGAAGAAAAACAAAGACCAACTGGAAGGTGATATTATCTTCGATACTACTGCATCCGGAGTACACTCCGTCAAATTGTGGACTGGAATTTCCGAAAAGCTGGAGGATGAGCTTAAATATGAAGACCCTGATTCAGAAAATCATCCCCGAGACATTGCTGAGTCTGAGCTTCATAAGGTTGTTGCACGTCCAAGGTTAGTAACATATACCGATATGATCGGCTGGGCTCTGGATAAAGTAGATATCCCAACAAGAAGCATTTTGAACGAGAAAGGAGTTTTCATCAGCTCATTCAGGCCTGAGCACATTCAAGTAATGTATAAGCTCTTGCCCAATTATAGACACACCTTTAATTCTGAGTTTTTAGCCGAGTTTCAAAGAAAAGAATGCGTTGAAGCGAGCCATACATACCCTGACATGATTAAAGGATGGACCAGGGATGAAAATAAGTTTAGGACTGATTTACATGGGATTTATGCCACAACTTCCTTAAACGAATATATGGTTTATGTAGCAATGATGTTATGTAGACTTTTTGGGAGAAAGGATCCTTGTCACTTTCATGCAGACTGGACACCTTTCCTAGAGGAAGTTTTAGAAGGACATAGTTTTAACTGGCATAAAATTTTGTCAGATAACCTCACATCAGAGGTTGTAAATTACAAAGCGGCCAAGTCAAAAGGACAACCAGTGTCTTTTTATATGTCTGCATATATTATGGATGCCATTTTTTTTATGACTCCTTTCCCCTTAATGAATTGGAGTTGGAATGTTTCTTGCCCAGAGCCTATTCATAAATACCACTTAGCTCTCTAGGAAGAAAATGCAAAATATGTTTTTTATGATGTTTGTCATTATGTAATTATCCCTCTGCACAAAATATTCTTTGGATGCAAACCTCCTCGCATTTCCAACGCAGTCACAGAAAGCCTCAAATCGATTTCTGACTGGTTTATTGAGGAAATTTTTTCCTATGTTAGGGTTTATGGTTGTTCCATTTCGCCTCACGCACTCCCGAAATTCTTACCAGACAGGTTAGTATGAAGAGAAGTGGCTCATCACTTAGCCAAGGGTGGTATTGGGTTAGAATTAAAAGCCCTTTAGAAAAAAGCATGGCCATCTTTCACTGTTCATATCGGGAAATTTACTTTATCAAACATAGGTCATTCTAAAGCGGAGTTTGAGTCATTGGAGGAAGTTAAATTTGTAAACATCGAGCACAGGAAGAACGACCCTTACCAAATAATTAGTCGGCATTACATACAGTGTAATTTAAAAGCATATGAACATGAAGTTTCTATTTACGATGATATTTTCAAAGATGCTAAATCTTATGAGGAAGTACAGGATAGAGTACAGGCCTTGTCACCTGACTCACAGGTGGGGTTTGTATCTTTTCAAAAACATAGGCGAAGCTGCCTGCCGAAGATTTTACAAGGTGAAATATCGACTTCATTGCCAGAACAGGAAGAAACCCCTCCAGGGTTTGAAACTGATACTCAGGATAATTCAAGTGACAAAGATAAGTTGAAAGATTCTGAAATACCTCCTCAAAACACAAAGGAATATCAGACAAAATAACCAGGGACAGAAAAAGGAAAAGGACTGGAAACAAGTCCAATAATTTTGGATGATATTCCAGAAAAGATTGGAGGAACTGTTTCAAAGGAACTTGGTAGCCCCATTACATCTTTAACTCCACTACAGTCTACTTTCGGAACCCCTCAGGAAGGAGTTCTATATGTCAGTGATCTGGAGCCAATTTCAAGAGATGAAATCCCCCCATCTGATTATTTTTTCAGCAAAAAAAGAAGAGTTATCTTGAAACAGGAAATTCATCCTGTAGGAGAAAGATCAATTAAGAAGCATAGAGTTATCATAGATGGGAAGAAACTCAAGGAAGGAGAGTTCTCTACAGAGTTAGCAGGGACAATGGGTGCTATAGCATCAGCTAATATATATTTTGTGGGAAATCTAACAACTATGCTTGAGCAGAAAGATCAAGAAATAAATCAGTTGCAAGACAAATTAAAAGAAAATGAAAGAAATATTGGTTGGGGAATACAGAAGGGTCTAGAACAAGCTAGACTCAAAGATATGAAAGAAATCCAAAAGTTGAATAAAAACTTGGATGAAGCAAAGCATATGATACAGGTCACTCAAGAACAGGTTCAAAAGCTGGGCGAAGAAAATAAATTTTTGCAAGACAAGATTATTTCTATTGCTAACCAGGTAATTGAAATTGAACATTCCAGGACACAAGCATCATAGATATATGCAAAAACAGAAGAGGAACAACAAAAAGTATTATGTAATCTGGAAATAATCCAGAACTATTTTCAGGAATCAAATAGGTCCATGGAACAGGTGTTCCAGAAATAAAGAGAAGCAAAAGTAGCAAGGATTGCTTTTCAAAAAGCAGTGGCTTCCTCACTAAAAGAAGAAATTGGAAAAAATCAGAAATTATCTATTTCTGAACAGGTAAAAGGAGATATAATGATAAAAGTATGGGAATCGAAACTGGCTGAATATAAAAAAATTACAAAGGAAGTTAACGAAGATTGCCAAGGAATCTTCGATCTCGTTGAAAAAGATTCGTTAAATATTGGGACAGATGGTTATGTTGGGTTATTAGGCGAAGTCAACAATGCCAGGCATCAGCTGAAGTCGAGAGAAGAGCTCGAAGAAAAGAAAGAAGAAATTTCAAATATTAAATTGGTCAACATTACAGAAATCATTAAGTGGATGATTAATTCGAGTTTAAAGTTGAAAACAGTGAAGTTCACAGAAAGTATGATAGAAAGTAGATTGCCAGAATTACAGAGGAGATTTTTCTCTTTTGAAGCTAATGAGATACCTGAGGCTCCTAGGATCTTAGTAAAATTTTTGGGAAAATGTGTTCAATGCATTGAAGCAGAGAAAGAAAGTTCTTCAACGCAAATTTAAAACTTTTTAAATGTTTTTATTTATTAGAATTTTGAAAGAAATTGTAGACGGTTGACATTATTTTATGTAACCGTAATATTAGGGAGTTGGTTAGTTACCAACGAGAAACTTTGATAGAAATGTATAAATATAGTTTCAAAAGGCTGAGAAAGGGCTTCAGAAATTTTGGAGATAGCCATTTTTGTAAATTCAGTTTTGAAGTTCATCGAAATATAAATCGCAAACAAGATTCTAGATCCTACAACTTTGTAACTATGTGTCTTCCCCTGTTTATCATGCTTTGTTAAATTTTCCTTTTAAAGTGTTTTTCTAACAATAAATCAATTTGAATTTATATACATTGTTGTTTATTATTTCAGATTGGTTTGGATGTTGAATGTATTACAGTCTTTCCTTTGAAATTACTTTAGTAATTTTAAGACCTGTAAAACATTTTGTTCCTTAATATTTAACTCTGTTAGAAATCTTGTTTTTTTTTCATCATCGTTAATTGAAATATAAGATTCTTTCTTGATAAAAGCCTTATATTTCTCTGCATTGTGTTTCGTTGTTTACAATTTCAAAATTGTTACAAAACCAGGAAACAACCTTGAATGTGTTTTTACATTACTGTTATAGATTTTAAAATTGTTTTCATTGATCTCATCCCTAGAAATCTGAAGTAACCAATTGATTAAAAACCCATTTTATAAACCTTTTAAAACCTTATCATCCATGGTTGTCCCTAGTAGCAGACAACCTAACGTAGAACCGGGCCTTCAGGATCAAACCAGCATTGCCCTAAGTTTATTTAACACTATTTTACAAAAAACGACCAATAGGGTTGAGTTAGAACGATCATGGGCAACTATTGAGCGAGACATTAGCATCCAAGAGAAACATGAAGCAAGACAGAGACAATTGAGAAACTGAATCTTTTCTGATCTTTCTTTAATTCCTTAATTCTAAATCTTTTCTTTAAATCATTTTCGAATGCCTTGATGGTATGTTTTATAGCCTTAAAACATAAACTCAGGAACAACACAATCCATCCTTGTACACAATGTAAATGACATTCAAATATTAGTACAAAAGCAGATTTCCCTGCCTATGAGTTTTTTGTGTGTTTTATGTGTTTTCTGGATATGCTTGAATGTTTACTATGCATTTTCATGAATGTTATGGATGTTTAAGTATTACCTTTATAGGAATTAGATAGGTTTCTCTGTGTGTAGTTTTCTGAGTGTTCTGGGATCTTAAGATTGTGCAAGGAGTGCACAAGAGAGTTAGTGAAAACTCTGTGAATCCAACACAAGGAGTGCATTTAGAGCTTGGTTTCGAGTTCGAAGAATATCAACGTGCCAGGTGGGCACACCAAAATAAGATTAAATATCAGAAGGGAAAGTTGATCGAGGAAGACACACCAGATTTGTTGAACACTCTAAGGAAGCTCTGAAAGGAGTGCATTGAGCAATCACAAGGAGTGCACGAGGAATCAGATTGATTTTCATGAGGATACTTTCATGTGGGCACAACAGAATTGCTAAATACTTTGAGAGAGAATTCAAGGAGTGCACCTACACTTAGTAAAGTGTAAAATCTCAGCTAGAGAAGGTAAGTGCAAAGCCTGCACAAAGAAAGTGCAAGGAGTGCGCAGCAAGATTTTTGAGAAATCTTTAATTATAAAGTATTTAGGATTTTAGAGGTGTCAAAGCTTAGGAGGAAGAGCACAGAGTTCCAAGAGGTCATGAGAAACTGTTAAAGGAGAAAAGGGCCGAGACCCTTAAAAATTGGGTGAGTTGGAAGCTCAGGGGAGTTAGTGCAAGTGTGCACAGAGACCCTACAAGGTGTGCAGAGGTCAAGGACCTTCAAGGTTCAGTTTGTTGAGAAAGCGCAAGGAGCGCGTAGGAAGATTTTCGAGAAAATATTTAAGTCTGAAGTATTTAGAATTTTAGAGGCAACAAGGAGAGTGTTGAAGGAACACAGTGAAAGTGTTTGTGAGCTCAGGAGGAAGAGCATAGAGCGTGCAGGATGTGAACTTCTTGGAATTTCAAATCTCAAGAGAAGCAACACAGGCATAGACCAAGTTGTTGGTCCTACAGAAGGAGAATCAAAGGCTAAGACTTTGAAAAATATCAAGAAATACTTCATCAAAAGGAAAGCATGACCATAGATAGAGGGGAAACTATAGGAGCCATTAGAACGATTGTGGGAGAAAAATTGGGCTGTTAGATCAATCCTAGATATGACGAGGAGCATGCATGGAGGAGGATAGATCCCAGCTGCAGGAGTTAGGTGTGAGCTACAACAATCGTAGGATCCAGGTAAGTTTCCTGGTGTTTAAACCTGGAAGTTCTTCAGACTTCGCGATTTCAGAGATTTTTCATACTCAAGTGCAGAGGGGATGAGACTCCTGAAGTCTCGAAGCCTGGAGTGGATCTGGGCCATCCACTATTGAGGACACCTGTCAGGAGATCTGAGGAAGTCCAGAAGTTCGATTATCCAGAAGATTTGGAGGTATAGTTGCACGAGTGTCCTCAATGATGGCTAGTGAGGATGCGTGTCAACATATTTGGCATGGTCCAGAGACTTGACACTTCGGAGGGATAGAGGTGAGAGTTATTTGGTGTGAAGAACTCTCAGATGTCGGAGTTAATATCAACCGTTAATCGAGCAAGGACATGTGGATAACAAATATGAGCTTCATTAGTTCAGAGTTCGGAGGAGGCAAGGTGCAGGGTTGAGGATCTCTTAAAGGCTCGAAGGTCAGAGCTAATCGAGTCCATCCACTTCCCAAGGACATGTGTGAGCATATTGTCAAATCTGGAAGACCAGAAGTCCAAGAGAATAGAGGGAAGAAGTGTTCAATCCCTACGGAGTCCCAAAGTCCGGAGTCAATCTGAGTTGTCAATCAGAGGAGGACACATGGCAGTAGATCTAGAGGTCCACATAATTAGTACTCTAGGGGAAAGGAGCGAAAGGTTTCTTTGGAGTGAGGATTTCCGAAGTTCTAAACCGCGAGATTCATCCTAGTCATTGATCAGGAGGAGGACACGTGGAGGAAGGAGAGGTCCTTTGATATTTTGGCATTCGAGAGATATAATAGTTTGCACTATGCAAAGACCTGAATCTTGAAATAGATCTGGGTTGTCCATTTGACGAAGCGTGGTGGCCATCAATTTGAGTTCTCTGCAAGTTCCCTAGTCTGGTGCTCCAGAGGTTTTAAAGTGTTAGACATCCGGAACTCTTGAAGCTCGAAGTACCGGAGTGAATTGTGGTCATTGGACGATGGGAAGGCGCGAACCATTGATTTCTTGTTGTGTGTGTATATCGGTCTGGCGCTCCAGAAGAACTGTGGAGTGGCACTTCAAAAACCACCAAAGCCTGAAATCGCAAAGTGGAGTATATGTCATTGATTTGGTGGGAGAGTAGGAGTGGTCTGATCTACTTCGGAGTTCGGCTCTCCGGGAGCACATTGTGTTGGGATGGGCAGACTTGCCAAAACCTGGATTTCTAAAATCAATCCCCACCATAGATTGGTGCAGACGCTGTGAATCATTGATCCTTGTTGTGGTTCCGCACTCCATCACTTCGGTGTTTGGAAGGATTTGAGTCCTATTTTGTTGAGACTCCCAAATCTTGATAGCTCCAAAGTCTGGAATTCTTCGGAGACTTGAGGTTTAGCCCACGGTTCCCAGGAAGGCTTTGCTAGTGCTCAGGGACCCCCGAAAAGAAGATTTTTCATTCGGGAAAGAAGAATCAATTAAAATGATTTCCACCTTACCTTTATTTTTTTGTCTTCTATATTCTTCATTTATTCAAAATGACATGTATTCACCTAAATGGGATAATGCTCTTAAATATTCCCAACAAAAAATATGGTTTTTTCCTTTTAAAGAAATCACAAATTTTAGGCTATGAAAAGTAAGTGAATATTATGGACAACAATTTAGCCAAGCCAAGAATAAGCTTTCCCCACTCCATCATCCATCAGATAGTCAAATCTCAAACTGAATAATCCCTAGAGATTAACTCCATGACCAATTATGCTTATTAAGTTATACTATTGTAACAAACATACCAAACATACCAATCAATGTAGTGATTGTCTTATCCACCTACATTTTAATTCATAAACAGACAATCTAGCCTCATTGTTTTCTATGTATACTAAACCTTGGTCATTAAATTTGAAACTGAACACCCAAAAAAGGAAGTTGGACATGTTTGCATCACTCACAAGAAGAGATGAAAAATTATATAGCTATAGAAAAATACAACAATATTGTTACTTCTTATCATTGATAAGATAAAGATGGTATCTATCATCCTTGTATAAAGTATATACATCTTCAAACTAGGTATATAAAATTTTACAACACTACATTTTACAATGATTTTGGTCTATATTACCTTGCATTCCTTCTAGCTAAAAAATTTCCCCATACTCCACACAAGTATAAATCTGCAATAGCACCTTGCATTCCCCATATTACCTTGCATTCCTTCTAGGCATAAACATGAAAATCTCAAACACTTAGTTTGATTGTGAAGAAAGTTGTTAGTGGGAGAAAACAACTATGTAGGCTCTCTAAGGCTCTCTTCACTAAAAGAAATAAAAATATAGACCATATTCGTATAAAAGTTTACAAGAAATGGACCCTTGATTATGAAACAACAATCTTAAGTCAACCTCTTTCCTAGGTTTATATGGAATCTAAAAAATGGTTCATGGGTCTTTACAAATCACAATATTCCTAATGCCCACTCATATTGCAGCTTTTAGTGTTGTAGAATACATACTTGGAGCTCCTAAAAAAGGAGTTCATGTAATCCTACAAGGATGTCACTAAATATGATATCCTCTAAGAAAAATTGTACCAAGTAGAATGCAGAAAGAATCCAAACCATGGAGCCCAAAAGCTACATCAAGAAACCAATAAGTATCTTCATTTATTTGAACATAAAAATTCATTCTTCCTTTAGTCTTAAACTATCCACATTTATCCATGGTTAGCTAGAATATATGGTCTTTAGATTCCAAAAGAACTCCAAAAGTACTGAAAATAAGCACAACCTAGTACATACTTTGTAGACTTATATTCATAATAAGTGAGTTACATTAGA
>JZKD02S0168025.1:853350-863489 GCA_000966675.3 Picea glauca
TGCCGTTTACAAAACCTGTCACAACACTTTGGTATCGTGCTCCTGAAGTTCTGCTCCAGTCGCCTTCGTATGGCCCCGCTATTGATATGTGGGCAATGGGTGCGATCATGGCAGAATTTTTTACCCTTTGTCCTCTTTTTCCTGGATATAACGAATTAGATGAGATATACCAAATGTGTAGTGTAATTGGTAGCCCGAATCAACAAACTTGGTCTCAAGGATTAAAGCTTGCAACTTCTATGCACTATCAATTTCCGCAATTTATTGACAGGCATGTTTCGACTTTGATACCAACTGCAAGCCCCGAAGCCATTGATCTCATCGCTTCGCTTTGTTCATGGGATCCAAACAAGAGGCCAACAGCAGCCGAATCGCTTAAGCATCCATTTTTTCAGGCTCGCCTGTATATACCACCTGCTCTTAGAGTAAGAGAACCGATATTTGAGCATCATTTTTTAGCAAATAAATGTAAGAAAGCCTCTGAGGCAAAACCTGGTGGGCAGAAATCGGAGGTGCTGTGTCATATGAAAACATCCAGTCATCCCTCAGATGCAAAGAAACATCTTTCTTTGTATACGGTACCACAACTGAGAGAAGCTATGGAAAGACATAGAACAAATGAGGTGCGATGCAACAAATATAATGGCAAACAAGCTTCCAATTAATAATGTTTTGAAATCCAACAGTTTATGTAATGTAGGTGTAGCAGAGGAAAGACAACCAGCTGAGATGGTCATAAATGAGAAGGTGGAGAAGACATTAAAATCTGCCCCATAAATGGAGAAAGAATAACATTCAATGGAATCACTGAAAATTTTCAGCAAGGAAGATGAACATAGGATACCTCCATAATTGGAACCTGCAACAAGAGAGAGAGTAGAAGACAACATGGATCTTGTTGATCTGTGTGAAGAGTTGAAGGCCCTAGAGGAAAGGGTAATAGTGCAAAGTCAGTGCATCCAACAGGTTAAGTTGGAAATATATGAAGAAGAGAAGAAGGTGCAATAGAGAAGACTGCATGAAAAGAGGAGCCAACCAATGGACCAGCTGGATAAGGAGATAGAGGAGATAAGGATATTGATGTTGGAAGCAAAAAATAAAGCATATAGTAGAAAAGAGAGGTGGATCAAAGAAGAGCCTTCAACAGTAGGATAACAACATAAAGGAAGAGGAGCAGATAGACAACTCCACATCAAATTTTGGGACCCTGGAAGATCTTCTTTTGAGAAGGAGCTCATGAATTTTTCCAGCACGGGAGTATGATGCAGGAGCATCACTCTACCTCAGCAACGCGCCAAAAATCCAACGCATCCATGCACTTGGAGGGAGTGGATCCCAAAGAAGGATGTGCCAGACCTTTCAAATTTTGGGCTTAATTTAAAATTTTAATGTAATTAAATGTTGTAAGGCTCAAGAAGATCCAAGCCAATGTATTTGTAAAGGTTGCATCTAAAGTCACCTTTAATGGCTGATAGGTAGATAGATTTAGGTCCGATTCAGACTAGTTATCAATTAAATGTAATTGATTGTAAATTAATGTGAGTAGGTGACTAGAGGGAAGGCTCGAGAAGCCCCTCTTTTGTAAAATGATCATTGTATCAAAAATTCATTAGGATGATTTAGTTAGTTGTTGAGAGAGTTGTAGAGAAGAGATCATGAGGAGAGAAAGAGAGGGGAGGAAAAAGAGCTGAGACTCTTTTGCAATCCATCCTTGTACACAACGTAAATGACATTCAAATATTAATACAAAAGAAGATTTCCCTGCCTATTAGTTTTTTGTGTGTTTTATGTGTTTTCTGGATATGCTTGAATGTTTACTATGTATTTTCATGAATGTTATGAATTTTTAAGTATTCCCTCTATAGGAATTAGATAGGTTTCTTTGTCAGTACTTTTCTGAGTGTTCTGGGATCTTAAGCTTGTGCAAGGAGTGCACACGAGAGTTAGTGAAAAATCTGTGAAGCCAACACAAGGAGTGCATTTAGAGCTTGGTTTCGAGTTCAAAGAAGATCAACGTGCCAGGTGGGTACACCAAAATAGGATTAAAGATCAAAAGGGAAAGTTGATCGAGGAAGACACACCAGATTTGTTGAACACTCTAAGGAAGCTCTGTAAGGAGTGTGCGAGGACTTAGTTTGATTTTTGTGAGGATACTTCCATGTGGGCACGATAGACTTGCTAAATACTCTAAGAGAGAATGCAAGAAGTGCACCTACACTTAGTAAAGTGTAAAATCTCATCTAGAGAAGGTAAGTGCAAATCCTGCACAGAGAAAGCGCAAGGAGTGCGCAGGAAGATTTTTGAGAAATCTTTAATTCTGAAGTATTTAGGATTTTAGAGGTGTCAAATCTCAGGAGGAAGAGAACAGAGTGCCAAGAGGTCATGAGAAACTATTAAAGGAGAAAAGGGTCGAGACCCTTACAACTTAGGTGAGTTGGAAGCTCAGGGGGGTTAGTGCAAGTGTTCACTGAGACCCTGCAAGGTGTGCAGAGGTCAAGGACCTTCAAGGTTCAGTTTATTGAGAAAGCACAAGGAGTGTGCGTGAATATTTTCAAGAAAATATTTAAGCCTGGAGTATTTAGAATTTCAGAGGCAACAAGGAGAGTGTTGAAGGAGCACAGTGAAAGTGTCCGTGAGCTAAAGAGGAAGAGCACAGAGCGCGAAGGAGGTGAACTTCTTGCAATTTCAAATCTCAGGAGAAGCAGTGTAGGCATAGACCAAGTTGTTGGTCCTTCAGAAGGAGAATCAAAGGCCGAGCCTTTGAAAAATATCAAGAAATACTTCATCAGAAGGAAAGCGCGGCCACAGACAAAGGGGAAGCTATAGGAGCCATTGGATCGATTGTGGGAGAAAACTTGGGCTGCTAGAGCAAGCCCATATATGACCAGGAGCACGCATGGAGGAGGACAGATCCCAGCTGCAGGAGTTAGGTGCGAGCTACAACAATAGTAGGATCCAAGTAAGCTTCCCGGTGTTTAAACGTGGAAGTCCTTCAGACTTCACGATTTCAGAGATTTTTCATACTCAAGTGCAGAGGGGACGAGACTCCCGAAGTCTCAAAACCCATAGTGGATCTGGGCCATCCGCTATTGAGGACAGCTGTCAGGAGATCCAAGGAAGTCCGGAAGTTCGATTATCCAAAATATTTGGAGGTATAGTTGCATGAGTGTCCTCAATGATGGGTAGTGAGGATGTGTCTCAACAGATTTGGCATGGTCCAAAGACTTAACACTCTAGAGGGACAGAGGTGAGAGTTATTTGGTGTGAAGAACTCTTGAATGTCATAGTTAATATTGATCGTTAATCGAGAAAGGACATGCAGATAGAAAATATGAGCTTCGTTAGTTCAAAGTTTGTAGGAGGCAAGGTGCAGGGTTGAGGATCTCCCGAAGGCTCGAAGGTCAGAGCTAATCCGGGCCGTCCACTTCCCAATGACACGTGTGAGAAGATCATCAAATCTAGAAGACTAGAAGTTCGAGAGAATAGAGGGAAGAAGTGTTCAATCCCTACAAAGTCCCAAATTCTGGAATCAATCTGAGTCATTGATCAGAGGAGGACACGTGGCAGTAGATCTGGAGGTCTGGAGAACTAGTACTCCAGGGGAAAGGAGAAAAATGTTTCTTTGGAGCGAGGATTTTCAAAGTTCCAGACTGTGAGATTCATCCTAGTCGTTGATCCAAAGGAGGACACGTGGAGGAAGGAGAGGTCCTTCAACATTTCGATGTTCGAGAGATATAAGAGTTTGCACTACGCACACACCCGAAGCCTGAAATAGATCTGGGTCATCCATTTGACAGAGTGTGGTGGTTGTTGATTTGAGTTCTCCACAAGTTCCCTAGTCCGGTGCTCTGGAGGTTTTAAAGTGTTATACATCTGGAACTCTCGAAGTCTGAAGTCCCAGAGTGAATCGTGGTCATTGGCCGACGGGAAGGTGTGAACCATTGATTTCTCATTGTGTGTGTATGTTGGTCTTACGCTCTGGAAGAACTGTGGAGTGGCACTTCGAAAACCCCTGAAGCCCGAAATCGCAAAGTGGAGTATATGTCGTTGATTTGGCAGGAGAGTATGAGTTGTTTGATCTACTTCGGAGTTCATCTCTCTGGGAGCATGCTGTATTGGGACGGGCAGACTTGTCGAAGCCTGGATTTCTGAAATCAATCCCCACCATAGATTGGTGCAAACACTATGAGTCGTTCATCCTTGTTGTGGTTCCGCACTCCATCACTTTGGTGTTCGGAAGGATTTGAGTCCTATTTTGTTGAGACTCGTGAATCTTGATAGCTCCAAAGTCCGGAATTCTTTGGAGACTTGAGGTTTAGCCCACGGTTCCTAGGAAGGTTTTGCTAGTGCTCAGGGACCCCTAAAAAGCGGATTTTGCATTCAAGAAAGAAGAATCAATTTAAAGTAATTTCCACCTTACGTTTATTTCTTTGTCTTATATATTCTTCATTTATTCAAAATGACATGTATTCACCTAAATGGGATAATGCTCTTAAATATTCCCAACAAAAAATATAGTTTTTTCCTTTTAAAGCAATCACAAATTTCAGGCTATAAAAAGTAAGTGGACAACAATTTAGCCAAGCCAAGAATAAGCTTTCCCCACTCCATCATCCATCACACAGTCAAATCTCAAAATGAATAATCCCTATAGATTAATTCCATGACCAATTATGCTTATTAAGTTATACTATTGTAACAAACATACCAAACATACCAATTAATGTTGTGATTGTCTTATCAAACTACATTTTAATTCATAAACACACAATCTAGCCTCATTGTTTTCTATGTATACTAAACCTTGGTCATTAAATTTGAAACTGAACACCCAAGAAAGGAAGTTGGACATGTTTGTATCACTCACAGCAAGAGATGAAAAACTCTATAGATATAGAAAAATACAACAATATTGTTACTTCTTATCATTGATAAGATAAAGATGGTATCTATCATCCTTGTATAAAGTATATACATCTTCAAATTAGGTATATAAAATTTTACAATACTATATTTTACAATGATTATGGTCTATATTACCTTGCATTCCTTCTAGCTAAAAAATTTCCCCATACTCCACACAAGTATAAATCTGCAATAGCACCTTGCTTTCCCCATATTACCTTGCATTCCTTCTAGGCATAAACATGAAAATCTCAAACCCTTAGTTTGATTGTGAAGAAACTTATTAGTGGGAGAAAACAACTGTGTAGGCTCTCTAAGGCTCTCTTCACTAAAAGAAATAAAAAAATAGACCATATTTATATAAAAGTTTACAAGAAATGGACCCTTGATTATAAAACAACAATCTTAAGTCAACCTCTTTCCTAGATTTATATGGAATCTAAAAAAGGTTCATGGGTCTTTGCAAATCATAATATTCCTAATGCCCACTCATATTGCAGATTTTAGTGTTGTAGAATACATACTTGGAGCTCCTAAAAAAGGAGTTAATGTAATTCTACAAGGATGTCACTAAATATGATATCCTCTAAGGAAAATTGTACCAAGTAGAATGTAGAAAGAATCCAAACCATGGAGCTCAAAAGCTACATCAACAAACCAATAAGTATCTTCACTTATTTGAACATAAAAATTCATTCTTCCTTTGGTCTTAAACTATCCACATTTATCCACAGTTAGCTAGAATATATGGTCTTTAGATTCCAAAAGAACTCCAAAAGTACTGAAAATAAGCACAACCTAGTACATACTTTGTAGACTTATATTCATAATAAGTGAGTTACATTAGAATTTAGGTTCCAACCTATGGATAAAACCTAGAGTTGATTGTGGTATTTTTCAAACATAAGTGAAGATCAATTGATTATTGTGGTCATTATTATTGTATATAGTTTTATGTAAGTAATCATAATAACAAATTTCTAGTTGGTTATACGGCTTATCTCATATTAATCACATGACATTGATATCAAAGGACATTTCATTTTATCTTCACATTTAACTACATGAAATGATCATATGTTTGAAACTGAATCCCAATCCATTATTTGTGGTGTATTTTAAATGTGGTTCGTCGTCCAATCCAAATTCTAATTTATATGATATCTTGGGGAATAATAAAAAAATGTATTTTTGTGGTGCTTTCTATTTCATGGTTTCTAGCTCACTACATAAATAGTTGAGAAGCCACCAACACGAGTAGTGTAGTGTCCCCAAGGCCGAGCCCCGTTACAGATCATGTTATATGCAAAGAATTCTAAATGTGTTTTATAGGCTGGTGAGCCAAGTTTTGTATAAGCTGGAAGGCTTATGTGTTTGTTAGGCCAAGGAGCCTAAGTGTTGAAGGCCAGGAGCCTGCTGATGTACTTGTATGTATGCATATCAATTAATAAAATATAAACACCGCCAGTGCAGACCGACCACGATGAATGAGTGATGGGGGACTGAGCGTCCACAGAGTGGGCAAGGAATTAGGGACTGGAAGGTGGGAAAGGGACTAAGTGATGAGCCTAGGGGCTTAAACCTGGAAATAATATTTTAGTATTGTTTCAAAAAAGAGATGTGCATCATATGGTTTTATCCTAAGTCCTTTTTGGAAGGACACATGATTTCCCAAGTGGTTGGAGGAAGGCGTACGAATGGAACGCATGCAATTCCCAGGGTGACAAGTGTCAACCCTAGTGCATGCAAATAAAACAGACGAAGTAAGCCGTGAGGGGGGGGGTTCTCATCCATTCGATCCGACTACCCTGAGAGAGAGAGTCGGGGAAGCCAGTCTGCAAGAGACCCTCGTGTAATCTGATATAGAACAGAAAGCTTGTGTTGTCCTGAAGAATCCGTGTACACCCTGTCCAGTGAGCGTGGACTCTGTGTCTGTCTCTGAGAAATCCCGTGTGCGCATTCCCTAAACGAGAATCCTATGTTGAATTGAGTGGAAGAATCCTTGTTTGTTGGGGAAAAGCTGAGCTAGCCTGTGCGTGGAACCTTGTTCCAAAATCATGACCGTGAGATCATCCTGTGACTGCTGAACCGGTTTGAGGAGCCTGTGTCTGTTTTTCCAGTGGTTTGTTGTGGCCATGCAGTTCTGGACTGCGTGAGGCTTGTTGGCCTGTGAGCGACTCCTCCAGGTGAGAGAGTGCACAGAGGAAGGAGAGAGCTCTTGGAAGGAACCCTTTAGCTTCTACAGAGCCCGGAGACTTCCGGTCCGATCTGTTCCTGTAACCCAAGGTAAGGGAGACTGGCAACCGAAGGACTGTCTAGGTGACAAAGAAGGTGCACTCTCCTGGGGTGGAACAGGCATGTGGGGAATGAGGATCTGTGGGCAGTGAGCGAGGGAGATTCCTGGGAGAGAATTCCTTCCTTGTGATGTTTTCCCTGTAACCTCAGCCTGAGTCTGGATTCGTTGCCCTGGGGTGGAGCTCAGTCCCAGCTCGGGGGTGACCCACTATTGAGTTGAGGAGCAGTGCGGTCTACAGCTGGGAGGTTCGTGGGAGGCCTGCCCTTGGTTGGTGATTTCTACAGCTGTTAAAAGATAAGTGTTCTGAATTATGATTTGATCATGTTTTGCATGACTTAGATGTTTATGTATCATGTTTTCTGTTGTGTAAATGAATTACTGTTGAATGCTATGGCTTGTTTAATTGAAGCGACAACTTATATATTTTACTCTGAGATTTAAGTGTGTTTAATTTTAAATGCATGTGCTTATAATTCCAGTATGAATTATGTAAAAATCCATGTATAGAATGGTAACTGAGAGGTTTGGAAACCTCGGTAGTGAAAAAGGGTACACTACAAAGTGGTATCAGAGCGAAGGTTTCGACACTGAGCCTAGATGGGCCAATTGAGTGGTCTTTGGACCGAGGGTGAGAGGAGAAATTGTGTTTGGAGGACCAATTTCGGACCCTGGTATGGCCCGGAGTGTATAGGAGTTACTTAACCGTGCCTATAAGCTCAGGAGGTATAGCGGTGTTGTGAAACCGTAGCCAGTGTGGTCTATGGCCACGGGAAGACATGTCTTTACACCAATGGTGTTAGAACCATAGGATCTGTTCGGGAGGGAAGGCAAACCCTTGTAACCGTCAGATCTGGAGATTGTGCACAAGGTTTAAAGCCTTTGGATATTGCACAGGGGATTGGAAAATCGTGATACGCGAAATCTCGATTTGGTTAGGAACGGCCTGAGCCATCAGATCTCAATCGGAAAACCCGACAGCTATTGGATCTGTCGGGAGATGCCCGAAGGTTAAATCTTAGTATTTAGGGGCGAAAGCTCCGAATTAGTGAAGAGAGAATCTGAGCCATCAGATATCGGTCGGGAAACCCGACAGCCGTAGGATCATTCGAGATATGTCTGAGGGCTAAACCTTCGAGACTAGGAGTGAAAGTTCCGAAATAGATCCAGACCATCCGAAAAACGAAGGACACGTGTCGTGAGATTTTCCATCAGAAAATCAGGATTCGAAAAATCGAGAATCGTGGGGACAAGAAGTCTATGCATTGTGAAACTCCGAACCCGGAAACCCCGACGAGAGCTTTGAGTACAGTCACGAGGTAGAGGTCACACGGACCTGGGCTTAACCACGAAGGGTTAAAGCAAAAAGGTGCGTCGACATATCGGGAATCGGGATATCGGAGATCCCGGGAGCAAAGGTTTCATGCATTGGAAAATCGTGATACACAATTTCTTGATAAGGCCTAGGAGCGTGGGGCCACACCGACTGTCAGGAGGACAGGTGGTAGATTTTAGCGACAGGCGAAAGGACCGTTGACAGGTCAACGACCGGGACCCATCGAAGGATTGGGAATCGGAGAATCACGAGTCAGAAGGGTGCGTGCACATTGATGTCACAAATCTCGAAACTCCGATGGACAACTAGATGGCTGTGGTCATATGGTACGTGGTCACATGGACCTTGGCATAGCCGAGGGGGCTAAGGTCAAAGCTCATCGGGAAATCGGGAATTTCGTTGTCAAGAGTTTTGTCACATTTTGATTCGCAAAACCCCGAAACCCCGATAAGGGACATAAGACGATGGTCTTATAGCAGCCGGTCGTATGGATTAAAGGCTTAGTCGGTGGAGGCTAAGATGACAAGGTAGCACATCGGGATATCGGGAAATCAAGGATTCAACCCACCAGAACATTACCGGTTTCAAAACCCTGATAGAGGTAACCCTGATAGAAGGAAGGGAGACCTCGAAGAGTTTCCTGTGGGAGGAAAATTTCCCGATAGGGAAATAGGAGAATTTCAAAGTTCTTCGTGGACCGAGATTCTGAAGTTCCGAAACCCCAGAAATTGTAGAGCCAGACAGAGCTTGGAAAACTTTGTGAAGTTGAAATGTCTTTCATTCTTGTTCGTATTAGTTATAAATATTGTGGATTGTTTGTGAAGGTTTAAATGGCCTGACAACTTTCAAATTTGATTGCACAGTGTGTGTGTAGATTTAACGGAGGGCAGTACTCCATTTAACCAACGTCGAATATGGAGTGGGGAAAGGTATGGACTACCCCTGAAATAGAAGATGAACAGGAAGGAAAGGATGTTAACCTGGGAGTCGAAGGATCGAACTCTAATGGGCATGGAAAGGAGATGGATAAGGAAGGACATATAATGAAAATCCTTGAAGGATTGCAAAGAGAGGCCAAGGAGCGTCGAGATGATAGCCGAAAGCTCATGAAGGTCAAGGATCGGCAAGGGAAATTAAACTTAAAATTCTTGCAGAGTCTGGAAAGAATAAAGAAGAAACTTGAGAAGGGAAGAGACTCAGGTACGACAGAGAGTCACAGAGATCATGAGAGAAGAAGCAAATCGAGAAGTAGTAGCCGACATCACAGTCGCTCCCAAAAACATTCAGATAGGGAGACACACAGTAGTTCAAGCCCGTCCCCTACCAGAAAACATCGAAAATCTGAAAAAGAGGAATTGAAAGGAGAGATGAATAAAATTAAGCCTCCAACATTCGATGGAGAGCATAAGAAGGAGGAAGATGCCGAGACCTGGTTGCTTGGCATGAAGAAATACTTCCAACTGCAGAATTATTCTGCCTGTGCAGAAGGTAGAATTGCAATGTACCAACTGAAAGGAAAAGCCTCCATGTGGTGGGATCAGTTTGTGCAGGTGCAACACATCAGAGAGAAAGAGGTCACGTGGAAGGAGTTTAAGAGGTATTTCG
>JZKD02S0168025.1:883787-897404 GCA_000966675.3 Picea glauca
GCAACATATAATATAAATCACCAAAGTAGTGAATATCAATTTAACAACAATATAAGATAATATTCGAATAGTTTATCATGGAGTCCACTCACTCCATTCTACCATGGAGAAATGTGTTACCTTGTAGATTTTACCACCCATGTATTTGTTGGGTAACATATTTATGGAATTGAAGAAAAAATGGAATGTCAACGGTCCCCAGCAGCTGTGTTACATGTACGGCCTTTTACAGTGCCTATGGCCACTTGGACAGTCAAGGCTGGCCTCAAATTCGCCCCAGCAGGTAAAAATATTACTTAGGGAAGAGGGATGACAAATCCGCCCAACAATGTCTAAAATGCCCAGGTAAGTACGAATTCGGCCCGGGCAAGGAGAAATCCACCCAACAATATCTAAAAACGTCCAGGCATGTAGGAATCCACCCAACAATAACGCCCAGGCATGAAGAATTTGACCCGGGCAATAAAAACTCGACTCATACAGTTGGAATTCCGACGCAGCAGTTAAAAATTCACCCCAGCAAGGATGAATTCGCCGAGAGAGAGCGTGTACGTCCGTGGAAGGTGAAATATTGAGCCAACGATTGAAATGACGCCCCCCAGAGAGTGAGCGGCCTATGGAGAGTGAGGAAATACCAACCAGCAAATGCTTTGCCGCTTAGTGAAGAAGTATGAACAGTGGGGAGTAAAAACACTAAATGGAAAAACGAAATTTGGCTCAGGGAAATAACTAACAGTTCATAGGTGAGATAAAATTCACCAACAGCGATAAAAAACCTGAATTTAGCAACTTCCACTTTATTTGCAACAGACAAATTCTATCAGCCTTAGATCTACAGAAAATGGACGACGGGCATTTAGGCGCTGTTGTGGTTCTTCGTTTCTATCAGAATTCAATTACATGCAGTAATTTAAATGACATTAATCAACCACCAAAATTAGCTTTGATCTACTCATTCATACAAACGAATTTGTTCTGTTAGTGACAAATAACTATCCGATCTATCCATAAATAGTTGCTTGAAATACATTTAATTTCTGAGTGACAAATTTGATTGCATCGGATATGTATGAGCTCTTTTTCTCAGGCTTGGTTATCTTCTAAGGTTTAATTAGCTTTAACAATCAGGCCAGTGTGAATCAGATAAACCCTAATCTTGGTACAAATTTATGCACTATATTTTTTTGGACATGCTTACTCTGTGAGTGAGTGATTCTGTTAGCCTTTTGTGATACATAGCTGTCCTACTCCTTGTAGTAAATATGATCATATGTATTCTTGGTTTTTTGTACTTTGGGGTTGGTTTGTGGTTTATGGTGTGCATTTTGATGTATTTTTGGGCAATAATCATGGTTCACTTATGTTTAAGACTCTGACATTGAGGTATTGACAATTGCTTCCAACTACTCCTTGTAGTAAATAGGATCATATGTATTCTTGGTTTTTTATACTTTGGGGTTGGTTTGTGGTTTATGGTGTGAATTTTGATGTATTTTTGGGCAATAATCATGATTCGTTTAAGACAGTGAGGTATTGACAATTGCTTCCAATGTTGCATGTTCAAAGAGGTTGTGAATTTTGATGTTTTTTTTTTACAATAACGATGGTTCACTTACATTTAAGACACTAAGGTATCGACAATTGCTTTCAATGCTGCATACTCAAAGAGGTTATGATTTCCCTTTTGAATATAACTCTACACCATTTTACTTGAGGATTCATTCAGTTTCCTTTTTGGATCTAACTCTATACCATTTTATTTGACTGTCTAATGTGAAACACAACTAACAACAGATGGAGCAATAATCTACATTGAATCAGAAGAGAAAATCTTGAAAGCATTCTAGACAATCTAAGAATAAGAAAGTGTGGTTACCTAAAAAGGCTGAAGGAAGGCTCCCAACATGCACTAGTTTAGTGCACCTAAATCCTTGTTAGCATTAATGAATAGAAATTGCTACTAAAATGCTATAATGCACCATTTTTGTGAAGACATGGCTAAGTCTAAAAATTCCAAAGACATGTCAAGATCCATTCTGGTTTCTAACATCTTTTATGATCAAGCAATGAATAGTCAATTATCTCACTAGGCCAACTATTAATACAATTAGAATTGATAAATTCCACATACTTCAATGGTAAAAAATTTAAAGTGGTCCTCAAGTGTTCAATTTTAATAGGTTGAAGCTTTGGGGAATGTTAGAACAACTAAGAAACTAATTTATACCAAAATAGATATACTTATTTATTCTGGGTAAAGCATTTGAGTTTATTATGTTCTTAGAATTTTGGTTGATTAACATTAAACAACAACTAAGAAACTAATTTATGCCAAAATAGATATACTTATTTATTTTGGGTAAAGCATTTGAGTTTATTATGTTTTTAGAATCTTGGTTGATTAACATTGAACAATTTGCAAAATTCTTCCAATCTTATAGTAAACAGATTTAATGTTTTAGATGAGTTCTTGAAACACCATGCTTCACAGAATTTGCATAGCCTAATATTTCATAGAATATAATTATATAAATATCTATTAAATTAATGTTAGGTTTCTTAGTAGGTATGCTTGCATTCTATTGGTTAACCCAGTTACAAAGAAAAAAATGATACCATATAGACATTATGTAAGACATTGCAGTTCCTTAAATGGACTGCAATATTTGGAGGGTATTGTAAATATAATCTATAGCTTTTCCAAAATAACTATGAATGTCTAATGAGATATTTTCTTTTCTAATGTTATTGAATTCATGTATAAAAAATGGTCATGGGACCCTAGAATGGTGTGCCTAGCTGAACTATGTAGTCATGTTTCACTGTAGATGATTCCTAATTTTTTAGTTAGTGTTTTGCATGTGCATTCTAATTTATTGGCTCTAGAACAAGGTAAGCATATCCATGGTTATGCAATAATAATGGCCAAACCCATGAACCCTTGGTGTTTTTCAATAAAATGCAAGTCCATGACAAGTCATCAAGGAATTATTTTTTCTTTGAAAAAATATTTGTGTAATGAGATGTCCAATGTGCATTAAATGTGCTTTTCTTATATCCTCTCTCGACTAGCCAATTTACTAATGGAGACTAGGCTTTGATCATGGCAACTTAAGGTGTTAATAGTGAAAATATGTTTCTAACGATGTAATAGTGAAAAGATGTTTCTAAGTGCATTTTGACCATTATCATGTAGATTTAGGAAGCTATTACTCATCGAGGAATTATTCTTTGCTTGAAAAGATATTTGTGCAATGATATGATGACAATATTGATATGAGCACATAACATTGAGGAAATTGGATACATAACTCTTGATTTCACTCTCTTTTATTACTCTAATGCATATTGTAATACAAAACTATGAGAAAATAAAGATTGAAGATGAAAATAAATCTTCACATGTGCCAAAAGGAGTTTAGTTGGAGGGGACGCACCATGAAAGGCTATTGATATGAGGTTTTGAATGAACATGTATGTAGGCTTTTAATCACCCTTCATCTTTTATATGTACTATGCATTAGATCTCACTTACATTTAGTAGTCATTCTATCTCTTATGCCTTTCTCACAAAAGGAGTGGAGGCCAAGTATGACTTAAGACCATCACAATGCACATTCTGCATTGTAATTGTTGAGCATGGTGCCACCAAAAAAAGACGAGTGTTTTGTTCCTAAGGTGTAACTCAAGGTAATCCCATTGAACCTCATTCTAACTATCTTGTTAAGATTTCAATTAATTAATACCACACTGTTTACTTTGAAATTTTGTAGGGAGAGTGTTGTCAAAAAAATATGATTAGGGCTACTTTGTCACCTTTTTCTCAATACTAACAATCTTGATCTAGTGATCATCTTTGGGTATTGCTTCTTTGTGTTTTTTTGTTTTCTTGCAACTTATTTATCAAGATCCAATACCATTTTGTATTTTTTCTATTTCGCAACAAAAATGCATATAGGAGTTTGATATGCATAGCTTTGTCTTTGATCTTTGTGTTAGAATATAATGGATGTGCTCATTTTACCATTGACAATATCACTATTGTCACCCAACCACAGGCCGAAGCCACCCTCCGAGCACCTTAACCTCAATAGAGAATCATTCTGGAAGAAAACCCTAGGCTAGATAGCCAAACAAAGGGTAGCGTACCTTTCCCCAAGGATAGCGCATCAACAAGAGTTGATCAGATAGTCCAAACCCTAACCAAGAGATAGTCCAAGCCAGATGTGATCTACTAGCTGCAGCAGCTGCAATGGCATCTCTCCTCAAACATGCGCACAAGACTAGGCACTGCAGTGCACACAAGTTGCTCCTATGCAATTCTGAGACTACGTGCCAGAATGAGAACTGGCCTCTTGTATTTATACTATTTCTCACTAACTTCCTAGGCCGACTTCTCATTCTATCTGTCTGTTCAGTATATATTAATTCTTCTATCCAACTTCTTCTCGTGGAGTCTAATAACCTAATATAATTTATCCTCTTGAATCAACATGTCTTCTAGGGTTATTAGCCAACTCATTAGGGTTTCTTCTTTCTTTCCAGAGTATTCTATTCTCGTCAGGTTTACACGTGGAGGTAAATACCTCCCACAACTACCATAATATCAACACTCCCTTCTAGCTAGGGAGGTATTACAGGTAATGGTCTTGAGCATGAACATACCATTCACCTGGTAGCATCAACATAGACTATCTCATGACTAGATCATGAGCACCATCATCACCATCAATATCATCAGCCATATCATGTAACATCATCGACCGTCATCCCACTGGCCGGGCAAATGCTACTGTGTGGAACAACATCATTCTCATACTTAATTAATAACATGCATTTAAGTCATATTAAACACATTTAACTCAGAGTAAGCACAAGATTACTGCTAACATAAATAATCCCTGTCATTAACAATAATTCATATGCACAACATAATACATGATACATATAAGCATCACAGGCATGCAAAACATAATATTAAGTATAAGCTGATGCTTATCTTTGAAACCGTGGTAATTCCACCAACCACGTGCAGGCCTTCCACGAACCTCCCTGCCTTAGACCACGCTACTCATCATGCTCAGTAGTGGGTCACCCCCGAGCTGGGACTAAGCTCCACCCAAGGCAAGGAATCCTGGTCTAGGCTGAGGTTAGAGGGAAAACTGCATAGAATAACTGGAAGGATTCTTCCCAGGATGCCTTCTTATGCCCACTACTCATGGACTCTCATTCCCCACGTGCTTGTTCCGCCTGAGAGTATACACCTTCACAAGCACAGTCCATCAGTGCTTCACCTCCCTCTCTGGGTCTCAGCAACAGGCTAGATCAGGAAGTCTTAGAGATTCGTAGCTGGTGTTGGACTCTCTCTGGAAGAATACCACTTCCCTGCAGACTCCTTCACCTGGAAATAGCTTCTCACAGGCCTGACAGACTGTCTCTTCAACTAAGGGCCTTAAAACTCAGTTCTTCAGCCCCTTCCAACTCAATTCCCGCACGGTGAGGATAACCACAACACAACCCCACTCAAGAAAACAGAAAACAACAACCTACAGACAGATAAGGTACGGATTCAGCTCTGCAATGACGGATAGACTGGGTTCTGGAACTCACAAGTCGACTTTCCCCTCCTGACCAATTCATTCAACAGTGCATAGGTATGTCAAGGGCAGATGCAGACCAATAACAAAATCAGATGGATGATTTTTTGGTCTTTAGGAAGATGTCTCGTTTTTCTGGTTCTCGGAGTTGCGTGAGGGTATCCAAAATTAGACACCAAGGATGATGGAATGAGGAGCGACCCCCTCCACGGCTGACTTCTGCAGTTTTTTAACTGCATGTACTTGGATCAACACATGTCACCCATGAAGCTGCATGCACTCCATCAGCATGCGTTCCTCTCCAGGAACTTAGGACACAACATATATTTCACATGGATTTTGGAATAATATTAAAATATTATTCCCAAGGACCTAAGCCCCTAGGGTCAACACTTAGCCTCTCTTTCCAACCTTCTAGCCCCCAATCCCTTACCTAATATGTGGAATCTTAGTCCCCCATCACTCATTCATCATGGTCGGTCTACACCCAGTGGTGTTTATATTTTTATTAATGTTCTGCATGATTGCATATACAAAAGCATGCTCCCGACCTTAACACTTAGGCTCTCCGGCCTAGTAACACATAAGCCCACTAGCTTATATAAACTTGGCTCACTAGCCTATAAAACATAATTACAATTCATATTGCAAGCTCTATACTTCATAGACATGATTTACAACAGGGCTCGACCTTGGGGACATTACAATCTCCCCCCCCCCATTTTGCACTGTCCTCGGTGCAATTTTACACTGCATCTGCAAGATTTTCAAAAGTTTCAAAAAGATGCGGGTACTTTGCCCACATAACATCTTCATGCTCCCATGTCGCGTCCTCAGGACCGTACCAGGTCCACTGGACCTTTACAATCCCTATAGCTCGATTCCAGAGCTTTTTTTTTTCCTGTCCAATATGCGCACATGATGCACTTTCATGACACCTTCTTGTTCCACCTGAATCACATTCCAATTGATAACATGATTAGCATCTGGTATATATTTCTTAAGCAATGAAACATGAAACAAATTATGCATAGTCATAGATGTAGGTAATGCAAGCATATATGCAACTGGCCCAATCCTTTCTAGGATTTCAAATGGCCCACAAAATCTAGCTGCCAACTTGGTGCAACTTCCCAGCTTCAGGGAACTCATGCTAGCTTTCAATTTCAGGAAAACATGATCACCCACTTTGAACTCTCTGTGGGTTCTGTTCTTATCAGCATAAATTTTCTGCCTGTCCTGGGCAGCTTTCAAATTCTGCTTAATTTTTATCATTTGGTCCTCCATCTCCTTGAGCAACTCTGGCCCAACTACTGCTCTATTAGCTGGATTATCCCAGCTCATTGGAGTATTGCACTTTCTTCCATAAAGTTCTTCAAATGGGCTCATCTTCAACGATGCATGATACCCATTGTTGTAGGCAAATTCTACCAAGTGCAGGTAGTCTTCCCATCTTGATGGTTTGTCCATCACAAACATTCTCAGTATGTCTTCTATTACTCTGTTCACCCTCTCTTTCTGTCCATCAGAATCAGGATGATAAGCTGTACTAAAGTTCAGATTAATTCTGAATCCTTTGAACAATCCTTTCCAGAAATTCGAGGTGAATTTCATGTCTCTATCAAACACAATCGTTTTAGGAATTCCGTACAATTGTGCCACTTCCTTTATGAAAATATTAGCAACATCTAATGCCTTGTGAGTAGTTTTCAGTGGAATAAAATGGGCAGCCTTTGTAAGATTGTCCACCACCACCATGATCAAATCATGCAGCTTGGCTATTCTGGACAATCCCGTAATAAAATCCATCGTTACTACTTCCCACTTCCACTCAGGAATGGGTAAAGGTTGCAGCAACCCTGCTGGGTGCCTATGCTCAACTTTAACTTTCTGACACTCCATACATCTCGCGATGTATTCAGCGATCTCTCTCTTCATACCCGGCCAAAAGTAATGGCTCTTGACCGTTGCTACTATTTTCTGATATCCAGGGTGCCCTGCATAAGGCACATTATGCATCTCCTGCAAAATCATTTGTTTCAAGCACTGGACATTGAGTACAAAAATTATGTTCTTGTACAACAATATTTCATCGATTTCCAATTTATAAATTTCCATCTTCTGTGGCATCTTACCCTGCTGTAGCTTGGCTACCAATTCTTTGTACTGGAGATCTACATTTGTAGCCTCCATAATTCTGCTTTTAATATCAGTCTGATACATGCTAATGGCTATAGCATGTAATTCATGCACCCTCCTGTTGAGTGCATCAGCCACTTTATTCTCGTTTCCTTTGATATGCTTAATCTCAAAGTCGTACTCACACAGAAATTCCAGCCACCTACTTTGTCTAGCATTTAAGGTTGTCTGATCAAACAAATATTTCAGACCGTTATGGTCTGTTTTGAGTTCAAACCTCCTTCTCGTGAAATAATGCCTCCATTTCCTCAGAGCATGAACGGTTGCTGCCAATTCCAAATCATGAGTGGCATAATTCTTTTCGTGCTCTTTTAGCTTCCTGGACTCATAACAGATTACAAATCCATTCTAACTGAGAACTCCTCCCAACCCTTCTTTACACGCATCTGTGCACATCACAAAATCCACATTTGGATTTGCAATACTCAATATTGGAGCGCTGGTTAACAACTGCTTCAATCGTTGGAAACTTTTCTCACACTCTTTAGTCCACTGCAACTTTTCCTCCTTCCTTTGCAAGGAAGTGATAGGGTGCGATATTTTTGAGAACCCTGCGATAAACCTTCTGTAATATCCCGCTAGACCCATAAAGGATCTAAATTATTCCACATTCCTTGGCGCTGACCATTCTCTGATGGCCTCAACCTTCTCAGGATCCACGTCGATCCCTTCTTCTGAAATAATGTGCCCCAAGTAATGGATCTGCCTTTGATAAAATGAGCATTTGCTCAACTTGGAATACAACTGGTGTTCTCTCAACACTTGCAGCACCATCCTCAAGTGTTGTTCATGCTCTTCCTTTGAATTGGAATGCACCAAAATGTCATCCAGGAAGACTATGAAAAACTTGTCTAGATAGTCCCTGAATACACCATTCATCAAGCACATAAAAACAACAGGTGCGTTCGACAGCCCAAACGGTACCATTGTGAACTCGTAATGACCATAACTTGTTCTAAAGGTGGTCTTGTTGATGTCTTCATCCTGTATTCTTACATGGTGATATCCCGATCTGAGATCTATCTTCGGAAAAAAAATTCGCACCTTTCAACTGATCGAAAAGATCGTCGATCCTCGGCAAAGGATACTTGTTCTTGACAATTACTTTGTTCAACTGTCTGAAATCAATGCACAACCTCAACGTCTCATCCTTCTTCTTCACAAACAGGACCGTGGCACCCCAAGGTGACATGCTTGGGCAAATGTACCCCTTCTTTAGAATCTCTTCAAGTTGTAATTGCAACTCATTCAATTCTGGTGCACTCATCCTATACGGAGCCTTTGACACTGGAGCTTCCCTAGGCATCAAGTTCATAGATGATATCCCTTTTCGGAGGTAGTCTAGGTACTTCCTAGAATACATCTTTGAACTCTTTAAGTACCTCATGATCCTCAATACTCGACACCTTATCCTTAGGTGTTTCCCCCACATGGGCTACAAATAATTGAAAACCTTTTTTGTAGCACTTCTTCAGCTGCATTGCTGAGATTTCTCTAACAACCACAACTCTGGGAATTCCTTGGACTATTTTCCGATTCCCCTCCTCATCCAGGCATGTAAATTCCTTGTTATGACAGTCCATGAGGGCATGGTGCTGGTCCAACCAGTCCATCCCAATTAAACATGCATAAGAGCCTAAAGGAAGAATATTCAATTCATCCTTCGTGCTCAATCCCTTCATGTCCACCGAACATGACTTAACCAACTCAGTGACTTTCCTCTCGGTTCATGTAGCCAACTGCACTAACCAAGACTTTTCATGTTTTCTTCTTGATAAATGCAAACTTTCCACCACCCTAGGATCTACATAACTATGTCTAGCCCCTGAATCAATTAAAATAATAAATGGTTGGTTGTTAATCATACCTTCCACTTCAATCATGTGTGACTGAAATTCAGCTTACTTGTTGTCCAGGGCCACATAGATTCTTGGCATTCTACTGCCCATGTCCTCCACTGTTTGAGTGTGTTGAGCATTATGGACAGCTCTTGCTTTTCCATTTTTATGAGGACAATCTTTGTACTTTTGGTTCTCTTTACAGCCCCAACACTAAATGGGTGTATGTCTCAGCCTTTGTTCCCCCACTTCAGCCATTCTTGACTCTTTAAACGATGGATGTCCTTGAGGACTATTTCTGAAAAAGGGAGGTGTGTTTCCCTTCTTCCTCTGTTCTTTCTTAAACTTCTTCTGGTCATCCTAGGCCTTATGAAAGGTAGGCTTTTCTCTTTGCTACTCATATAAGCATTTCTCTCTTCTTATTGTTTCTTCCATAGTCTTAGGATCATCATACTGAATCTTGTCACCAATGGGAGGTGGCAATCCACTCAGATACTTCTGAATCTTGATAGCCTCATCTTTGATGAATGGAACATACTTCAGTAATTCCAAAAAAATTCGTTCGGATTCATCAATGGTCATGCTACCCAGCTTGAGTTCAAAGAAATCCTTCATCTTTCTGTCATAGTATCTTTTAGTCAGGTATTTCCTCTTGAAATACCTCTTGAATTCCTTCCATGTGATATCTTTCTCTCTGATGTGTTTCACCTGCACAAGTTGATCCCACTACATGGATGCCTTTCCCTTTAGTTGATACATGGAAATCATGCCCTCTGCATGAGAGGAATAATTCTGTAGTTGAAAGTATTTCCTCATACCCAGCAACCAAGTTTTGACATCTTCCTCCTTCTTATGTTCTCCATCGAATGTTGGAGGCTTGATCTTGTTCATTTCCCCTTTCATTCATCCATCCCAGATCTCCTGTGCTTTCTGGTAGGAGATGGGCTTTAACTACTATGTGCTTCCCTACTAGAATGCTTTGGGGAGTGACGACGATGTCTGCTAACACTCCTTGATCTTCTTTTCCTCTCAAGGGTCCTGCGACTCTCTATCTTGCTTGAGTCACTCTTCTTTTTCAATTTATTTTCTATTCTTTCCAGATTCTTCAACATCCTTAAGTTGAATTCACCCTTCCTATCCCTGACTTTCATGAGCTTTCGACTATCATCTTGGCGAGCCTGGGCATCTTTCTACAATATTTCAATGATTTTAATCATATGTCCTTCCTTATCCATCTCTTTTCCTTTCCCATTAGAGTTTGACCCTTCGAATCCCAAGTTGACATCCCTTCCTTCTCTTTCGTTCTCTGAATTGGAGGCCATCCCCACCTTTTCCATTTCTATACTTGGCATTGATTCACAACTTTCCTGACACTCGTTGAACTCTGCACACACAACGTGCAGTCAACCAAAGTTTTTCAAGCCTTAAACCCTTAATAAAACTACAACATTCATAAATCAATGAGAATAAGAAAACGTTTCAATTCCATGAATTTTCTGAGCTCTGTTTGGTTCTGCAATTTCTGGTGATAGCCCCCGTTTTCTTAGTCTCTAACCCATGTGTCCACAGGCCATGATCAAATGCTAAAATGCTAGGTTCTACAAGGCTCTCCAAATGAAACTTAGGGTTTCAGGATTTCAGGGTTTCGGGTTTCGGGGTTTTGGTCCTGGAGGTTCTCGCACTCGCTTCCCTCTCCAACTCCCGACTTCTGAAAATTCGATTTCCTTACCCTCCGGGCCCACAACATAGTTTTCTCCCACCAAGGTAGTGACACATGGTGTCCTTAAGAAGATCCACCTCACTCCCAGCGATGTCAGGGAGCCCCACTACTTTTACTTTTCGTTTCAAAGTTTCAGGCATCAGGAGTTCATGCATCTACACATCTCAAAATTTCGTTTGCCGAAATTCTGAAATTACGGTCTATTCATCTACTTGATCCAATGGTCAAGTTCCTCTCCTACGATCTATGGTGTAGATCGTTTCGGGATTTCGGGGTTTCGGGTTTTCGGTAACCTGAAGTTCACGATGCAACGACTCCAAATCTCTTGTCACTTCAATCCCCAAATTCCGAGACACGATTTCTTGTACGAGATCCAACGATCCTCGATGATTTGGATCTAATGGTCCAGATCTCTCCTATGCTTACACCTATCAAATCTCTTCAGCCCTAACTTCCTCACTAGTTGGTTAGATCCGACGGCTCACGGGATTTCGACACTTCTTCCTGGAAGCGCTCCACCATCCGATTCTACCCTTGTTAATCTCTTTCACAATTCAGGACTTGGAGTGACCAAGAATTTGGCCTGTGCTCCAAGTTCACGATCCTTGAATTCATGAAATGATCCAATGGTTCAAACCAACCACGACCAATGACCTACATTTATTCTGGATCCTAGGGTGGCGAGTTTCTCCATCCACTAACCACCTTGCAACTTTTGGCCATCTTACGACCCTTGTGATTTTGCAAGTTCTCCATAGAGAATTCTGACCATCCAACTCTGCTACTCAAGGAATTTTGGCCAATGACTTGGTACCCTCCTTCTGAACCTTCATCTACTTGATCCAACACTTCTGGTGTGGAGTTCTCTCTCTCCCTGTGGCCATATACCACACCAGTTGTAGTTTTATAATACCGCCACACCTCCTGAGCTTTGTAACACATTCAAGTAGTCCATTGACACTCATAAACATTCTAAGGTCTGAAATTAGTCCTCCAGACACAATTTCTTCTCAAAACCTCGGTCCAAAGACCACTTATCCGACCCATCCAGGCTCAGCGTTGAAACTAGGCTCTAATACCATACTGTAACGTCCTCGGTCGTCATCCCACTGGCCGAGAAAATGCTACTGTGCAGAACAACATCATTCCCATACTTAATTAATAACATGAATTTAAGTCATATTAAACACATTTAACTCAGAGTAAGCACAATATTACTGCTAACATAAATAATCCCTGTCATTAACAATAATTCATATGCACAACAGAATACATGATACTTATAAGCATCACAGGCATGCAAAACATAATATTAATCATAAGTTGATACTTATCTTTGAAACCATGGTAATTCTACCAACCACGTGCAGGCCTTCCAAAAACCTCCCAGCCTTAGACCACGCTACTCATCATGCTCAGTAGTGGGTCACCCCCGAGCTGGGACTAAGCTGCACCCAAGGCAAGGAATCCTAGTCTAGGCTGAGGTTACAAGGAAAACTGCATAGAATAACTGGAAGGATTCTTCCCAGGATGCCTTCTTATGCCCACTACTCAGGGACTCTCATTCCCCACGTGCTTGTTCCGCCCGAGAGTATACACCTTCACAAGAAGAGTCCATCAGTGCTTCACCTCCCTCTCTGGGTCTCGACAATAGGTCGGATTAGGAAGTCTTAGAGCTCCGTAGTTGGTGTTGGACTCTCTTTGGAAGAATACCACTTCCCAGTAGACTCCTTCAGCTGGAAATAGATTCTCACAGGCATGACAGACTACCTCTTCAACTAAGGGCCTTAAAACCCGGTTCTTCAGCCCCTTCCGACTCAATTCCCGCACGGTGAGGATAACCACAACACAACCCCACTCAAGAAAACAGAAAAAAAAAACCTATAGACAGATCGGGTACGGATTCAGCTCTGCAACAAGTCAACTTTCCCCTCCTGACCAGTTCTCTCAACGGTGCATAGGTATGTCAAGGGCAAATGCAGACCAATAATGGAATCAGATGGATGATGTTTTGGTCTTCAGGAAGATGTCTCGGTTTTCTGGTTCTCAGAGCTACGTGAGGGTATTCGAAATTAGACGCCAAGGATGATGGAATGAGGAGCGACCCCCTCCACGGCTGAATTCTGCAGTTTTTTAACTGCATGTGCCTGGGTCGACACATGTCACCCATGAAGCTGCATGCACTCCATCAGCATGCGTTCCTCTCCAGGAACTTAGGACACAACATATATTTCACATGGATTTTGGAATAATATTAAAATAT
>JZKD02S0168025.1:936239-972268 GCA_000966675.3 Picea glauca
GCATACAGATCTACGGTCCAAGAGCAAGCGTGTTGATGGACGACTCATGGTGTTTTTTGGACCCCCCCGACTGATCTGTTTTTAACGGAGGGGGGAGGGGGGTCTGGAATGGAATGTTTACTGGCGTGCCCCTTATCTCTACGTGGCAGGAATCATTGGTTCTGAATCCCACCGCTTATTACTGTCTGACATATCCCATCACCTCATGACGTCATTTCCCACATTTTTCCCTAAGGGTCACGTCTCATAAATCTGTCAGTCCACTCCCCTGTTCACTCATTATGAATCCTTTCACTGAGGTCACTTCCCCCAATCAATACCTGCCATGTCACCTAGCCATTTTCATCAGTCATTGTCACCTACCATCTCACGCTTCAAATGACCCTTTGGTAATTTATTACAGGCTAACTTGTCTGTTAGCCTGTTGAGCTGTCTCCCACGCCCAACAGGTATTTGTTTGCTCAAAACTATCTTCACCCTTCATTCCCCCATCATTTACCCTGTCGCCACACCAAAGAGCATTTTTTCCCATTTTCCTCTCTGTTTCAGTCAATTGCCCAAAGCCAAAGTCATCCCCACTAACTTTTTGTTTTACTTGTAGGTATTGTTACAGTGATGGTGCCAAAATCAAAGAAAGAAGAGGCCGAGGAAAATCCTTTCCTCCCACCTCCTGTCGACCTCAACATGATCCCTCTAGCAAACAAACACCATTTAATCCCAGACACCAGATGCGAATTCAAATTTGCAGATTTACAGTCATGGCTAAAGGACATTTTCTTCGACCAAAGTGATGAAATTGGGTTCTGGAAGTCAAACCTTCCCCTGTATCTTTTCCCCTAGGTTCACCATTTCCCCAAATTCTCCCTCAAATGCCAGAACCATTACATCCCCGACCAGAGAGCCATAGTGTCTTCATCAAGAGAAATTATTATCCTCATCACACCTGAAACCATTGATCAGATGATGCAGATACCCAAAGTCGAATCCGCCTCAATTTTCAATCTTGAAATTATCACAGAATTGTACCAGAAACTATCATTCCCCCAAAGAGCTCATATTTTCAAGCTTTTTATCCCACAGGCCGCTCAGCTCCCCTCTACAAATCCCCCGTATCCTTCCTCCCTTTTCTCAGTGAAGGAAAACCAGGTCATCTCGTCACTCTGCGCCATGCTTGGGTATTTTTTGGATCAATGGGTGGATGAACCCATATTGGGTTTTCTGTCCATTTTCTCCACAGATGAGAAACCCACCACTCAGTTCGACTACAACACTTTCCTGGCAAACAACATTCATGAGAAATTCTCAAATTTCACCACAGAAGGCATGTTCTGGTATTCCTCAATACTGGCTTAAATGTTCATTTTCTTCCAAGCGGACAAATTTTCCTTTTCAATGCAGAAGATGGACAAGGATGGGAGGTCATAGGCAGTAACAATATGGACTTAGCTGCTCAGACAAAAATCTACAGAATTCAGTTTCAAGCAGTTTATCGAGCAGTTCTACCATCCCACGGTGAGCGTGCTCAGTGGCAGACCTGAGTCGAGAATAAATGAGGAAATTCAGAGGATATTACACCTTTCGGACCTTGCAAAAATGGGAGAATGGTACCTGTACAAGGACCACACATAAATCAGAGTGTATGGGTGCGAATTGGCTCCATACAAGTTTCCTAAGTATCTACCCATGAGGATATTTTCCCTAGAATACATAAGACAAATGATTAACTCAGATGACATACATTTTTTCTCTTTGAAAAGAAGCAACAACTTAGAATTAAAGGGCAGATTGGGTCCTTCACCTGCAATAGCTGAGGCATCGGGGAGGAAGCAGACATATTGCTAAAAGAAATGAAGTTTTTTGTTAGTTTCACATGGCACTATGATCCGTGCGGGATAATTTCTGAGATGAGGATTAAAAATAAAAACAGCCCGTATGTTCATACACCTAGGCTTGAGATAGAGAAGTTTGCCAATCAAACAGAATGGCAGCCAAACACTCTGGCTGAAATAGAACAACATGACTCTTCGGTCACTGTCTCACAGATGACTACACCAAGGTTCCCAAGGAGAAAAGACCCAGGAAGGAAAATTCACCTTCCATCACTGAAGTCTCGGCTGAAGATTTCCAATTACACATCAAGAGGCCAAAAACCAGTCATGCACCTGACACGGCTGGTCAACAGAGAATCCAATCCACTACAACTATGGAGTTTGATTGGTCGCTCCTTAGCACAAGCAGCAAATAGATCATGACCATAATGTTGCCCAAGAAGCCTACAGATACTCCACCAATCAACCAGCCGGGCAAAATAGGACCAAAACTGAGTATTTTTGAGAAATATGATATGATCAAAAAGAAAAATCAGATGCTGACTAGCAGCACATATGCTCAGTTCTGGAAAAAAACATAAACTGCACAACACATACTATTTTCTACATTTGACACTGAGAAGGGTAGAATGCACATGGTATTTCTGCAAGCACATGTGCCAGACCCGAAAGCAATCACCAATTACAAAAGGGAAACATTCGAATTTCAAACTAAAGATGTGCATCCTGCTGATCAAATGGATCTGCACAGGCAGACTGGAGAAATGGTTTTCTCGACGTTGGCAAATGCTTCCACTGTTGCCTCTAAGTTACAGGTATCTCTGAGCAATGTCCAGACACAACTGAAACTAGAAAAGATATCATCCTTTTCAAAGGATAATAGAATTAAGACATTGGAAGAACTAGTCCTCAAGCTCGGGTATGACCCCTCGAATGTAAAAGAAGTCAAGGAGATGCTTAAAAAGCAAATTGCCGATATAGCATCTCTGAGGAAACAGTTGAAACTGCCAGCAACAGAAGATTCATGGGAAAAGGAGATAATCGAGACAGAAGAGGAAAAGGATGAGATGCTCAGGTTGATCATGAAGCAGAATGCATAGTTGAAGGAGATGGAAGCAGATATGGAAAAGTTATTGAAAGAGCAGGAACAATCAAAGCCTATGGAATTCATTCCATTAAGTGCAGTTCCACACACACGAGTAAGCACAACATCTGCAGCAGAAATTACCTCGGCAACTCCACTGACAGCTCTGGAGAAGACAGTAGAACTGGAAAAATCCATGGAAGAGATGAATTTGCAAGAGACAGAGATTAGCAGACTTAAAAAGGACATTGAGAACCTTCAGGAACTCAAGTCTTCTTACCAAGCTAGCTACTCCAAGGAAAAAAAAACATTAGACAAGATCAAACAGGAATTGCAACAGCTTCAAAAGAAAACAGTGGCAGGTAAAACACTTGTTGAGGTCAAGGAAAATGTTTGGATGGATATCACCAAATCCATAAATGAAATATGGCCTATGGTACAAATCATGTTCGAGCAGAATGAACTGGTGCAGAGAAGCAAGTAGGCGATTGAAAATATAAGAGGAGAATTGCGAGAGATGCCCGCAGAAGCCACTGAGATCATCAAATTCCTAAATTCAAAAACTAGAGAAGAGTTAGAGGAGTTGAGAATTGAAGATAGGACATAAACCATCCTTGAAGTCAAGAGGGTCCTGACTAAGAGAGGATTGATGATACAACTGGAGGAAAAGGTCCAGGATATGGACATAGGAGTGCAAAGGTTTTTTGGCAAAATTGAAGCTCTACAGAAGAAAGGCCTCCCTGGTTTAAGGGTCATAAATGACAAGTTAATGACACTATCTGATTATAAAAAGAAGCTAGCCATTGTGGCTAAAAATAGTTTAAAGTTATTAGGAATATAGGGCAGTATCACAGGCAAGGTGTTTTTAGAAGCTTTCCAATCAGACATCAACATACAGCACAAGATCCAGTACATTTTCGTCATCAAGCCAACTTTTGCCTAATATACGAAGATGGATGAAGTATACCGAAGATTGCTCAAAGTCAGCGTTCCTAGTAACCTTCGATGGGAATATTTATGCAGTCTGATCGAGTAGGTGATGAGGTGTCCAAGCCTAGTTAGGTATCCAGTCAGACGAGGTCGTGCAGAAGCCTCACCAACGGTTCACCCCAAAAATCAGCATGAAGTTTCAACACATCATCAAATAGTTTCCTAAATGTTGGTATCTTGTTAAGTTAGTTAGCTAAATTTAGATTTTCCACATCCTGATATTTAATGACAGGGTCGTATGTAATTTTGATTATAAATACTTCAAACTCTGAAGTACTGAGGGTTGATCTTTATGCCCTGCAAGCTACAAAGACTGTAATTTTTATTAAGAGATCTTCCAGTAATACAAAGAAATGTTTCACAGGATTCTCGTGTGTTATTCATTGGTGATGTTTTCTCTTCTATGTTGAATGTTCTTCTAGCTCAGTTGTCATATTGTTTTCCAATCTAATGTTTTAAAAGTAACACATGTTGCAGGATTTATCTTTGTATACCCTGTTTTCCGACTTTGAAAGTTTTTAATGTTTATCTTCTGATATTACAATGAAGAAATTCTTAAATGCTTCTTCATTTTAATTGATATTCTCATCTTTTCTGCTATTCATCACTTTATTGCTAAAGAATCCAATGAATGTATTATCTTTCCCTGTGAAAAGAATCTTTTGTTTCTGTTTAGATTTCTATCTTTATAATACAGACCCCATAGCCCAACGGAAGCGTGAAACCTTTTCAACCAATTTAACAAAAACAACAAACCTTTTCAATCTTATTTTATTTTATATAACTAGCCTAATATCTTAAAGTTAAAACATAGCTAAATCATACAAAGAGATCCCTCTCTGAAAATGGTAGGGCTAGATTCTAGTTTCGAAGTGGTTGGATTAAGTTATCTCTTGTAAATTTCTTCTACCCTCACAACCTCTGGAAATTTACAGGGCGTTAACACCTTGTACACAAGATGTTGTGAAAAAATTCTCTAGATGACAACGATGAAAATATAACTGAGAATTCCTACAAAAGGATGTTATGAAAAACACGAAAAATATATATGTGTGTGTCATAATAATAACCATACTCAATGCAATCTCTACAACAATATGTGTTATGAATTACGTTTATTCGAACATACCAAGGGTTGCATTTGTGGAAACCTCTTTGGCCCAATCTAAGTGCACTATGTATTGTTCTAAATCTTTCATACAATTATGTTTGTGTAATTGTTATAACCCTAAATTGCACCAGACATGCATACCTAGCATCAGGCCATCTTACTTGCTATCTTTGCCAAGCCATCACTGAACAACTCTTCTAAAAAACCATTTTTTTGAAGGTGTGTGCACCCTGCACCACTATTGCCCGCGTACACACGCTTTCTACACCACTACAACCCATGTACACTCACAAAAAAGCAAAAAAAATAAAAATTGCAAAGGGATACGGGTTTTCGGGCCGTTACCTAACCATTTGACCGCCCATAGCCAGTCACCCCAACCGTTCCTATATCTTTTGGCCTACAAAAGAAGGGGTTGGGGTCCCATTCCAAAGAGAAGCACGAGAGCATAGAAACTCTGCCCAATTTAGTATTCCCCCTTTGCCCCAATATTTTGTAGCCACATTGTGAGTTTGAGACATAATTCCTTCTTCCTCCATTGCAAACCCTTGCCATTTCCCTAGAAAGAATTGAAGAGGAGAACAATACGTGAAGTAGTTGGTGCATGGTAAAGAGGATCCCTGGACCGATTTTGAGGAGCAGTTTCTGGTCTTATGTTGTAAACGAATTTTGTGAGATTAATATAAAGAAATACTTTTTCTGTCTCACCAAATGATGTCTAAAATCTTTATGATTTGTTTACATTTTTGTTATGATGTCTAACCCACTAATCCCTATATAGATTTCATGCTTGTATTATCTTGTTTGTCTTTTGGTGAATGCAGGTTGGCCTTGGGAGGAGATCTACAGTCAAGAAAAAACTAAGCGCAAAGGGATCAACATCGGACGCAGATTTTAAGGTATTCCTACCGGATCCCTATACTTTGTCTTTTATGTATGATTGTGGGGTCATCACGAGATAGTTGCTAAAAGTAAGAGACTTTAGATGGTTAGGTCTGGCTGCACTTTAGAACCCTGGTGTAGTCCGTAGAGGGTTTTTCCTGCTATAGAAGAATTAGTGACCATACTGGGGAGACCTCTAGGGTTTTTTGGGGATATTCTTTTGGGTGATTTGAATCAATTTATTTAGTGTTTTTTTATTTTTTGTAAGCTTATGTGTCTTTAAGGGATTCTGGTTTTCCATACCAGTACTCCCTGCCTTTGCTTGACTGTTGGTTTTCATTTTTTTGAGAAGTTACAGAGGTGTACATGGCCTGTAGTGGACCTGCACGCGAGAATACTCACTCTGCATTTGGATAGTCCGCGTACATACGCAGGCTACTAAAGTGTCAGTAGCGTGCCTATGTTGAGAATTAAAAAAAAAAAAAGAGGCAATCATCCTCTTCCCTGTCTGAATTCACACTTCTCATGGGTTTTCTTGATCTAGCTCTGGTCTCTGTTATAACAGTTTGTAGCCCAGGTCTGACCTCAACATAGCTTTCTTTTTATCAAATATTTCTTGTGTTTTCTTTATTAGGGTTTTTAGACAAGTTTGTGAGTCTGTCCTGATCTACCTGCTTGGTATTGTCATTGACTCCCTGCGATCTTCGATGGGCCAGAAGTTGTTTCTTGGTCTTGAATTGTTGTCATTTTTCCCTTTTTTTCTTTAGAAGAAGAGAAAATAATTCATTTTCAAATTTCTTGTTTTGAAGCATAAAATAATAAAAAAAATAATTTCATTTCTTTGTTTGGTGAAAGCAGTTCAGGTTAGTTGCTTTATTTACCAAGGAAAAATAAAGTTTTCTTAAGTTCTTTATTTGAATGCTTAGGACATTAAGTAGCTCATAGTCAAGCAAAATCTTGTTTTGATTTTTTCTTTTCAAAGATCTAAGAAAGTAGTTACGAAAATTTTTGGTTAAAGAGTTTAAATTGACAAATCTTTATTTGTGAAGAAGGAGTAGTTTGTTTTCAGTTTCATCTTATGCTCTTCTCTTTCGTCTCTTAAAGAACATCATTTTTTTCACTTCTGTTCCCTTTGAATTAAGACAACCACTAAAATTAATGCTTAATTAAAATTTATTAGACTTTGTGTTTGTAGGGTCCATCAATTTAGTCTAGGCTAGAGCCTTGATTTAGGATTGGAGAGGAAACTCTTCAAGGCTACAAGAAAAAACATAAGAGACTATTCTAGGGAGTGATTGAAAGTATAGTAATTGTGAAATTTATCTGGGACCCCCCTCTAACATAGGGGATAAACACGAGGTCACGTGCGAAAAGGTAGCGGAGATAACCCCTCCAAAGCCAGACCAAGTGTAGTGGGGAATGCATATAGAGGGCTTATCTTGGGATTCCGTTGATCGCATTTTCCACAGAGCTTCATGGGTCTCGAATCCATTATAGGTCCTCAGTCATCTTCCAGAACACTTGCTTTTGATACCCTTGATAGGTTTCGAGCTTGATACTGTGCTCATTACCGTCCACCCGACTTTCGACTATACCCGCCTAGTGATTGTTCCCGCGCTGGAAACTTAGTTTCCTTTATCTTAGTTACTTACATAGGTGACTACGGGGGTATACCATGGTACCTAGGGAAGACATCGGGCCACACTTTGCAGAGTATACCCAGAGGGTGCTTCCGTATTCAAGTTTCAATTGCATCAGTAAGTTTCTCTAGTGTTGGCTGGTGAAACTGTTCTTCCTACTAGCTAGTGATATGCTTGTCTTATCTCATAGGAGATTTTACTAGTGTGTGTTGGTATTTAACGTTAATAGAAATACCTAATGTTTCATCGATCTTCTCACATCGTGGAGGAGCATGAGCTCTGTCGATCGTGAAGGCTTCTTGGCCTGTCGTTGGTTAATCTGGAGCCACCCCCGCCACCACTAAGGTGAAGGCTAGACTAAAAAGGGTCTTTTGAGGTGACCGTGCGATAAGAAACTGAGCCCGACCCATCTCTTAGAGGAGAAAATTTTATTCTGGATGAACCAACCATTTTCGACCTCGGAGCAGAATCTCTTGGCATGTATAACCTCCGATCATTGATCTATCTACGCCCATCACCGTACAAGTTAAACCTTATGAGCATCAGGTAGTGTGACAAGCAGCAATGGAGACAAATGTTTCTACTTCTTCAGGGAATCCTCATATTCTTTCCACGACCATCACTACAGGGGATTTTCCACCTCCTAACCAAACATTGTCGATCTGGACCACCATGGTCTTGACCGCCTCTACCTAGGGCAATGGTCCGATTCTTTCTATGGTGGCAATCACTGCTCCTTTCACCCAAAGTGTGACATGCCCTCTTTTCTCATACGAGATGCCTGACTTTGATTCAAACTATGTCCTTTCCTACTCGACTCTACTGACTTTAGGTTTAGGGCCAGGGATCTCGAACGCTCCTTTGCAAGGATTCATGGGGGGCACCTCAGCTCACTATAACTCTTTCCCTTACGGAGGGGTTCATATACCCCCTTCGTCCCCTTCACTTGGCGGTGCTCACCAACACTCCACTGGGTCGAATGTAAACTATAGTTCGTTTGGAGAAGGTAGTCAAGGAATTCCTTCTTGTAGCATGTCGGTAGGTTCGACATCATTCTCTTTGATCGACGTGTTTCATAACAATGCATTCTCGTCAGTTTCCCTCTCGGTTGGGGGCAACCTCGGTTATCGACAACAAAATCCTATGCAGGGTACTATTCCTGCGCAGGGGGAAAACTCAAGAATTCCTTCCTCACAAGGACCTTGGAATCCGTGGTAGGGATCATTTCCCTCATTAGGGATGTCGACTGGGGGAAACCCTTTCCATAGCCAATGGAACCCCGGGCAAGGCTCAGGACCTATGCCCATCGGATCGGTAGGGGGCAACCCTTTCCGGAATCCTTGGAATGCAATGCAAGCCCAACCCTCTAGGTCCTATTACGGGAGTGAGCCGATGATGTCTCAACAAGTGCAGAATCCGTACGTTGGTCAGGACCACAATTTTTACTAGAACCATGGCCAACAACCTAAATTTTTCTGGCAACCTGGTGCCAGCCAAAATCCAGGCTCCTTTTTCCCTGGTTATAACCAACAACCCAAATTATTGTTTCTGACAAATTTTCACTTTCCAGACTTGACAAGGTTATTAAATGACCCCATCTTTCACGATCCATGTTGGCCTCCCATGCCAACCAAGTCTCCTTTGGACATTCCAAAGTTTGAAGCTAAGCCTAATGAAGATCCAGACAATCATGTGACTACCTTCCATATATGGTGCTCGCCCAACTCTTTGAGATATGACTCCATTCAATTGTGTTTGTTTCAACGCACTATCATAGGGAGTGTTTCGAAATGGTACATTGAGCTCGACCACTCGAGATACTCTTCCTTCAGCAAATTGGCAATGGATTTCTTAAACCATTTTCAATTACCTGTGAGATATGACGTCGGCACCGAATTGCTGGCCAACTTTGAGCAAACAAAAGTAGACCATATGTCATATCACATCTGATAATGGAGACACCAGAAGGGTTTGATAAAAGTACCAGTCCCACTAGCATTCCTGCTTCAGTGGTTCCTTAAATATTTGGTACCCCAGTTATCTAAAGACATCGCAACCTCGGGGGTCTTTTAAGAAGAAGAAGCGATAATGAGAGCTCAACATCTACAAATAATTTACTCTCAGTCTGGTTTACTTTACGACCATCTGGACCATCCGACTCACTAGTGCCCTTGGCTTGCAGAGGCCCAAAATTTATTGGCACAGCAGTAGCATGTCGTGTTAACAAACCCATTTCCACATGGGAAACATTTAACTCAAGCCTCTTCGAGCGTGGAAGGGGGTAGTCAGGGACTCCCTCCGCCTTCCATTAATCCTTCATTCGTGAATGTGTACATGATGAAAGGTAGCATTGACATAGCAACTAGGACACACGACTACAGAATTAAAAACACCTCTAAGAAGGGTGAAGAAGCCAAAAATTCATCTCTTCCTCTCCAGATTGAGAATACGTTGGGAGAAACAATGACACGCATCCCAAAAGGTACGTTCAAGAAAGCTTCACACAACCCAAACACAAGGGCCGCCCAAAACTATTATGTGGTGGAGAATTTGTCTCAAACCCCTTGTGAAATGTCTACTTTGGAAGTCCTCTAGAGCTACCCTTCCCAAAGAAAGGCTTTGTTAGCTTCCTTAGGATCTGCTAAGACTTGTAATCCAGGAATGATCATGCTTGATACGACCGACTTAAAACCTTGTCTCCCTTACCACGTGGTGTTTCAGATAGTAGTGGCTTACACCATGAAAAATTTTACTCGGAACATTTTCTGCACGGTGGTTGATAAGGGTGCCTCAACATGCATGATGTCTTTGGTGTGTTGGAAGGCCATTGGCCAACCCAATTTTTTTTCGTCACCTACTCTTCTTACCACTTTTGACGGTCGTTTGTTCTGACCACATGGAATCATTCCCTCTTTCCTTGTGCAGTTAGGGGGGAAGACCGTGTGCGTTGAGGTTGAAGTGGTCGATGTGTCTCTTGACTACAATCTCTTGTTAGGAAGGATTTGGTCCTATGCTATGCAACCAATGGTCGCGACATTTTTCCAGGTCTTTTTGTTTCCACATAAGGGTCAGATCATGTCCATTGATCAGTTATCCTTCTCCCGTCCTGACCCTTCATCGGGGGTAACCAAAGTCCCGATGATTGATAACCCTCATCCTAACATCGTCAACATAGGGGTTGGTTTGTTCCCACCTTTGATGGGTACTTTCTATTACCCGCCTCTAACTAACAATGTCCAATACATATCGGTTGTCCCCAACCAGCCTAGAGCTGAAATATTCCAAATCTCGTCGTTTTAGATGAATTACTTTAACGATCCATGGAATCTTCCTTCCCCATCAACCATGATGGAAGGGACAGGGCACCATGGCATGGCCATGCCTTTTTCCATGGCAGAAGTTGCATACTCTATAGTCCAACAAGCTTCCGCCAACCTCGATCTGACTCGCGCATAGGAGTTAGATCCGGTTCTCGAGCTTATTTGGGTTCAAGGTTCCCTCGTTGATATTGATTCTTTAGACTTGGTCTTGACCTCAGACGAGGCGATTATTTAGGAAATGAATAATCTGGATAGACCCTGGGATGATCTCCATCACAGATCTTATTTTCTCCCAAAGTTAAGAAGAATTGAAGCAGGAGAATTCACTATGACTATGACTGGAGATAGGTCTTGTCCTATCAATCCTTTGGCTACACACATTGTTTACACTAAAGAAAATATGGAAAATATCGCTAAAACAATACCTATTGATATCTCCATAACCCCCGACGTCGTGAAGAATATCTTTCTCAGAGCGGATTGCTCCCCCAAGGAGATTCGAATCTACATGGATTTATTTAAAGAATTCTGCTACATGTTTTCCTAGTCTTACAAGGAAATTCTAGGCATAGATCCAAGAATCATTGAACATGAAATCACGAAATATATTGATGCCAATCCAGTCCAGCAGAATCTTTGTCCAGTTAATCCTAAGAAATAAACAATGATTAAGGATGAAGTAGGGAAACTACTCAAAGTTGGTTTCATCTACCCCTTCCAATTGACTCAATGGGTGTCAAATCCCGTGCTAGTCAACAAAAAATAGGGTACGATTCACGTATGTACGGACTTCTGTGATTTGAACAAGGCCTGTCCAAAGGATAATTTCCCCACACCATTTATTGACCAGATAGTCGATGAATGTGAAGGTTGCGAGGCCTTTTATTTTATGGATGGTTTTCTGGGATACAATCAGATACAGATCAAACCCGAAGACCAACACAAAACCTCTTTCATTTTTACGTGGGGTAAATTCTCTTATCAGAAGATGCCTTTTGGTCTGAAAAATGCTAGAGCTACTTTTCAGTGGGCCATTTCTTTTTCTTTCCATGACCTCAAACACATAGTCAAGGCTTATCTTGATGACTTAGTGTCATGATCTCGTAAGAGAGCTGATTATCCCACACACCAGGTCATCTGCTAGGTTTCATAGTTTCGACAACATGGATTATGGTCGATCCTCTAAAGTTTGAGGTGATAGTTCAGTTGCCTCCCCCGTGCAAAATCCCTCAGCTTCAGAGTTTACAGAGAAAAGCGAACTTTTTACAGCGTTTCATCGCAAACTATGCTAATATCACAAAGGGTTTTGTGCGTTTACTGAAAAAGGACATTCCTTTTCATTGGGATGAATCCGATCAATGCTCTTTCGAAGCATTGAAACGTGCCCTCACGTCTTCCCCTCTGCTTCGACCACCCAATTATAATAAAGATTTTTTATTGTACTTGGCCACTGCAGAGTCGACCATCGGTATGGTCTTGGTTCAGGAGGATGATTTTCTCTAAAAATACGTGATTTATTACCTGAGTTGAGGCCTGGTTGGACCATAACTCAATTATTCCCACGTAGAAAAACTTGTGTTGGCCGCAGTTCATGATGTCCAACAGTTCCATCATTACATTTTGTTTCGCAAGACCACCGTCATTGCCATTATGAATCTGTTTCAATACATGTTGACACGATGTATAATCGGCAGAAAGACCAGTGGATGGATAGTTATCCTCTAGGAATTTGACTTGGATTTTGTTTCAGCAAAATCAAAAAAGTTGTTGGTCTTCGCGAAACTCATCTCGGAACTTCCAGTTGAATCAAGTGATGTTATACCCAAGGAGTCACCTATTAAAGGAGACATGTTTTTGATCGTGTCTTCTGACCCCTAGTACAGAGATATATTAGTCTATCTCTAGACTTTGAAGTGCCCCACGTCTTCTTCTCGTGATGAGCATCGCCGTATACGCCATCATGCCAAAAACTATCTTATACTCGAGGGCACTCTGTATCGTCGAGGTGTAGATTGCATCCTTTGTTAATGTCTCACTCATGAAGAAGCGGAAATTGTGCTTAACGATTGCCACACTGGAGCATGTGGCGGTCATCTATCTGGGTTGGCAACAACCCAAAAGATTCTACGAGCCAGTTACTTTTGGCTGACATTAATCAAAGATTGAAAACTCAGACCCATATTGAACATGAACTGTCAAGAAATTATACAACAAGAACCACAATAGAAATGAGAGCAATATATGGAGAAAATTACTCCAAACCCTAAGAATGAAGATTCAATCCCCAGTATGGTCACCAATTTTGTTACGAGGAAAATCTCTCTATGGATAGGGTAAACCACAACAGATGGAAATGACTTCAGAAATCAACTCTATCCCAATAACATGCTATATAAACCAATATGCAAGCGAGATAATTAAGAAGCCTACCTCGTCCATATGTTCGATGAAGTCCAGCATTGAGCACTTTGACCCAAAGCTATATACCTGCGAAAAGTTCTCAACAAACAAGAAAAGAAAGCATATGGTGGTAATATAAAAGGTTATCACATTAGATAGAATAATCCATTAATAAACATAACAAATACGCCCATGGATAATAGCTCATATATTTCTATTAATAAATGATCATCAGAAGTGAAAATGTTACAGACTTCCGTGTTAGCATGGTTCATAACCGAGAAACTAAGTTCCTTATAGTTGGGCCTCCACCACTTCAATCCTCCATCAAATTCAAGCTCATAAGAGAGAAACAATGAGGTGCTCAATCAATAAGGGATGCTCTTAGGGGATGAATATTGTGTTCAGACTTAAAGGACAAAGGGATGCAGACTCAATATGAAGTAAATAATTCCTCCAGAGTAACTTTGCTCTCAAAGTTGAATCATTTCTCCTTTCCATAGCTCGAAATTGGCCTCTTTATAGCCTTCAAAATGGAATTGAAGGGCTGAATCGAAACGTTTCCAGTATATGGAAGGCCGAGGATTAGAGATCTCTTGTTGTGACATGGAAACCCAACATTTAATTTCATTTTCTAGCACAAATCCCGATGTACGCGGGTTGTAGTGGAGCAGCCTACGTATACGCATGTTGTATAGTGTGCAAGATGTGTACATGTGGAAAAATATTAATTTTTGCCTCTGGATTTTATCAACAGTGAAGATAAGTCTGCATAGGGAAATGGAACAAGGCCCTCTATGAAAGATTGCATAGGGTGAGGCAAATATTTCTATAACAATGAGGAAAAAATGAACCTATACACAGTCATGATTAAAAATAGTTAAATCATGAGCATTAGAAATAAAGAATAAAAAAAAATGATATTATTTAAAGTTTAATATTATCATTTAAATGAAAAGGTACAGTGGTTCAATGTCAAAAGACGCAATGGTTCAAATTCACACCAATGGAAGACTATATAAACAAGAAAGAATGGTGAGAAGAAGGTGTGTCCTGGTGGATTAAATATATATGTGTATATAATGTATTGTGTTAGCATTGAGATTTACCCTCCGACTGCAAGTGGATAAGCCCAGTACCCATCAAAAAAAATTTGGATTAAAATGGTGTGAGTGGGTGGATCAGTGAGACTTAAAAGAAAGGAAAAGAAAACAGATATCACGATAGATCAGTGATGGGCCATTGGGCTATGGAGTCATAAACCAATGTGCTCAATGAAGGCATTTAATCTCCCTATCAAACAAAATATTTGTATGGTGAATAAGAAGGAAGAAATAAAATGTCTTATGAATCATGAAAGATGGGCAAGATGATAGCAGATCCTCCACTGCCTCAGGAATTCATAAATCAGAGAGATTACATTCATATAAGAAGGAAGACAAAAAATGTTCAATGAACCATGAAAGATGGGCAAGATAACAACAGATCCTCCACCGCCTCAGGAATCCATAAATCAGAGAGATTACATCCAAACAAGAAAACATAATGAGTATCTAAGTGATAAACAATGACAGATGGGAAATATAACATCAGATCCTCCACTTCCTCAGAAATCCATAGATCAACAATGCTACATACAGACAAGAAAAAAAGAAACATGTCAAACTAAGAATACAGTCTGATATAACAACTTAAAGTAATCTTCATTAGCATAATAATTTACAATCCATGCCCCTCCGGCTTACAGCAAAAAATACAGTCACAACAGTTCTCAAAACTTCCTTGGTTTGGGCCAAAATAACCACCCCCCCCAATTTTCAAAATCTAAGACTGCTCTATTTATAATCAGATCAGTCCACAACATCTAGGAGTGTGACCTGGCCATTTCATTCAAAGCTTTCATCTGCACATCCTTCTATCAGACTGCGCGTGTTTCCTTCTGTCAGACGCAATCTTAGATCAGTATGAGCCTACAAGACGAAACTGTCCATTGTGGTACCTTAGGCTGAAGGTTCTGTCTCCTCAGCCAGAGCTTCCACGCCTTCTATTTATGGACTGAACTGAGGCTTCAGCTACCAGTCCCTTTCCATTAACTGAATCTTCCTCGAGATCGGAGCACAGCTAGATGATAAGTGGATGAACACGTGCCACTCATGGAATGGGCGCTAAATCAAGAAGATGGATTCAGGATACAAAATTCAGTCTGTGTTTATTGGATGACCCCTCCTCGAGATCGATATGTGACTTGTCTATTAAGGGGTGACCACGTGTTATTGTTTAATATGGCCCTGTAAGATCACGTGATTTCGAGGCCGTCGAAAGCAGTTTGGACCCACATCACTTTTGGGCTCGAAATGCACCACTCCTCACCACGTAGCCACCCCGCAAAACCATGGTTTCAATTTCAGTCTTCCCTTCAAGTTTTAACGTCCGTGCAATTTGTGGCGCCGAAATGACCAATGGCCATTGATTTGGCCCCAATTCGCGATCTGGGTGCAACGACTAGTTTAGCGCCCCCGCCAAAGTTTTATCCTCCTGCCAAATGTGGAATCCTTCCAACTACATTTATGGATGACTCTAAATCAAAAATTGCAGGAGATCTCTATTGCTGCAAACTGCACCTGCCTACTGCCTGCACTCATGGATGTCACCAATGACCTTGGGAAATTTTATGTGATAACATTTGGCTCCACATGGGATGGAATGGTCCCTGCAAGCTGCCAAGAACACCCATTTCTAGTGCCATAGTTTTTGGGTTGTGGAGTCGAGCTTAGATACATTTTCTAAAGGCAACAATATGACATGTACACTACTCTACTTACAAAAAAGAAAAAAAACACACATGCTCCATAATGAGCTTATTTATGTACAATCCTAGACTAACTAACTTTTATAATGTGTTAGGTGAAAGAAAACTTCCACCATAGCCATTCAAGTAACCTCCTAAATGAAAACGTATTTACTCTGTCAATTATAAGAAAGGGACAATGAAATTGTGACATCAAATTGATTACATTCTTCAGATTTCCTCCCAATGATGAAGGTGAGATAAGGCTTGAAGGCTTCAATACATTGAGGAAATGCAAATACAGGTTCATAAAATAGGTGATAAAACCTACTGGATCGATAAAGGAAAACCTTCTTTGCTTTACAGCTGCTCACACATGGTTGAATGTCTATGTCAAGCACATGTGAGTGAAAGGCTAATGCAAGTTGTTGATCCACTTATCTTTTGCCTTCTCTGGTAACATCTACTAGCCGATGGAAAGACATCTCTTCATGTATATCAATGAATGGATGCTTCTCTTTAATATCTTTCTCTTGGTAGGGGATTTCATTTTCATCAGAAGGTTGGCTACTAATTATTTATGCTTCTAATACAAAAAACATCTTAGCATCTTCGACACTGTCTCCATAATGATCAAATAAAGAAGGAGCCTCGAATGACACATCAAGAGGGATCTTCTGCCCAACATGAGAAAATTGTTCTTCATTATTAAACACAGGCTTCCTGTCAAGATTCAATCTAGGAAGCAATATCTTATCACCATCATATGCGTCGAAAATAGGTTGCTCATATCTAGGCTTTTTAGGGACATGGTTACAAATAATATCCGCTTCCAGAACTTACTCAATTTATGTACGTTTCTTACTGAGACAACAAACATAGTTTTCATCTGATGCAGATGAACAGGGAAGAGAAAGAGATGATTCCTCATCCAAGGCATATTCTTTACTCTTGCAGCCTTCATAAGAATCAACTATATCTTGAACACAGTCTGTATACTCCTCACAACAACTATTAAAAATTAACTTAGAGGAATAAAACTTTTGACAATGAATATTGAAAGCTGCATGAAACTCTTCCAGGGAGGAGATGCTAGCAGGGAGCAAGGATTGATACCACTCACGAGCATCTCCCTCTAATGAGTACATGAACATATTCATACATATGTCTTCATGCTGGATGTCAAGCTTTTGTATCAAAGCATGAAATCCTATAACATGATCAAGAGGGTTGTCATTCTTACCTTCATAAAATCTTGGCAGCAGATCTTGCCATTCATCGATATGAGGCATAGGATGTGGATAACCAAATATGGCTGAGAATTTGAATGGGGAAAAACTCTTGGACAGGATAGCCTCCATAGCCATTTGATTTTTCACCTTCTAGTGGAGTCACCAACAGATTCTGAATAATGGAGTCGCCATCATGAATGATAAGAAGTTAGAATAATGTGTCGAGCTTCAATTAACCATCTAAAACTGGATCTATTCGTTGTCATTCCCCCTGGTAATATATATTCACTTTCGTCCCCAACAACGATGCCATTAATGTTAACACTGAGATTCACCCTCCAACTGCAAGAGGATAAGCCTAGTACCCATAAAAAAATTGTGGATTAAAATATTGTGAGTAGGTGGATCAACAAGACTTAAAAGAAAGGAAAAGAAAACATATATCACTGCAGATCAATGATAGGCCATTGGGCTATGGAGTCATAAACCAGTGTGCTCAATGAAGGCATTTAAGCTCCCTATCAAACAAAATATTTGTATGGTGAGTAAGAAGGAAGACAAAAAATGTTTGATGAACCATGAAAGATGTGGAAGATGACAACAGATCCTCCACCACCTCAAGAATCCATAAATCGGAGAGATTACATCCAAATAAAAAGGAAGACAAAAAAATGTTCGATGAAACATGAAAGATGCGAAAGATTACAAAAGATCCTCCACCGCCTCAGGAATCCATAAATAAGAGAGATTACATCCAGACAAGAAAACAGAACGAGTGTGTGAGTGATAAACAATGACATATGGGAAAGATAACAACAGATCCTACACTGCCTCAAGAATCCATAGATCAACGATGCTACATACAAACAAGAATAAAAGAAATAACATGTAAACTAAGAAGACGGACTGATATAACGACTTAAAGGAACCTTTATTAACATAACAATTTACAATCCATGCCCCTTTGGCTTACAACGAAAAATACAGTCATAACAATTCTCAAAAATTCCCTGGTTTGGGCCAAAACATCCCCCCCCTTTTTTAAATCTAAGAATGCTCTATTTATAATCAATCATTCCACAACTTCCAGGAGTGTGACCTAGCCATTTCATTCAAATCTTTCATTTGCACATCCTTCTATCAAACTACATGTGTTTTCACCTGTCAGACACAAGCTCAGATCAGTATGAGCCTGGAAGATGAAACTGCCCATCGTGGTACCTTAGGTTGATAGTTTTGTCTCCTCGACGAGATCTTCCACGCCTTCTATTTATGGAATGAGCTGAGGTTTTAGCTACCAGTCCCTTTCCATTAACTGAATCTTCCTCAAGATCGAAGCGCGGCTGGATGATAAGTGGATGACCACGCGCCACTCATGGATTGGGCATTGAATTAAGAAGATGGATTTGGGCTACAAAATCCAGTATGTGTTTATTAGATGACCCCTCCTCAGGATCGGGATGTGACTTATCTATTAAGGGGTGGCCACGTGTTGCTGTTTGATATGGCCTTGTAAGAGCACGTGATTTCGTGGACGTCGAAAGTGGTTTGGACCCACACCTCTTTCGGGCCCGAAATGCACTGCTCCTCTCCATGTAGCCACCCTGCAAAAATGTGGTTTGGATTTCGACCCGCCCTTCGGGTTTTAATGCCCGTGCAGTTTTTGGCACCGAAATGACTGGTGGTCTATGATTTGGCCATGATCCATGATCTGGGTGTGCCCACCATTTTAGCACCCCTACCAAAGTTTTATCTGCCCACCAATCGTGGAATCCTTCCAAATGCGTTTAGGGATGGCACTAAATCGAAAAGAACAGGGGATCTATGTTGCTGCAAACTACAGCTGCCTGCTGCATGCGCTCATGGTTGTCACCTATGACCTTGGGCAATTTTATGTGATAACAGATTGAATGGAAGTTCATTCAATGAGGTTGGTGCTTGTTTACAAGTTGAGTCTTTTTATGAGGGTTGGATTCCTCACATCTCATTTGGATCTGAGATCAACAAGCTGGGTCTTGTTATGAGGGTTGGATTCCTCATTTCTTAGTTGGATCTGAGAACTAAAAGTTGGGTCTTGTATCAGAGAGTTGGATCTCTCATATTCAGTTGAAGTCAAAGATATTAAAGGATTGATTTTATATGTATTTATACAAGTTAAATAAACAAAAGAAAGATATTATATCTACTTCATACAGTTTGTGTTTTAGATGTTTATGAATAATTAATTGAAGTGCATATCTTATTCAATTAATTCAATTAAGATATGAAAGTGTGAAAGTAGCTAAAAGTTCCAGACACTAATTCACCCCCACCCTCTCTTAGTGTCAAGTGTACATTTCAACAGTTGCCACTTCTTGTAGCATTTGGTAAGATGGGTAAAGAGGTAATCCATTGAAAAAGGTTCGACAAATCAATTTTTGGAGTATGACAACAAGAGTAGACATGTTAATGGACATCACTAGCATGCACATGAGGTAAGGTGTTCTTCCAAGAGGGAGATGGAGTGACATCAACATGATAAGTTATTTCATGGTGAGTAACAATGAATAATAATATTGTTGTTTTATGGATGCATGTTGCATGTAAGACCCCAGGAAGGGAAAATTGTACAAGTGATGACTTGTTATAACATCACTTAACATGCAACATATTTTCCACCTTTGTTGAGAATTAAAGCCGCACACTATGATCATGGATCAAGACTTTTGGTGAACCAAAAGTTATTTTTTTTGTGGGGAGGTGTGATCCAAGAGGATTTGCATATTTAACAAATTCATAAAGTTCCATTTTATGTTGAAAACTGTTTGTACAATGACGAGATCGCAAAGATCATTCCAACACAATTTGAATGGGTTCAAATGGACTTTGTATGTGAAAGTTATGGCTCACTAGAGTTTCGGGCAAACAAGCAAAATATAAAATCTTCAATACATATTTTGAGTTTGTATGCTCTTGTATTTTTTATTTATATTGCAATATGAAACTAATATAAGGTGAGAGCGATGTACATTGTAGTTTCATAGTTTCAAGGGATAGTTGAGATCTTCGTGGTCATAGTTGAGATTTTTTCTCAACTCATCCCTTGTATTGTGCCCAGATACTAATTTAGTGGATCTGGAGAGTTACTTTCTCCTTAGGATGTTGAGGTATTTCTCAAAAATGTCAAATTTGTTAAGCTCTTGGAGGAAAATTTTGTGTAAGTTTTTTGAAGAAGAATAATCAAGTTGTAGGCTTGATTGTGAATTGTTGGCCCTTTTCGTCAAAAGGATATAAAAGAAATGTCTTATAGGGAGAACTTGGTAAGCCCCCTTATTGGGAGAATAAGCCACTTATTTTGAGAAGGTTTTGTACTTTGTAAATGAGAGAACCAACCCCTTATTGGGAGAATATTTTAATCTTTTTTTGTAAAAACGGAAGCTCTTTGAAAGGATAATTAATGAAGCACTTCATTGATTAAACAAACATAGAGTTGTAGCTAGAATTTGGTGAACTCGGTTAACAATTTGTTTTGCATAATATATCTTGCTTGTTTAATTTTAGTTTTAATGATGAATTTTAATTATTATACCAATTTTTAAGTTAATAACAAAAAAAAATTGATCAAACTATAATTTATTAACAAAAACAATCAATTTTGTTTTTAAATCATTATGTCATCCCCACTTTAAATCAAAGGTAATTTTGCCTTAAAAAATCCATAAAATAAAATAAAAATAATCCACTCAAATTAAACAAGAATATCTAAACATGCCAAAGTGTCGCTCAGAAAAGGTAACATATAATTTCAAGGAACCACCATAACAACACCAAAACCAAATTCTTCAGAACCCCAAGTGTAAATTTTTCCCTAATTTTGTCTACATAACATTATTATCACACTTTGTCCACATAACATGCTTATACAACAGTATGTAATACGATTAACATTGTACTCTTTTCAAAGTCTTTGACCACGTCAAACGATTCCATGTGTTTGGTATGCTTTCTCAAGGGAAAACTAGGAATAAAACTTTATTTTTAAAGGAGTGGGTTAACTTAGGAATAATTTTCCTTTTTGATTTATTTTTTAGGTAAGTTTTTTTGGCAATTTCATTTTTAATTTTTGGTTTAAAATGGGAGAAAACCTCTAGAATAAGGAGCTAGAATAAGGAACTGAAATGCATGAAACTTTGATCCATGTAAAACTCAGACTACCCTGAAAATCTGATAAATACCCATTTTTTTTTTCCTGAAAAGCAAGTTGTTTGCTCAGTAATTAGCTTACTCCATTTTTAAATTAAAAAATAAAATGAAAGTCGACCATAAATATAAATACGATCCTTGTCCAGATCCATATAAATACAATCCCTGTCCCAATAACTCGTCAAACTACAAACCAAATATGTCGTCATTGAATCTCGACCTTTGCCTGGAAGAGAGCTATGGAGTATGGTCTTACAATCTACGTTTGATTGCTGGTCGAAACTTGACGAGCACTGGCTATTGTTTTTAATCCAGAAACCCTAATTTTCACGTACTTTCTTTTGAAAGTTGTAGCGTTATTAACAGTAGTGTTTCGACTCTGATACCGACTACAGCAGAATCGCTTAAGCACCCATTTTTTCAGGCTCGCCTGTATATACCACCTCCTCTTAGGTTTAGAGAACCGATCTTAGAGCATCAATTTTTACCGAATAAATGTAAGAGAGCCTCTGAGAAAAAAACCTGGTTGGTAGAAATCGGAGGTTCCGTCTCATATCAAAACATCCTGTCACCACTCAGATGCAAAGAAACATCATTCTTTGTATATGCTACCATAACGGAGATTAGCTATGAAAGGACATAGCTCAAATGAAGTGCGATGTAACAAAAATAATGGCAAACATGCATGTTATGGGCTTCCAATTAATAATGATGTAGGACCTTCACTTGTGGATGGAAACTCTGTTGGATTTATCAGCAATCCTCATGGGTATGCCTCAAATAGGCAAACTGAATGTCAGGTCGCACTTGGTTCACCCAGAGCCAACATTAAGGCAGCTAGTTGGCGACGCCAGTCAGCTCGGTTACGATCATCTAACACATCTGCACGTCATTTTGGAGTCTGATAAGCATGCAGATTCTTGTTTTGCAACAACCCCTTTCCTAGGGAATGGTTACTCTGGAGTGGATACTGGTTGATCTCTCCTTGGTGATTAGTTGTTTATGAATTTTGAATTATTGGTATTATGTGATGACCTAAGTTGGATATTTGGTGATTGATTGGTTTCATACTATGATGGAAGATGTAAACATGTGTTAGATACTTTGATTTGATATGGGAGGTTGGATATTTGGTTATTCTTAGGTTAAAGATTTTATAAGATTCTACAAAATAAAGATTTTTTTCGGGGATATTTGCGAGAAAGTTGGCTGGAAATTGTTGGATTCATAGATTTAAGTGATTATTTCTTAAAATTCGATCCTCGAAGTTTTTTACATGTTGTATCAATTTCTACATTCAGAAATGGATTCTGAACAACAAAAAATATTGATTCATGTAAATTTATATCGCCTAATTCGAGAGAAAAAATCTATTTCGTAGAACAACTAGCCAACGCATTTGGTTATTGATTGGTTTCATACTATGATGGAAGTTGTACAAGTGTTAGATACTTTGATATTGGATGATGTGTATATTTGTTAATGATTTTTCATTGATTGGTTTTATTTTATGATTGATGATGTGTACATATTGGATACCTTGTCATTTATTGGTTTCATATTATTATTGATGATGTGCATTGGATACATTCCTCAATGAGGGTGGGGTGAGGGGTAATAGTGAGGGGTAATATTAGAGAAAACAGAATTTTGTTTTCTCTAATATTACCCCCCACCCTCAATGGTGGGGGTGGGAGTGGGGTATTACTATAGAAAACATAATTATGTTTTATGTTTTCTCTAATATTACCCTCTCACCCTCAATATTGAGGGAGGGGGTCGGGAGTAATATTAGAGAAAACATTAGGGGGTAATATTAGAGAAAACATAATTCACCCTCAATGTTGAGGGTGGGGGTGGGGTAATATTAGATAAAACATAATTATGTTTTATCTAATATTACCCCTCACTTATGTTTTCTCTAACATATTACCCCCCACTTAGAGAAAACATAATATGATTTCATATTATTATTGATGATATGTACATGAGTTGGATAACTTGTTAATGATTGGTTCTTATTATAATTGATAATTTGGATGTGCGTTGGATACCTTGTGCACATGTTTTGGATATCTTGTTGTAGATTAGTTTCATATTATGATTTATGATGTATACAATTGTAGGATGTTTTCTTATTGATATGTTCTATATTATGGTGAGAATAATTATGATGATGATGTTGCATACACGTTAGTATCTTGGAAAAACTAACTTGTTATAGGTGGAATCCCTTCATATCTACCTTGCAACCTTCATAAACCTTTCTGGAGCTAGTTCCCTTTTTGGGGTGGAGTTTTGCATGGTCCGGCACAAAAAACTAGGTACATGTCAAGAAAACAAAAAAAAAATTCAGTTTTTTCAATTTTGTCTTGGCTTCTAGAGTGTTCTTTTAGGGCCTATTTTTCTTTTCAAAATGCTCACGTTGTAGATGATTTTTTTTAAAAAACTTCACAACAATGAGAAAAAAACCCCTCTAGGGCATCTAATACCTTCCATTTTTTTGAATATCTTCAATTTGCATTTCAAAATAGTGTGTTATAAAAAAAAGGTGTATCGTGTTGGCTAGCCCCTAGATGTGTCTTTCTTGCATGACTTTAAGATAAATAAAATCATTTGAATGTCCGCACGAAGTTTGTCAATGCCTCTAAGGCCTATGTTAAGGCCCTAACACTCATTTATTATTAGTTTATTAGTTATGGTTAGGTCAGATTAGGGTATGTTACATCATGCTCACTTTATCTCTTATTTATAATAAATGAGATTCATTTGTATAAGCATATTGTCTTGTGAATTGGATATATTGTAAAAGGAGGTATCCCCCTTAGTGGATTGTTATTCATTGAATATTTTGGAGTTGGTTCATGACATTTGGTTTTAGAGCATATGACCCTAAGGTTTTTCTCCTTCAATCGAGACGTCTTTGAATTTTTTCTATAACTTTTTTTTGGTACGCTTCATATAGAAAAAAATTGATCTCATCGCTTAAATTTGTGCATGGGATCCAAACAAGAGGCCAACCACAGCTGAATCACTTAAGCATCTATTTTTTCATGATTTTCTGTATATACCACCTCCTCTCATAGTAAGAGAACTGATATTAGAGCATCAATTTTTACCGAATAAATGTAAGAGAGCCTCTGAGGGCAAACCTAGTGGGCAGAAATCAAAGGTGTTGTCTCATATGAAAACATCTAGTCACCCCTCAGATGCAAAGAAACATCATTCTTTGTGTACAACACCACAACGAAGAGTAGCTATGAAAGGGCATATCTCAAATGAGGTGTGATGTAACAAAAATAATGGAAAACAGACATGTTATGGGCTTCCAATTAACGATGCTATAGAACTTCACTTTTGGATGGAAACTGTGTAGCGTTTAGTAGCAATCCTCATGGGTATGCCTCAAATAGGCAAACTGAATGTCAAGTCACACATGGTTCCCCAGATCCAACATTAAGGAAGCTAGTTGGCGACATCAGTCATCTCGGTTAAGATCGTTTAACACATCTACATGTCACTCTAGAGTTTGATAAGCATGTAGATTCTTGTTTTGTAACTAGTGAATGCTTGTTAAGTACCATACTAAACTACCATATTTTGTGGATAATGGTTGGTGATTAGTTGTTTATGAATTTTGTAATATTGGTAACATGTGATTAGCTACTTTCAGTTATTCTTATTAAATTTTTATGTTAAGAGTAGGATACCTTGTCATTTATGATTGGTTTCATGTTATGATGGGATATGTATCAATGATGGAATATGTATACATGTGTTGGATACCTTGACATCAGATGATGTGTAGATGTGTTGGGTGTTTTTCCATTGATTAGTTTCATATTGTGATTGATGATGTGTACATGTTGAATGTGTTCCCATTTATTGGTTTTATATTATTATTCATGATGTGTACATATGTTGGGTACATTGTCATTGATTGGTTTCATATTATTATTGATGATGTATACATGAGTTGAATACCTTGACAACGATTGGTTCTTATTATGATTGATGATGTGCAAAGGTGTTGAATATATTACCATAGATTAGTTTCATATTATGATTGATGGTGTACACAAGTGTAGGATGTCTTGTCATTGATATGTTCTATATTATGATGAGATTAATTATGATGATGATGATGATGTTGCATATTGTGTTAGTATCTTGGAAAAACTAACTTGTTACAGGTGGAATCCCTTCATATCTACCTCGGAAATAGGCTTGCAACCTTCATAAACCTTTCTAGAGCTCATGCACTTCTTGGGCCCCAGTATCGTTCATGAGCACTAATCTCCAGGGGGGTGAACTAAATTACCCTGCTATATATAAGAAGGCCTATGCGGTATACAAGGCGGTAAAACACTTCAAATGTTACATCCTCAAGAACCACACCAAAGTAATCATACCTCACCTTGTAGTCTGATCCCTATTTACTCAACAACAGATTGGGGAAAGAAGAGGAAACTGGATGGCAGTAGTCCAAGAATTTGATCTAGATACAAAAACCGCTAAACTTGTTAAAGGACAAGGGTTATGCAAACTGGAAGCCAAAGCTCAGGACCAAGTAAATGAGGATCCTGGATGGGAGAATGAAATGGCATTATGGTGTGGAGAAGCTTCATACATATTCGCAGGGAAAGAGTCTTGGTATGAGAAATTGACTTATATATTGCACCATGGGACTTGCCTAGAGAACCTAAACCCTAGGGAAAGGAGAGATGTAAGGTTAAACTCCATGTAATATCACCCCATAAATTCATTACTCTTCTGGGTTAATTATGATGGGGTAATTTAAGATGTCTTGAGCGTGAAGATGAAAAAAAGGTGTTGAAGGACCTCCATGATGGCCCTGCAGGTGGACATTTTGTAGGGGACATTGTTGGCACAGGGGAAGACCCAGGGTTCAATGCTACAACAGTGCACCAACAAAACCCCAACTACCATCCCTTGGGGAAACACCTGCGAAGCAGATGAAGTCTCGCTCGAGGTAGAGGCAGGGGCGGTTGTAGGACTCAGGTGTCTGCAACCTTAGCTCGGACACAGATCTGTGATTATAACACTAAATAGAGCACTTAGCAGTTAACATTCATCATTACTTGACCAACATCTACTTCGCAGATAAGACAGAGCATCGCAACATTCACCCAGATCTAATGTATATAAGCACTTTATCATAAATAAGTAGATTAGATTTAGCAGATCAAACACTAAGCACATTCATAGAGGTTAGGTCTAACATTATTACACATCATTAGCACAAATCATAAGCATATTTTTCTATCTCTATCAAATCACTTAGCTAGAGAGTACATAAACACATCATGACAAAGCACAAAGCAAGACAACACAGTAATTACCTGGTTCACCCCAACCCTGGGGCTACATCCACCAACTCTTCTTCTTTATTGTTTTCAGTCCATCGGTTACAAGCACAAAGACACCAAAATTCTACTCTACCTAGGACAGGAGATCTACGCACCTCGCTAGATCCTCCCTCCTCGCATTATATCACAAATCCCTCCACAGTCTATCACAACCACTTGCACTTAGCTCTGCAAGTCTCTCCCAATTATGCACAAATCACTTACAAACTACAATAGCACTTAGCACTTAGCTTATCATCCTTTTATCACATAGATACCTCTACTTCTTTTATTTCCTAGACATCTATTTATACTTTACAAAATAGGACTAAACATGGGTAAACCCATGGGCCAACATCCCATTCCCATTACATAATCCCATAAGTCAAAAAGGACCCAAAAAGGGGTTGAGATACTATGATCTCCACTTCGTCTTGTGCTCCTCCTTCAATAGGTTTTCAAAGTCCCAAAATAGGTCAAACTTGATCAATATCCCTCAAAACTTGGTCAAGGTCTAACAGGCCCCCAACACTCACCTGTGACTCATTCCGAGTCACTCTGGTATGATTTGTTCTGCTTCAAAATCCTAGAGCTTGGCTCGATCTGCTTGGACTTGTTGTTGTGCTACAACCTCCTGTTCAACGAACTCCTAGATGTGTGCGTCATTCCCGAGTACTTCTAGGCATTGTTCTGTTGCAGTGACAACCTGCTCTAGCTCTACTCCTCTGCCTTCTACTTCTGTAAACAATTGGTAAGCTTTGTCTTGTATAGGTTGGAGTCTTTGAGTGAATTCCATCACTTTGCTCTGTATAGTATGGATCTGTTGTTGGGTAGTGTTTTTCTCTTGAGATCGTTTCATTCTTTCTACAACTGACAGGGACTTTAACTGATCTTGTAGTGTATCGGATTGCTGCTTCGCTTTCTGGAGTTTTGACTCCAGTGCCTTTAATTCTATATTCTCAGCAAGTTTTCCATATGTCAGGGAACTGTGGGCACTCAACTGCTTGCATTCCAAAGCAAGGACCTTTAGTCTCTCAACTGCGTTGCGAGCAGTTGCTTCTCATTGGTCCCTTACATCCTGTGGAGTCTTGGGCACTACGCATAGCTCCAAGTCTGCTATGCATTGTTGTAGCTTCTGGATGGCCTCTGCAAGATGGTCTACTTGCTTCATGACTTGATCCTCTGTCTTTATTTCTACTACTGTCACAAAGCAAAGTGATTTGATGACCACTTCCTTCACTTTGAGTTGTTCAATGAGAAATTGTTCCTTTCCTTGCTGCAGTTATGCTTTTTCTTCATTGAACTTCGCTTGAAGGGAATTTTTTCCTGTTCTGCAGCTCGGCGTTGTTCTACAAGTACTCCCTATACTTGCATCAAATCCTGGGTGGCATTTTCTTTTTCCTCTTGTGCTCATTGAAGGTGAGCTTCGACTGTATCAACAAGCCGATGGAGTTGAGTTGGTTCATCTCCTGGTTCTGGTGTTTCCAATGGCAGAGGCACAGTGGAGACTGCACGGATGGACCGAAGGGCATGTTGTACCCCTTGGATCTCGACCTCAATTTGATTATACATCTCCTCTGGCCTATCTTCTTGTTTTACTATGATTTCCATTGAAGCATCGTTCAGGGTTTCTACGATGAAGTCAAAATCATCTGAGGTGAGGATAGTTTGCATTTTGATCATAGAGACTTTCAATTTCTTCTAGGAAGAAGGCTTCGGGGGGGAAACCTTCCTTTTCTTCTAGGGTTCCTCCTCATCTCTAGGTGGTGTTACCTCCCCTTTCTTCTGTTTAGCTTTTGTGCCATCTATATCTTCACCATAACCCCCTTGCTCTAGTGATATGGAAGAAGTCTTCATTGAGGCACTACTTAAATCTTGTACTTCTTCGGTCTTCTTTGTCTTGCTGGGCCCGGGTGTATCTTGCGCATTTTCTGGGTTGTTTATGTCAAATATCTTTTCAGGGTCTACTGGAATAAGGAGGTTCACCGACCATTCCTTGGTGATCTCCTCCCAGTCCTCGTCCATTAGCTTATAGTAGGATTGGAGTTGTTTCTTGTGTTCGTTCATGCGCGCTGTGATGTAAATAAAATGTCGGTTTGCATTGAACTTCATCAAGGGCCTGAACTGGTGTAGAGTATTCGGAGTGATGTGAGGCTCGGACTGGATGGTTGTCTTCAGTTGGTTGTAATAGGTATGAAAAAAAACATTGGACTTCCACTGTTTATTCATATCGCTTGAGTACCATAGTGTACTGAACTTCACGACCAATGGTTCGAAAGGATCGATGTCCGAGAAGGTCACACCTTTCAGCATCTCCCAGGAAATAAAAGAGATCAGGATCAATAGCCAGCTAAAATGAAATTCGTACCCTTGGTCTTGGGATTCTCTACAGTCGATTTCTAGTCGGTTCATCGGGTACTTCGCGCAGTTCATCTGAAGTCCTTCTGCACACTTCCCTATGAGGTCGACTACAAAACCAATGACTTGGGTGGGTCAGTTTTTTCATACTAACTTCCCTGCAATCAATTGACATGTGAGGCACATTGCACCGCTATGGATAGAAGTTACCTTGTAGCCTCACGTTCCCTTCTCAACATCGCCATAGGTGTCCTTGATCCTTTGTGCTAGAGCGCGATCCATGGTTTTTCTAGGGTAAAAATCCTTTGCATCAGGTCCTTTCATACTAAGCTCGATGATCATATTGATCAACGTCATATCCACTGTGATACGACGGTTTAACCATAAATAACTACCATGGTAACAAGACAACAACAACTTGACACTTGCATTTACCTCCTGGTGTCTTCCGAAGTGAGGAATCTTCATGACATTGAGCAGGGTGGACTGCACAAGGTTCATAGTCCATGACTGGGGGATTATCTTTGAATTATTCTCCTTAGTGTGGGTCAGGTACTTAGGTGGGGCGAGCATGTTGTAAACTTTTCGATCTCCGAGGTTGAAGTCGCTAAACTTTAATGCCACAATTTTATCTTGGTCTGCTCGAACTGCTCGTATTCCCTTTGGGAGGTACACAGTGACCAAGGTGTACTCAAAATCCCTAGATACTTTGTCTCAATTTATTGCGTCACTCAAAGGTGGTAGATAGGTGGGTAAGATGGTCAGGATCAATTTAGCATTCACTAGATCATCCCTGTGCTTGGTTCGCTTTTCATCAGATGGTTGGGATGGTCTAGCCCCGTGAGAAATGGATGGAGAGGTTGCAAGTCCTCTCGTCGACGATGCTTGTACACCTGTAGACATTGACATGACTCTTTCAGTCATGAGGTCGATCAAAACTTCTTCAACAGCTTTCTCTACAGTGCTCAATTCGTCCGACATACACACTCGGGGTTAACAATCTTGGGTTCGGGGAATAAATTTAGACACTGCAATAGAATAGACAACAAGAGTGAGATGATCACTGTATAAAATCGACTTAGTCTATGGGCTCAAACTCTCAATTGGAAAAAGTGTTCTTAATGCATGGCGCAACGAGATAAATATGTAACTCGACAACGGGTTGCTTGCAACGGGTATAAAGCCTTCGTTAACTCTGTTTTGTCTGTTATGGCACGGTCCAACGATCTGATGGTGAACCATAATTTCCTTTTTTCCCGTTTGGAGCGTCGATTGAATGGTTATAATGTCCCCAACGATTATATTGCTTCACCATGGAAAAGCGCCATGTGTCGTTGTTCTGATATCCTGACGAAGCTCCAATTTTGCAATTTTTTCTTCTGTGAGGTTTCCTCTGGAACCTTCTGCAACTTGTCGATCTTAGCTCTCTTCTTACTTAGCTTTCTAGCCTTCTTTCCACTGAGCTTCATCTCGGTATGCCTTTTTCCATTCTGATTCTTATCTTCTTTTGACATAGTGACTTTGTGACATTAAGATCCTTTCCTAAGATTTAAGGGTAACCCTTCTTCTTTATTTGGAATAGGTACTTCAATATTCATTGGTTCTTCTAGTGTTCTTGCAACTTCGACATCCAGGTCTCTGGTGTTAAATGGCTTTGATCTGTTCTTATGTTCTTCAATCAAGTGTGCGATCCTTCTAGTCATGAATTCTTTTAACTCTTGCTTCTTTTGTTCTAAAACTTCCTCTTCTTCTTGCCTTCTGGCCTGATCTATTTCAATCCAAGGTTTTCCTAGTAGCATGGTAAATGGGGCACTGTTCTCAATAAATTTAATAGTCTCAAAATCTTTCTATGTCGAAGTTCCATTGGCATTCATAGGTATCCAGTTGAGCCTTTCACACAGGTTTATCAACTTTCCTTTAAATAGACCTATTCCTCCTAGTGAAGGAATCATAGCAAGCTTCCCTATATCTTCCCATGTTCTTTCTATCATGATATTAACCTGTGTTTCCTCATCTAGAACACAATCAAAGTCAAATTCTCCTATTCTTGCTTCAAGGCATTCTTTTTCTGTGAAGACCTTTGATAAGTTGACATGTCGGTGAGCATTCAGGGTTTCTTTTATTTGCAGTAATATAGTCTCTTATTCTTTCTGGGATTCTTTCATAATCTTGGTTTTTGGATCTGCCTTAGGGTTTTCTTGTATCATGTTCATTCCTTCAATCTTAGCAATCATTCTAGGACAATCCAATACTTCATGGTCCATATATTTACAAAAAAGACAACTAGGTCTTCTCCCAGGGCATTCCTTAGTAATATACCCTGGTCTTTTGCAACTGTAACAGAGGGTTAATCCTCTCTTTCTTTTAAATGATCCCCATCCTTTCCTATACTGTGCACTAGGATCATGGTAGCTAACCTGCAAAAAATTCTTTCTAGGATCCTACATACACTTATTAGTCCAAATATCCTTTCTATGCAGAGATATAACATATTTTTCACTATTCTTATCAAATCTACTCATATCAAATCTTCTTTCATCTATTAATACCCTAGTTTTCAATCTAGGACATAATCTATCAAACATACCTAGATTCATACATTCGAAACAAAAACTTCCACTAATCTTACTTCTACAGAGCAAAAAGCTTTCAGACCTATAAAATTTTCACTATTCTTACCTTTATCAGAGCATAGAGCTTTCAGATCTTACCTTGTTTAATCAAGAATTCTCACTTTACCTTTCTTAGGGCACAAAGCTTCTAGATCTTACCTCTTTTCTTCAGTCGAACTTATTTTCCTTAGCACAGAACTTGCCAAACTAGTAGAGTACTGCGAACTAGAGCAATAGATCTACGCACAGAGCTTTCACAATTTCATATCAGATCTTTGCACAAAGATTCTTCTTCCTCAGTTCCCAGCAATCATAGTTTCAGGTCTCGGTGACGGAACCATTTGTTGGCACAGGGGCAGACCTAGGTTTCAATGCTACAACAACGCACCAACAAAACCCTAACTATCGACCCTTTCAGCAACACCTGTAAAGAAGATGAAGTCACACCCGAAGTAGAGGTAGGGGCGGTTGTAGGAATCAGGTGTCTGCAACCTTAGTTGGGACACAAATATGTGATTATAACACTAAATAGAGAACTTAGCAGTTAATATTCATCAATACTTGACCAATATCTACTTCACAGATAAGAAAGAGCATCGCATCATTCACCCAGATCTAATGTATATAAGCACTTTATCATAAACAGGTAGATTAGATCTAGCATATCAAGAACTAAGCACATTCATCGAGGTCAGGTATAAAATTCTTACACATCATTAGCACAAAGAATAAGCATATTTTTCTATCTCTATCAAAGCACTTAGCTAGAGAATACATAAACACATCACGACAAAGAACAAAGAAAGACAACACAGTATTTACGCGGTTCACCCCAACCCTTGGGCTATGTCCACCAACTCTTCTTCTTTATTGTCTTCATTCCATCGATTACAAGCACAAAGCCACCAAAATTCTACTCCGCCTGTGTACCTCGATAGATCCTCCCTCCTTACATTATAGCACAAATTCCTCCACAGTCTGTCACAACCACTTGCACTCAACTCTGCAAGTCTCTCCCAGTTATCCACAAAGCACTTACCAACCACAATGGCACTTAGCACTTATCTTATCGACCTTTTATCACAGAGATACCTCTACTTCTGATATTGCCTAGACATCTATTTATACTTTACAAAATAGGCCTAAACATGGGTAAACCCATGGGCCGACATCCCATTCCCATAACATAATCCCATAAGTCAAAAAGGACCCAAAAAGGGGCCAAGATCTCGTGATCTCTGCTTCGTCTTGCGCTCCTCTTTCGATAGGCTTTTGAAGTCCCAAAATAGGTCAAACTTGATCAATATCCCTCAAAACTTGGTCAAGGGCCAACAAACACCACCACTCACAAGATACTGAAAGTCAGCTATTATTGGCCCACTTTGTTCAAGGATGCTCACACATATGCTAGAAACTATAAAACTTGTTAAATCAACACTGGGAGGGAGAAGAGAGCAGAGGTCCCACTTCAATCGATTATCGTTTCTAGGCCTTTTGAGCAATGTGGATTAGATATCATAGGGGAAATTACGCCAAGTTCTTCAAAACAACATAAGTACATACTTATTGCCACCGATTATTTCACAAAATGAACAGAAGCCATCCCACTGACTCATGTAAACGAGAAGGTGGTAATCCAATTCATAGAACAACAACTAATCACAAGATTTGATGTCCCTTCTATCCTTGTTTTTTATAATGCATCTTACTTCTCTTCCATCCTATTAATAGAGTTTGTTCTAGACAAAGGAATCATAATTAGATACTCCACAAACTATTATCCATACGGAAATGAAGTGGCAGAGTCAACTAATAAGAAACTAGTAAGAATATTAAAGAGAACAATTGCAGAAAACCAGAGGAATTGGCATAATGCACTTCATAACGCTTTATGGGATGATAGAGTCACACCCAAGGAAGTTGTAGGGAATTCCCCATACCTTTTGGTATATGGGCAGGAATCCATTCTCCCGAATGGGCTTAATCTTCCATCTCTTCATCTTTCCCAAGATTCCAGACGGGATCCCTCATCAGTCATACAACAAATTATATATATATATATATATATATATATATATATATATATATATATATATATAATTTATGTGTTTTCACAGATATGTCACTTTTTTTTTTTTATTTACACATTCTTTTTGTTTTATCTTTTGTGATTGTGATTCTGATCTTTTGAAATATTGTGTTTAGAAATACAATGGTTGACCTCGAATCATGTGACATAGCGAACTCTCTTCCTAACTTGTTGCTCACATACAAACACAAGAAACTTTGAGGATCCTACGATTGTTTCAAGAAATTATTTATCTAACTTGCACAGATGAACAAATTTGGAGAAATGTGGAAGTGTCTTCTTAGTGGTATGGTAAAAACCTTAAGGGAAAGAGAGTAAGCTGGAAGGGACTACATGCACCTCAAAGACAAAGCTAGTAAATTTCGCCTTAACCATCTCATCTTGTAAATAACAGATGTCCTCCTCTCCCGCTCGCTCAGGGCATTCTGTCGAAATAAAAGTCAACTATATCAAATGAGTGCACAATGGGATAGGGTATGCAGATATATCCACTGGGGTTATGGATGCTCACTGGCAGTGGAGCAAGGTCTATGACATCAAAGTGACTTTGTCGGGGCTATGGATGCTCGCTGGCAGTGGAGAAACACCATAGCGAATGAATAAGGGTAACTAAAAGGCCTAGTGCCAGTGAATGATTCACTGAAATCTTGTCAAAAGGGGGCATGAGTAAAGGTTACAGGAAAAGAAGGTGGAATAAAGGTCAAAAACCCCACAGGCAGGCCTAGATGCATCAACCGGGGAAATTCCAAATGCAAGGGTAAAAGAGGCTCTGATGAAAACCAGTTAGGTCCCTAATCAAATTTTGCATCATCCGAGCCCGAGGAAGGAACAAAGTTTCTGCTGTCAACCAGTGAGTCTCCATTTGTTGAGCACTCAACACACCCTAAAAAGCCTATGTCAAATTTTCACTTTTGGGTACCACTTGATTTTTCACTGTCTAAATTTGATTTTCTTTTGATAAATGTTTTTACTTTGCTTGTTCTCTTAACTCTCATTAGCTATTCAAGTTTGTTTAACGTTATGCAAATACATGAATTAAAAAGGCCTAACATTTAAGTAAGGAACTAATAGCCAAAACACTTCACCCGACACACTTAAGATTCAACATCGGAAGGAATTAAAGGGTGAAAAGGAAACACTCGAAAAGCCTCAATCGTCGAGCATCGATATTCATCGATATCAGTAGAAGGGAAGTTTGTTTCATGACAAGTATCACACACAGACCTTGCTAATAGTCGATCCCCTTTGGTATCGGTAAAAGGCGAAGGGAGTGAACGTTAGGGAAGGAGGAAACGATATCGCCAATAGCCAATGCCCAACATGCTTGTCGGAATCGGAGAAAACCGAATCACAATGAACATTGCGACCATTCTAAGGAGTTTTTCTCGATCACTGATTCCCAAAGCGTTTTGGAATCGACGAGTTTTCGAAGACGCTAACCCAAAGGAAAATACGCGATAGGTTTGTCCCCAATTGTCGATCCCTGGTACCTTTTCGGCATTGGCAAACCCATTTTTATTTAGAACACACAACTTGAAGAAAGCCCCGACACCAACTAATATGAGCGAATTAAGTCACTATATTTAACACCACATGTATTTGCCTGACTGGAGAAACCGTATGGCCTAGATCAACCCCGAGTCACTTTTGGTTCCTCAGGTCCATGTCACACCTCTGAGTCAGTTTTCCACATCATCACTGTACGATGAAGTTGATCGGCATCGGAGGTTTTTCAGTGAAAGGATATCAATGATAACATCCATAGCACATCACTTATCCCCGATCCACCCTATGAGAAAGTGACACAATGGGACGTTTTAACGCTAGATACGATTAGATTCTGAGCTTTTAAGGGGTTAATTAATACCAAATATAGCATTAGTTGAGACTTCATGTGCAAATCAAAACAGTCGTTTGAAATTACCGATAGAACACAACACCCTCTGTGCCTCTACCATCAATCCACGATGAATTTAAGTTGCAGAGAGTCAACGACAGATTTGTTTGAACTCGACTCATCACCCAAATTAAATGATTGATACGACAAGGTAAGTTCTCCCCCAATTTAAATTCTCTTGAGATATTGTAAACGAAACCAATCTATGTGCAAAGGAGTTTCAGAGCAGCCGGAGAAGCAAAATAA
>JZKD02S0168025.1:972546-985796 GCA_000966675.3 Picea glauca
GAGGTAGGAGAAGGCTCTTCTCCGGGATCTGCAAAACAATTGGAATTTTCTCCTAGACCGGAACCAATCATTAAAACATCTACAAAGAAGGTATTTACTCAAACTCCATCCTTTGGAGACACATAAAAAAGAACCGGGACCAAGGTGGTACTCCCACATTGGGGGGAACTCTTCAAGAAGATTAGTCGGGAATAATTCTTGGAATAATTCTCGCAGAGTGACCCAAATATGAGAGCACTTGACGATGAAATTTTTCTGAATATCCAAAGATCATACCTACGCATGGTAGCAAGCAGGACTCCAGTGTTCCCCTGCATAGAAATCCTGAAGTGGCTCATTGACCACATAGACACAAAAAAATGTTTGATTAATGACAACCATGGACAGTGTATCAGAGTGTTCCTTCCGGTGGAGGTCCATAATTATTACAAACTTTGAGACCCCGAGGAGAGGTTGAACACATATTTCATAGTAAAATTCTACGAGCCCCATGACACCAGCCGGATGATGGCCTCATGGTGGAGAGAGGATAAAAAACACATTAATCAGAGCTCTTGCTGGTACCAGACGACCAACTTAAGGGATTCATACATCTACCTAATGGCTCTAATATCCTGATTATATGGGGAAAAGGACTACTCTATATTTTTGGAAGCATGGATGCCTCTAGCTTACACAGTGGCCATCTCTGGGAGAGGTTTCAAATAGGGAGCCATCATTTAAAAGTAGTTGAGCATTTGTATACAACAGTCCCAGACACTGAAATAAGGAGAGACTCCAACCTTCTACACGGCTTCGTATTTACTGGATGTTATGTGTACCGGACACATCTTCGTCGGCATGAACCTAAGATGGAACGTCACAAAGCTCCCAGTCCATGTATATTTCAGTGGCTTATGGGAGAAAAGTTACAAAACATTCTACTCCCTCATCTACGATGAATTCATCATGCGCATTCATTTTATCCTTTTCAAGAAAGAGTGTCCAAGACTGTTGGTTGCGGCCAAAAAGATAATAGCAAAGGTTGGCCATTGGTATCTGGAAGAGCACGATACCTACATCAGGGTTTTCGGGGCCACCAAAGAACCACATAGTTTACCTGTGCATGTCCCCGACCAGCTTGTAATAGGAGAGTAATGCTACCAGACCATCCTATAAGGATACAACGCCACTTTGGTCAAAGATAAGAAAAGGGAGTTCATACTTTATGGTTTCCATGTAGGATTCTACATGGTGAAGGACATTGCTCAGGCCAAGCAAGAAGGACTGAGCCAATTTGATTTTTGATTCCAGACCGGTCATTTCTGCAAACATGACCCAAAGGGTCTAGTCTTGAAGCATCCCTCGCAAGTGTCGTCCTACTGGCCTTACGACCATGATAAATTCGAAGATGAGGTATTCACCGAAAATTCCCAAGACTGGGACGAAGTGGTTGCAAGGATGGCCTACCCTAAGATGACCGGGTTCAAATCCATGAGCTTGGATGAATAGACGGTGATCCTAGAACAATCGGCTCAAGGGACCCTCAAGGCCAGAGAAGAAATGATAGCAGTCGAAGAAGCAAAAGCCCCTCATGCAGCCCCGATTCAAGAAAGAGGTTTCCCTATGCCACAGGATGCGTAGGAAAGGTGATTTCGCATGTTAGAACAAATGCAACGAGTGATTGATGAGCTACGAGATGACCCAGACCTCACAAAAATGACAGGATCCCCTACCGATAACCCAGACAGAAGCTAGGCGGGCCCAAGCGATCGTGAATTCATAGACATTGATGACATTACCGGGTTATTTGACCTTCAATTCACAACGCCACTAGCTAGATCGCCAACAGGTGTTTCAACCCAACTAGAGACAGTTGAAAAATCAGGGAGATCAAGAACGCCAAACCCCCTAAGAGAACTGATTAAAATCTATGATGATTATGAGAGCCTGGAGGTATCCCTTATGACCCTTGTACATATCAAAAAGGAAAAGGAGTCGGAGAATACATCTTCCCTAGTTCCTGACACTCAAACTCAGGGGCTTCCACAGAGAGAATAAGAAATCAGAGACTCAAGCGGACAACTCGAAGGACGAGCCAGGATCGGGTGAACAAAAGGAAGAGGCTCCACAATAGCAAATCAGCGTACCAATGGCCAAGGATCAAGTAAGTATCGAGCCTAGACCTGGTGCCTCAATTTCAATCGGTACTCAACTCCCCAATGAGTGAAAAACAGAAGTTGGGCCTTCAAAACATAGGGAGGAATTTCAAGAGACCAGTTTTGAAAAAGTATATACCATCGAGAGTATAGGGAATACACTCACCTGGGGAGATAAACAAATTCCCGAGCCCGTGGATGAAGAAGTCGACATACATGCCATATATTATTACTGTAAAAGTAAGGCTATCATCCAGAGAACCACAAATAAGAGGAGGATCATTTTAGATTGCTCCATCCTCATCACTTCGAAGGAACATCTGATTAAAACAGAGCAAGCTAAGACGTCTAAACTCATCGGCGCAGGGATGGAAATCACAGATGCCACCTTGGACAAAGACAAAAGAGATGAAGAGGATTTGCGCGCTACCCTGAAGGAATTGGAATATTTGTGCCACTTGGTGAAATACTATCAGGACACCACACAGACTACGGTGTTCCTAAGGATCAAATTTTAGGAGTCCTACAGTAGATTTATAGATGACTAGCACATATTCACTGCAAGGATAGCCGAGCTCCAGGAAGACACCCTCATGGGACTTGCGAGGTGCAAAGATATGGAGTGGTGGTACGAGAAAGCGTAACAAGACATGGAGAGAGTCAACTACATCGGTGCAGTACAACGGGGCAGAGATACAGAACATCCTTGATCGCATAAATAAATCAGCAGAGTATTGGGAAAAAATGGCTTGGGAACCTCACCAATAAATCCAAGAGAAATGGGCCAAGTACAAGAAAAAATGGATCAAGATTAATCGAGTGATGAAAGACATTAGTCTCCCCGAGTTTGGCACACCCAATGACTTTGTCGACTTGCGTGACATAGTCAAGTCACACACCGAGCAAGACTCATCATGGGTCGAAGAAATATAAAAGGTGGAAAACATGGCACCAGTTCAGGTGCGACATTTTATGGAACACCCGATCAAATCTCGAGCTATGCTGCAACAATTGAGTGTGAGTATAGTCAAGTATTGGTCACATGTGGTAGAGATAAGAGAGATTCACTCGGCCCCAATGGAACAACATAGATTCCCATATGCCAACACCTACGAGGATTTGTTCATCAAGTGGTCGGATTATTAGAAGAGTCACCCTCTTAAGTTATCTTGAGATGACTCTTAGAAGAGCTGATAGAAGAGAACGCCATGTGGTGAATTTTATTTTACTTAGCTGCACTTTAGTTGTTATATTTAGTTAATTTTATGTTATAAATAAGGGCATTGACCGATTAGTTAATGGTCGATGGTTGCTGCTATGACCCTCATTTTTGGTTTTGTTAAGAACTATTTCGGAGATGCCTTTAATTGAGAAGTCCCTTTAGGACCAAAGACAAGTTGTGTTTTCATCAAATGTGTGCATGATTGGATGTGGAGAAGAATCGTTTCTTGTTTCATCTCATGAATGAATTATGTAATGAGTAAGAGCTACTAAATCTATTGATAAGTTATATGATGCAATGTTTTATAGTTCTTTTCTTTAATGGTGAAGATATGTCGTTGTGTTATTATGTGATGGATGATTAGAGTTGAGTGAATTATTTTACTTGCTATTGTTTATCGCATGCATGTTTTTCTTCTGATATATTGTATCTCAGTCAGTGATTGGAATACCTTCACGATTAACGTATTAGTACTAGGCCTGTGGTAGACGATCATTGTATGCATGCTAGAGTAAGGGTTATCCCAAGCTCAGCCTCCTCTCCAGTAGTTAAGTTTGTTCCCACTTTTCAACTTAGTTGGTTTATACCAGCTTCATCTAATATCAGTCCCACCTAAGAGAAAATACAAAAAGAGAACGTCTGAGTTGAAGGAGAGAGCCTTCACAAGAAAAACATAAATCCCATCGATTATTTTGGCAGGATCGCGAGATTTGGAGAACCATTCCACTATTAAAATTTGTAGAGTCTAATTGGGCCTCGGTGACAGGTTTGGTTCCTACTGTTGAGTTAGAGGGGATTTATGACCCCTCAACATATCTATTGACTAATTTTTCCTTTGATGACCCGTCGTGTTAACACATATTTAAAATGGCTTACGACAAGTATGACGTTGGTCAGACTTGCGAAGTAATGTATAATGACAAAACCATTGGACAGCATGAACAACTGCCAAACCAATTTTCTCAACATGGGTGTAGTTGAGTTCCAGTCCTACCAAGCCTCTGCTAAGATAGTAGATAACATGATCTTCGAGCGCATCATCCTCTTGGACAAAGACCATGCCAACAGTAAACTCTACAGCAGTTAAATACAAAAATAAATCCTTACCATAATATGGAGGAATGAGTAGAGGGGAAGACTTCAGAGCATGTTTCAATGCTTCAAAAGAGCATTTAGCTACTTCATCTAAATATAATGGTACCCCTTTCTTCAAGAGACGCATAAACCCTTTAGTAATCTCAACATAGTTGGCAACAAAACGTCAAAGAAATTTGGCTTTCCCTTGTAGACTTTGAAGCTAGGGGATTGTGTGCGGGAGAGACAATTGAACTATTGCCTCAAACTTCATAGGATCGACCATGATCCCTTTATTTGACACGATAAAACCTAAGAAGCGACCCAATGCTACACAAAAAAATACACTTATTCAGATTAAGGTGAATCCAATAGTAGTGACACCTCTCAAATATGTTGATTTTTCAATATGCAAGGTTAAGCATGAAGTTCATTCCATTTTAGCATTTAAATTAACCATAGCCAATAATGTTGCAACAACCAATATCACAAGAAGAAACACCATGCACGAGAAAACAAGAAGTATCCTAGGAAACCCTTCTCAACAAGGGAAGAAAACCCAGCCAAATCCTTTGCTATATTCTTCAAGAGAAATACTTTCACCACCAAGAAAACCTAGCACACAATAGGGTGATTGCAAACCCTAGAAGACTAGCGCCCAAGAGAGGTGTGCACTTTTCCCAAGTAGATGTACTTGCTGAAATTTCCAAACTCACACAAAAGATATGATTCCTCAATGGGGAATTTACCTTTACTTATATTAGACTTGACCTATCAATAGAAGTGTCTCTTGTCACAACAAGGTGGACCTCTCTATCTCATAATATAATTAATATTAACTAGATTAATTATCTTTTACATTAATTCTACATTAAATTAAGGTGGGGTTGACATGTACCCTTTACATTACAATTAGGGTTACAGGCAGGTCTGACTCTTGAAAAATATATCAAGGGCTATCATACACTCACTAGTGCTCAGCCACTAGGGGCACATCCATAGGGATTTACATATCTCTAGATCATTTCATTACACAGAAGAACCACTCTCACTAGTGCTCAGCCACTAGGATCACGTTGACCTATCCTCGTCCACATGCACGTCCACTCAACATATCTTCTTTCATGAGATTCATTTGGATTTCATCATCAACTCTTTTCTCAGAGGAGGCTAATACATCATCTTCATCTTTGTCTCATGAAGATGCACCCAGCTCTTTGGGAATTCACACATTCACCTTGTGCTCATCCACAGACACGTCCAACTCTGCATATCTCCTTTCTCACTGCATTACACAGGAGAATCATCTGGAGTTATTCTCAACTCTCTATAAGGAGGAGGCCATATCTACATTCCATATCTGTCTCAGATAGGAACCACACACCCTTCTCAAGGGATCTCTCTCAAGTTTGTGTCCTGGAGAATGTCTCACGTAGTTGCAATCATCAACACTCCCTCTCATCTAGGGAGGCATTCTTCATCATGACAAGTCTCACATGGATGTATTTTGAACTTTTTCTTGGTTGTAGTTATCGACACTCCCTCTCAAGTAGGGATGTATCCTTCACCAAGATAATTTGGTGAATATGTCTACAATCTCCTCATGTATAGGAAGATATTGCATGTGTATTGTCTTCCTCTACACCATGTCTCCGGTATAGTGATACTTTATCTCGATGAGTTTCAATCTGTCATGAAACACAGGGTTCTCGGAGAGCTTTACACAACTCTAGTTATCAAAATGAATAGTAGTAGGATCCATCTCATGATCGAACAAGTGAGTAAGAAGTTTGTGAAGCCACACTGCTTCACGGACTACTACACTCAATGAAATGTTCTACCTCTACAGTGCTCAATGCCACAGAGATTTGTTTTCTGCTACACCAAGAAATCATGGAAGACTTCACGGTAAAACAATTGGATGTTCTATTTCGGTCCATTTTACTCTCTGCTCAATCCGTATCGGCATATCCTGCAAACTCAAGTTCACACTGGAGGCATATCTCAGGCCATATCCAATTGTGCCTCGTATATATCTCAATACATGTTTTGTTGTTGTCTAGTGAATCTGTCTCGGTGGACTCATGGAATGACAAAGTACATTCACTACATAGCATGAATTAAGTTTGGTGTTAACCAGATACATCAGTGATCCAATCAATCGTGGATCAGTATCGTCTAAATCATCATCAATCCTTTTCTTTAAATCCATCACCGTGGATTTGCATTCTGTCATACTGAACTTATTTAATATTCCCACTATATATTTGACTTGACTCAGGAAAATCTCATTGGTTCTTTGGCATACTTCTTGTCCCAAGAAGTAGTGCATCATACTCAGATCCTTCATCTCGAAATCAGAAGTCAAAGCTTACTTGTATCCAACAACAAGGCTTTCTAAATAAGTCATCAAAATCAGGCTCTCGTCACCAACATTGTAATAGTATAGTTTTGGATCAACAACACTCTTGCTGAAACCCAAACTCATCAAGAATCTATCCATATGATATAGTTTCCAACCCATGGATGGTAATACAGATGGAAGTGTATCGGGCTTACTGGATCAAGTGTCTCATCATATACAACTCCCTATGTTTGTGAGAATCCTCTGGCTATATATCTCGCTTTGTATTTCTCGACACTTCCATAAGTTGCATCCTTGATCTTATAGATCCACTTGGAAGTCACCAAAGACTTCCCTTCTGGTCTCTGAACAATATCTTATACATCATTCTGTAATATATATTGGTATTCTTTTGTTATGGCATCTTTCCATACATGTTCTCATGTCTCTTCTCCAAGATAAGGAGGCTCAGAATCAATGAAGTGGATCATCACTGAAGGATAGCTCGAAAATATATTTTACTTTATCGGTATGTGCCTTGAGAGGATTGTATGTTTCTCTTCCTCCCACAGAGTGAGCCTAGAAAGGCCTTTTATTCCCTACTGAAATATCTCTATACATATCAACTAGAGCAACCGGATTATCTAGAAGAATGTTTGTCTCCCTTTGAATTGTTGAATGGGAATAAGGCATTGTCTCATTGTCAATCTCCATCTAAGATTCTCTGGATCTTTGAAAGGCTATCTCTTCTTCAAGGAAAAAATATTTTCTTGTCTCAATCTATCTCTGACTAGGGATGTCAATCTTGAATGTATTCAAAGATTCAATGTTATCCCATAAATGTATCCTTTTTCCCTGAAGGGTCTAGCTTGGACTTCTTCTCTTTGGGTACATGAAAACACACTAGGCACCCAAATATCCTGAAGTGTTAAATCTCAGGATTCACTCTGGTGAAGGCTTCTTCGGGAGTTATGTTTTTCAAAGTCTGGTGAAGACTCTTGTTCTAAACATATATTCTTCCATACATGCTTCTGCCCATAGAATCATAGACAGATTCTGATCATGCATTATTGCATTGGTTGCCTCAATGATGGTTCTATTCTTCCTCTTTCACAAATAGTTTTGAATTCCTCTAAGTCAAGTGACTCCCTCTGAAGGATAAACATAATCCTTTGTTGTTAACCTATCTGGAACAAGAAAAAAAAAAGAACCAACACAAGAATATGTCATAAAGGAGAATAATGAGTACATATCTAGAATCAAAACAATTTAAGGATTGTTGTCACGGCTACAATACCTACTTGTAATATAGGTTAGAGGAATGACAATCACAACAATCAAACTTGGATTCTTCACATCCAGTGTGTTGTTCCTATGAATGCACTAAGATCCCTCTGGATCCATGACTTCAGCAAAAAGGTTCCTTCCTCCTACAATTACCCTCATGACAATGATACAAATAATATATATACAAGTGCATACTTGAGGGTGCTGATGTGATTCCTCCAATGGCACTTGGCTAATATCTGTCCTATGAGATCTTCATGAAGAAGGTAGTCACGGTGTCACCTTTTTTCATCTTGTTATTTTGAAGTTGGCCCTTCAATGTAAGAGCTCATGTAGATAATTGGCTTCCTTGTCTTGTCGTCATTTTCCTTCCATTCATCAATAGTTGTCTCCGGTAAACAATTTTTATTTTTATTTTGTATCACCCACAATAATTTTTCCTCTAAAGTCTTGTCTGCCAGGAACTTGACGTTGCTTGATCCATCAAGCTTATCTTCCATCATAGTTTTATTCATCATATTTTTAGATTCTTCACAAACCCTTGTTAACTGGGCTAGAAAACCTAATGGTTATGCTAGGATAGAAACCTTAGGTTTTGTTGGACTTATGACCACCAACAATAAGCCTTGAAAGTCATAAAAACATAGGTAATCTTGAAGGTTACTTCAAAGAGCTGCAGAAACCCTAAAAATAGAAATCTGCAGAAATTTGTGAAACCCTAGAAACCCTAGGGACAAATTTTCAAAATGCTCGAAATTTCACTCTGAGAGTCTCTGGAGGTGCACTGGAGAAGGTCGTACTCTCCTATGACAAAATTTTCCTCAACTTCCAAGTTTTAGGGGCTAAAAAACCCAATAGAACAAGTCGTACGAATTTTTCTGGAAACCCTAGGAGGGTCGTACAGTTCTGCAAAAGAGGAGGGATGATTGGTAACAAACATATAATCCATGAGGCATTGGGAATATCGTTGAAATAGATAAGCCCATTTTTTTGAGCTCACGGTCATTTCAACATTGTGTTGAAGGAAGCACCTCATACAGATTTCATTTATGAAAACAAATCAAGGTTAGTAGAGTAATTCGAGAGAGAATTAACACCATAAAAATACAGAGAAATGGTAAAAGATCAAATATGATCTGTTGGCGAACTGAGGATGCAACAGAAGCATGAGAACGATATAATGAGTCGATCCATATTTGTGATCAACTCATGAGGACAAAATGAATCGATACGCAGTCATAATTAAAAGAGAGTTAAATCATGAGCATTATGAATAAGGAATAAAAAAGAAAAATGATATTATTTAAAGTTTAATACTATCATTTAAATGAAAAGGTACAATGTTTCAATGTCAAAAGATGCAATGGTTCAAATTCACACCAATTGGAAGACTATATAAACAAGAAACAATGGTGAGAAGAAGGTGTATCCTAGTGGATTAAATATATATGTATATATAATGGATTGATTGGACGTTCATTCTATCAGGTTGGTCCTTGTTTACAGGTTGAGTTTTGTTATGAGGATTGGATTCCTCACATCTCAGTTGGATCTGAGATAAGCAAGCTTGTTCTTGTTATGAGGGTTGGATTCCTCATTTCTTAATTGGATCTGAGAACTACAAGCTCGGTCTTGTATTAGAGAGTTGGATCTCTCATATTCAGTTGAAGTCAAAGATATTAAAGGATTGATTTTATATGTATTAATACAAGTTAAATAAATAAAAGAAAGATATTATATCTACTTCATACAGTTTGTGTTTTAGATGTTTATGAACAATTAATTGAAGTGCATATCTTATTCAATTAATTCAGTTAATATATGAAAGTGTGAAAGTAGCCAAAAGTTCCAAACACTAATTCACCCCTGCCCTCTCTCAGTGTCAAGTGTACATTTCAACAGTTACCACTTTTTGTAGCATTTGGTAATATGGGTAAAGAGGTAATCCATTGAAAAAGGTTCGTCAAATCAATTTTTGGAGTATGACAACAAGAGTAGACATGTTAATGGACATCATTAGCATGCACATGACATAAGGTGTTCTTCCAAGAGGGAGACAGAGTGACATCAACATGATAAGTTATTTCATGGTGAGTAACAATCAATAATAATATTGTTGTTTTATGGATGCATGTTGCATGTAAGACCCCAATAAGGGAAAATTGTACAAGTGATGACTTGTTATATCATCACTTAACATGCAACATATTTTCTACCTTTGTTGAGAAATAAAGCCATCCACTATGATCATGGATCAAGACTTTTGGTGAACCAAAAGTTAATTTTTTTGTGGGGAGGTCTGATCCAAGAGGATCTGCATATTTAACAAATTCATAAAGTTCCATTTTATGTTGAAAACTGTTTGTATAATGACGAGCTCACAAAGATCATTCCAACACAATTTGAATGGGTTCAAATGGACTTCGTATGTGAAAGTTATGGCTCACTAGAGTTTCGGGCAAACAAGCAAAATATAAAATCTTCAATACATATTTTGAGTTTGTATGCTCTTGTATTTTTTATTTATATTGTAATATGAAACTAATATAAGGTGAGAGCGATGTACATTGTAGTTTAATAGTTTTAAGGGATAGTTGAGATCTTAGTGGGCATAGTTGATATTTTTTCTCAACTCATCCCTTGTATTGTTCCCAGATACTAATTTAGTGGATCTCGAGAGTTACTTTCTCCTTATTATGTTGAGGTAGTTCTCAAGAATGTCAAATTTGTTAAGCTCTTGGAGGAAAATTTTGTGTAAGTTTTTTGAAGAAGAATAAGCAAGTTGTAGGCTTGATTGTGAATTGTTGGCCCTTTTTGTCAAAAGGATATAAACGAATGTCTTATAGGGAGAACTTGGTAAGCCCCCTTATTGGGAGAATAAGCTACTTATTGTGAGAAGGTTTTGTACTTTGTAAATGAGAGAACCAACCCCTTATTGGGAGAATATTTTAAACTTTTTTTGTAAAAATGAAAGCTCTTTGAAAGGATAATTAATGAAGCATTTCATTGATTAAACAAACCTAGAGTTGTAGCTAGAATTTGATGAACTCAGTTAACAATTTGTTTTGCATAATATATCTTGCTTGTCGTTTAATTTTAGTTTTAATGATGAATTTTAATTATTATACCAATTTTTAAGTTAATAACAAAAAAAATCGAACAAACTATAATTCATTAAAAAAATCCATAAAATAAAAAATAAATAATCCACTCAAATTAGACAAAAATATATAAACATGCCAAAGTGTAGCTCATGAAAGGTGACATGTAATTTCAAGGAACCACCATAGCAACACCAAAACCAAATTTTTCAGAGCCCCAAGTGTAAATTTTTCCCCAATTTTGTCTACATAACATTATTATCACACTTTGTCCACATAACATGCTTATACAACACTATGTAATACGATTAACATTGTACTCTTTTCAAAGTCTTTGACCATGTCAAACGATTCCATGTGTTCGGTATGCTTTCTCAAGGGAAAAATAGGAATAAAACCTTATTTTTAAAGGAGTGGGTTAACTTGGAATAATTTTCCCTTCTAAATTATTTTTTAGGTAGGTTTTTTGGCAATTTCATTTTTAATTTTTGGTTAATCTAGAATTTTGATAGATTTTTTTGAGCATCTGGACTTGTTTAAAATAAAACAAAACTCCTAAAATAAGTAGTTGAAATGCATGGAACTTTGATCCATACCGAAACTCAGACAACCCTGAAAATCTGATAAATACCATTTTTATTTTCATTTTCCTGAAAAGCAAGTTGTTTGCTACTTAATTAACTTACTCCATTTTTAATTAAAAAATAAAATGAAGGTCGACCATAAATATAAATACGATCCTTGTCCAGATCCATATAAATACAATCCCTGTCTCAATAACTCGTCAAACTACAAACCAAATATGTCGTGATTGAATCTCGACCTTTGCCTGGAAGAGATCTAGGTTTTTCATTGATCCCTTCTCTATGTTGGAACTGTCATTCGGCCTCTGTCGAAGATATGGAGTACAGTCTTACAATCTACGTTTGATTGCTGGTCGAAACTTCACGAGTACTGGCTATTGTTTTTAATCCAGAAACCCTAATTTTCCCCTACATTCTTTTGAAAGTTGTAGCGTGGAATCAGTTGAAATGTCATAGCTTGCATTATTTCTATGGCTTTGAAATTGAATAAGAATGTTCTGAGCTATTGATCTCTGTTATTTCCAGCGACCTTCCAACAGAACAATGGATCAGTACAAGGTTATCAAGGAATTGGGATGTGGCAGTTATGGGATGGTGCGCAAGGCAATTAAACTCTCAACTAATGAGATTGTTGCCATTAAGGAATTGAAGAGGGAGTATTACGCTTGGGACGAATGTATGAATCTTCCTGAAGTGAAGTCTCTTCGCAAAATGAATCATCCTAATATTGTTAAGCTGAATGAGGTTATCAGAGAAAATAACCACTTATATTTTGTTTTCGAGTACATGGAATGCAATTTGTACGAATTAATAGAATATCAACACAATCCTTTTACAGAATCTAAAGTGCGGAACTGGTGCTTCCAATTGTTTCAAGCCATCGCCTATATGCACCAGCATGGATATTTTCATCGCGATCTTAAACCTGATAATTTACTGGTGAACAAACATGTTATCAAAATTGCTGATTTTGGTGAAGCACGAGAGGTCTCCTCACTACTGCCGTTTACAAAACATGTCACAACACTTTGGTATCGTGCTCCTGAAGTTCTGCTCCAGTCGCCTTCCTATGGCCCCGCTGTTGATATGTGGGCAATGGGTGCGATCATGGCAGAACTTTTGACCCTTTGTCCTCTTTTTCCTGGATATAACGAATTAGATGAGATACACGAAATATGCAGTGTGATTGGTAGCCCGAATCAGCAAACTTGGTCTCAAGGATTAAAGCTTGCAACTTCTATGCACTATCAATTTCCGCCATTTATTAACAGTCGTGTTTCCACTCTGATACCAACTGCAAGCCCCGAAGCCATTGATCTCATCGCTTCACTTTGTGCATGGGATCCAAACAAGAGGCCAACCGCAGCCGAATCGCTTAAGCACCCATTTTTTCAGGCTCGCCTGTATATACCACCTCCTCTTAGGTTTAGAGAACTGATCTTAGAGCATCAATTTTTACCGAATAAATGTAAGAGAGCCTATGAGGAAAAATCTGGTTGG
>JZKD02S0168025.1:994695-1005132 GCA_000966675.3 Picea glauca
CAGTCGCCTTCCTATGGCCCCGCTGTTGATATGTGGGCAATGGGTGCGATCATGGCAGAACTTTTGACCCTTTGTCCTCTTTTTCCTGGATATAACGAATTAGATGAGATACACGAAATATGCAGTGTGATTGGTAGCCCGAATCAGCAAACTTGGTCTCAAGGATTAAAGCTTGCAACTTCTATGCACTATCAATTTCCGCCATTTATTAACAGTCGTGTTTCCACTCTGATACCAACTGCAAGCCCCGAAGCCATTGATCTCATCGCTTCACTTTGTGCATGGGATCCAAACAAGAGGCCAACCGCAGCCGAATCGCTTAAGCACCCATTTTTTCAGGCTCGCCTGTATATACCACCTCCTCTTAGGTTTAGAGAACTGATCTTAGAGCATCAATTTTTACCGAATAAATGTAAGAGAGCCTATGAGGAAAAATCTGGTTGGCAAAAATCGGAGGGTCCGTCTCGAAAACATCCAGTCACCACTCAGATGCAAAGAAACACCATTCTTTGTATACGGTACCACAACGGAGATTAGCTATGAAAGGACATAGCTCAAATGAGGTGCGATGTAACAAAAATAATGGCAAACAGGCAAATAATGGCAAAAGTTATGGGCTTCCAATTAATAATGCTGTAGGACCTTCAATTGTGGATGGAAACTCTGTAGGATTTATCAGCAATCCTCATGGGTATGCCTCAAATAGGCAAACTGAATGTCAGGTGGCACTTGGTTCACCCAGAGCCAACATTAAGGCAGCTAGTTGGCGACGCCAGTCAGCTCGGTTACGATCATCTAACACAACACATCTGCACGTCACTCTGGAGTCTGATAAGCATGCAGATTCTTGTTTTGCAACAACCCCTTTCCTAGCGAACGGTTACTCTTGATACTGGTTGATTTCTCCTAGGTGATCAGTTGTTTGTGAATTTTGAATTATTGGTATTATGTGATGACCTAAGTTGGATATTTGGTCAATGATTGGTTTCATATTAGGATGAAAGTTGTACACGTGTTAGATACTTTGATATTGGATGATGTGTATATGTGTTAATGCTTTGTGATTGATTGGTTTTATATTATGATTGATGATGTGTACATATTGGATACCTTGTTATTTATTGGTTTCATATTATTATGGATGATGTGCATTGGATACATTCCTCAATGAGGGTGGGGTGGCTGGTAATATTAGAGAAAACATAATTATGAAACATAATTGTTATGATATTAGAGAAAACATAATTGTGTTTTTTCTAATATTACCCTCCACTTATGTTTTCTCTAACATTACGCCCCACCCCTACTCTTAATACTATGTTTTCTCTAATATTATCCCCCACATTGAGAGTGAGGGTGAGGTGTAATATTAGAGAAAACATAATTTGATTTCATAGTATTCCCTCACGATATGAATTTCCTTGTTCATCACAATTGTAACATCGAACCAATCCTCTTCCACCAGTTCGTCCACCTTTGTAACTGCCTCCACCTCTTAGACCCCATCCAAATCCTTGAGGTCCTTCATTCACCCTTAATGCAGATCAATCCAATCTATTTGCAAATGCATCTAGAGCACAACATTGGTTATTATTATGAGTTGGAGAACCACATAATTCACAATATAGTGTATTGAGAGCAAGTGTATATTTATGCAGAATGGGGAAATGTCATGGAGAGTGCTTGTCATTTCTATATATTTCACAATATTCAATAGTTTGAACCCCTTGATTATTTAGAAAGATGTGATATTGGATAGGCCCATGAAATGGTGTTGTAGTAGAAACTTGTGCAACTCTTTCTGACAGTCCTACTGGTGGAGGTGCCATCAAAGTACTAGAGGGCCCTGCACCTATCAATCTCATACACTCGGTCACCAAGTGACCTTTGGTGTTACAACATGTACACCACACTTGAGGTCGACATGCCTTAGCAATGGTCAAATCTTGGATTTTTTTTTCAATGCAGATATATAACCCTGCAATTACATAATACCGACATCTTCAGGAGGTCTCGTAACTATTAAGATCCTTAGATAGCCTTCCATAGCTTCAATATTCATAGATTTCTCCAATGCTTTGATCATGTCAAACGATTCCATGTGTTCGGTGTGCTTTCTCAACGGCAAACAAGGAATAAAACCTCATTTTTAAATTTAAAAATAAAATGAAGGTCGGCCATAAATATAAATATGATCCCTGTCCCTCAAACTACAAACCAAATATCTCGCGATTGAATCTCGACCTTTCCCTGGACGAGAGCGAGGTTTATCATTGATCCCTTCTTTATATTAGAACCGTCATTCTATGGAAGATATGGAGTACGGTCTTACAATCTAAAGTAAATGATGTCTCTGGTTACTAGTGTGAAAGGAAACTAAGTTGTTTCGTTTGTTTATTAGAGAGAAAGGATAATACTCTTAGGGCTTTTTATTTTTTTTGTTGTATATTCCAACTGTGTTCTGGGGAATGTTCGGTTCTTTTGGTCATTGGTCTGGGAAGTGGTTGGAGTAGTTGAAGACTACTCATAGCATTACCTAAGTGGGTAAGATAGGGTTTGGGTGTAACGAATCTGGTAGGAGGTAGCGAACCCATTTCCCTAGCTTGTTTTGGAAGATCTCCACAATTGGAGGTGGTGTTGTATCGAAACTAGAGTGGGTAGAGTTCTTGTACATCGAAGCCTTACAAGGAGGTCCTACATGTGCTAGAGGCCTCTTCACCACATATAAATTGGTTATTAGTTGGAGACTGTGTGATTATTGTCATATTCAGGTGTGGGGTTCTTATTGAATTGAACCTTATGTGAGTGAAACACTAATTATTCTCATTAAGTCAGGGCCTTGCATAAGGCAATTCATTGATTTCTTGGTATTTGCACTAATTTGGTGGAAAATTGTCCGTACACTGTGATTCCCATGTGGCTACTATTGTAGCGAAAGACTTGTTTTCCTTAATTAATTAAATATCATAAAAACAAGTTGAATACATAAAATATTAAGTTTTTTAATTTTTTTAGTGTAAAATTTCTACTTAAATATCTACTTAATAAGGGAAAAAAAATATACATATTAATGTTTTATTCTAAATTTAAAGAAATCAATCTTTTAAACATCGATCCCATAATAGATTTGCTAAGTATGACCATAACGTTATTAATATCTTTATTTGATATAAGTATGAGATGTTTCAAGCCACTCCTATTACTTGCAACTTTTTAGTTTAAATTGTTTTTCCTCGTATACTTTTTTTTTTCCCTAAAATTAAAATATTTTTTATTTTATTTATTCTATTTTTTCATGCAAAATTTATAAGATTGGTCCCTACTTCCATCACAGAATATCGCATAAAAAAATTAAAGTATTTTTTATTTATTCTATTTTTCATGCAAAATATATAAGCTTGGTCCCTACTTCAATTAAGAATAAGCAATAGATACTCATTTCACTTGTTTTAAAGAACCCTCATTTTACTTGTTCTTTAGTGGGTTTGTATTAAACTTACCATACTAGAGGAAATTTCTATTTTTTCCATAGTTTTTCTCTAGTTTTTTTTGGTAGATAATGTTTATGGGATGGCACCTAGCACTGCCCATGACGTATGGGCAAGGGATATTCTATGTTGCAAGAGTTATGGTTAGGCTAAAGGTGTTGGTTAACGATCATTTGAATGCATTAAAGGCATAGCCCTCATATTTTGAATCCCAACATCCTGGAATTTATGTATTTGTAAATTGTGTCAAATCTTGGTTTGAATATCCTTGTATTTCTACTTATATGTGCTTAGGGATTTTATGTTTCTTCACCAATGAGGACAGGGATGCAAGGTCTATTTACAATTCAAATAGCATTTTTACAGTATGTGAGGTATTCATCTCTTTCCAATCACATTTTTTTAAGTATGTAAGGACTTCATCTCTTTCAAATCGTTCTTTTATAGTATGTGAGGTCTTCATTTCTTTCTTTGCCTGTATTTCTCTATTTTAAACCAAGAAGAACAATATTACCCATGAAGAAATTTGATTAACTTGCCTTCATCTTTCATTAAAGAAACAATGGCTATAGACTTCCATGGACACATTGGTTCATAACTTGCCTCTATCTTTCATTAAAGAAAGAANTATGGGCAAGGGATATTCTATGTTGCAAGAGTTATGGTTAGGTTAAAGGTGTTGGTTAACGGTCAATTGAATGCATTAAAGGCATAGCCCTCATATTTTGAATCCCAACATCTTGGAATTTCATTATTTGTAAATTGTGTCAAATCTTGGTTTGAATATCCTTGTATTTCTATTTATATGTGCTTAGGGATTTTATGTTTCTTCACCAGTGAGGACAGGGATGCAAGATCTATTTACAATTAAAATAACAATTTTACAGTATGTGAGGTATTCATCTCTTTCCAATCACATTTTTACAGTATGTAAGGACTTCATCTCTTTCAAATCGTTATTTTATAGTATGTGAGGTCTTCATCTCTTTCTTTGCCTGTATTTCTCTATTTTAAACTAGGAAGAAAAATATTACCCATGAAGAAATTTGATTAACTTGCCTTCATCTTTCATTAAAGAAACAATAACTATAGACTTCCATGGACACAGTGGTTCATAACTAGCCTCTATCCTTCATTAAATAAAGAATAGATATATTTTCATGGACACGTTGGTTTTGTGGCTTTGGTGATTTGTTCTGGGTATTGGTGGTGTTGTAATCTAGGGGAACGTAAGAGAGAGTTACCAATAGTTTCTTACATAGGAAAACATAGAATACATACATGCAGACATAGATGAAGACATACATAAGTAGTGGAAGACCAAAGAACAACACTTTATTATATGATATATCAATATAACACAATATATTACATTGTCTCTCATAGAGCTTGTCTATTTATACTTATATATCTACTTACCACGAAGTTCTAACTACCTAATTTCCTGGGTCGGTCAGGTAATAGATACCTCGACCGACTTATACATCCAACTTCAATGATCGACTGACTAGATCTTAGTAAACGGAGTCGACTAGCCCCTACAACATCTCTCCCCACCTCAATTCCTTTCTCGTCTTGAGCAAGAGGAGAGTAAAACAAAATCTTTTTTTACATTGAATTTTTACAAAATATAGAAGAAGAGAAAGAGAGATAGCAAGACAGAATATGACTATAGACAAAATCTTCAGGTGCTTGATTATGTTAAGGTGTGGTGTTCAACTGCTCTGATGTTCCTGGATCTTTTTCACTGGTTGAATCGACTATGTCTTATTTTCTGTGGAGATGATATGTTGGTCACATTTCTATGCTTGTTGGGTCGAATATGTTGTTTTCTTGTGAGTGGGTCGTCCCCTAAGTGTCACTTTTGAATTGACTGAATGCCCTATTTTGGTAACATCCCTAGTTTTGAGTCCACAATCATTTCTTCTCACACAAAAGTGTTAATTGAAATGATATTTTGACATTTTCTATCCACGCTCTGTTCAAGTAACTTGAATTGGACTGTAGCTTCCCTCACCATTCATTGGGATGATTCTCGAATGCTCCACTTCCTCTAAGAGTTGATCGATTGAAACCGCAAAGGATAATTCATGCCTTTATGAGATGGTGAATTTATTCTTTTGACGTGTGTGACCAAGATGCCTGACCAGCTTCTGATTTTTTAGGGTCTAGTTTCAAGGGGTCATCATCTGCTAAGTTTGCCGACTCCATGGTCTATGTTGTAAAACTTAACTCTTTGCAAAATGGTTTTTCTCCTTTCTTGAGATCTATTATATAGGGTTTGGATTCGTGATATTGAAGAAAAACTGAGTTATATTGAAATGTTTTGTACGCGGCTCGATCTCCAAAGATATATAAGTGCAGGATTGGTGATGGTTGTTTTCCTTTTATGACCAAGTCGACTATCGTTGAAATGAGTGCAATTGCTTTGTTCTACACATAAAAATCATTGTTGTCTTGCGAATAGATGTTGTTTGTCCCAACTAGATGATCCGTGTGTGTGAGTTGTAGTCATGATTGTTGAAGAGTTAGAGGGCTTCATGTGAGTGGATGTCTATGTTAGTGTTGAACCGAAACTTGTGTGAGCCCTGTTAGGCATTAATCATGGTGATTTCTAATTTATTGTTCGTATGTGTCGAGACGATCTGGAGGTTGTTGTGGAACGATCTTCTATGTTGTTCCTTAATTTTTTTTTTATTATTGTCCGTCCTTTCCTGTCGCAACTTAAATGCATGTTCTTTTCTGGAGTCAATTTTTTCGTGAACAATGTTTTCTTTCGTTCGGCTAACCGAATGGTGTTTTATATCATCGGTTCTGAACTTGTTAGATATACTTAGTCGATGTTCTTGATAGATATCCTGCTCCTCCATTTTGTTGTGCTTACTCCCGATTGTATGATAACCACGCTTGCTTGAACCACACTCGCTTGATTGGGATCTATCTCAATTATTTGATTGCCTTTTCAAGAGTATTTATCTTAAGTCGGGAGATGGGGTGGTGTGCCAATCATGTCTTCTTTTGCTATTTATATGGCTCGACCAGGGGCTTCTTTCTCTCTCCATTATGCTTTTTGTTGTTTTACTTTGATGCTTTGAGATCCTTTTAATACTTAACTATTATTCTATCGATTTTTTATACATGTATCTCTATACCCAAATTTTGTAACTAAATTTGGTTTATTATAATACAAGCATGATCTATTTTCTTAATGATGTGATTAGTCCATGTTTTTTCGACTTCGACCAAACTGTTATGTCTATGGTCGATCCCTATTGGCATCTTTTCCTGCTAATTGTTTTGCCAACATGGCTTATTTCCTTCTATGTKTAGTATTTTTWAAGCGGGCTCCAYTAATCACTTTCTTGAATGGATTCCCTAACAAGGTACAAATTTGGACTGCTCTTGTTGGTCAAATGTCTTCAATAACATAAGACCCAATCCATGTTGTTTCTAGCTTTCTCGGTTTTCCTTTTACTCAACCGTCATATAACAAGACTAGGTCTCCATTTTTTATGTCCTTCTTCTTTAAGTGGCAGTCATGCCATGCTTTATATTGTTGTTTTTTCACTTCTTGATGATGCATTGCAATTACTCTTTCTTCTTCTAGTTTATTGAATTGATATAGTTGGTCATTTATACTTCTATCCTGGTCGAATTTAGCCACGATTGTTATTCTGTTGGAGTTAGAAAAAAAATGTAAAGGAATAAAGGCTACTTTCCCATATACTAAATTGAAATGAGTTTGTCTAGCCAATCATTTGTCAGCATATCTATACACCCATAAGATTGTGGGAATTTTATCATCCCAGTCATTTTTTTCGACACCACATATTTTTGTGAGTCCTTTATGCAATGTTTTATTGAATTATTCAACAACTCCATTTCCTTGGGGGTGATATGATGTTGTTTGTCTATGGTCGATAAGAAATTCTTGTATGCGACCTTTTTTTAGCGGAGAGTGAAGTTCAAGTGAGAAATTCAAGTGAGCGATTTGCACATAATCCTTCCTCTGTCGAGTCAAAATTGTAATAAGGATCTACCTGCACAAGGAGAGATTTTTTGTGTGTTTTAAAATGGCTCGAAGTCTCGAATTATTAGAGTTACTGAACACTCTAATAAACACCACTGAAGACAATAGAGTGATATTGAACAAAACAACTCTTCAATCAGTGCTAACTTGTTTGCAAGTGACGCAAGCTAAAGTTAGATTTATTCAATCTCTATCTCAACTATTGAATGATGAGTTGATAGATCTCAAAAATCAACAACCAGTGAAGTGTTCTGAACTAGTTTTGTTCAACACAACCCTCTCTATGATGTTGGTGATGATGATGCTTTTCATCAACAGTTAGTGAAGGAACAACACAGTGATACAACTTCAGAATCCATTTCAGACGAAGTTGAATCTATTCATGAACCTACATTTCAAGAGTTTTCTTTTGATTTCAGTAAAGAAAACCTTTCAATGATGCATCAACATGCAGTAAATCCACTTCCACGGATTTCAAAGCAACAGGTTCAGAATACTCTTTCCAAGCCCATCATCAGACCTTGGGAAGAAATCATCTACAAAAAGAATAGAACAGGACTTGGATATGACAAGGAAGTTACCTTTCATATTCCTGATTATTCCAGACCAATCAAGTTCCAAAGTGCTGGATTCCTTCAAGAAGCTTCAACTTCACCTGTTCAAGTTCAGCATCAAAATGATAAGTACCAACACTGTAATTGAGTTGGTCACAAGGAGAATCGGTGTTTTGATCTCCATCCTTTCCATCATTGTGGTAAGAATAACCATTCTTCAGACAGATGTTCAACGCTGAAGAAACCTGCAAGATTGAAGATTCACTATGAGTGGATTGATCTTTGGCAATGGTCATCAACAACCAAGCAATTATATAAGTCTTATCATAGAATTCAATCTCGAGTAAAGAACAATCTTGTAGCACATAACATTTTTGTACCTCACATAAGTGGTCCTCTTATGGCGTAGCTTTCGAGCATGGCCCTCACGGGATGAGATAACATGTGGTTTTTTCTGCTTGCCCACTTTGTGTTGTACTCAAAATGAAACAAGTATGGTACTCTCTTGAGCCTAGAAGGGGGGAGTACAATGATGTAACTCTCATGCACCCTAAGGGGGGGAGTTCAAAATTCCAGTGAAGATGGTTCATAAAACCACTTGTGGTCTCTCCTTTCAGCTGACAAAGGGGGGAATTGATGATGGAATTGAGGATGGTTTTCAGACAACAACAAACATCAAGTATGCCAGATGGGCATGAAAGTTTCCAAATGGGCAACTGCGGTCTGTAGATGATAGACTTTGGCAAAATTATGGTTCAATAAGTTTAAGTTGAATCATATAGATTTTGATTTTGAGAGCAATGATGTGAACATTTGGTTCACATCAATGGTCATTCGACCTAGCAGAGGACAAGAGGATCCNAAAACTTCTTATTCAAAACTCACCACCACCATGTATAAATTTTGAATGCACTTTTATTTTTAAATGCTCAAAAAACTAAAAGGCACTTATGCATGCAAGCTCTCTCACCACGCATAAAAAAATTTCTCACGCACCAGCAACCTCACCGCACCAACAACCTCACGATTAGCACATTCACTCCAACTTCATGCTCCAGATATAATAAAAAACTCGCATGTGAAAAACAAATAACTTACACTCATGCTTGCACTTTGAATGCAACCGCCACTCGTGGGTAAATCACAATGCATGCAAATATGAAACTACTAGGGGACACACAGATATGGCAGCTTGGAGATCTGATCTCCCTCACAAATTAACCTCAGGCTACACTGATTCCAGTCCGCAATGGGAACGAGCAGTCAATAATGGTGTAGGCTTCGACGGCAAGAATCCATGCGACCTCTTCACAATTTGCACTTCAACCTCCCAAGCTTACACTGCACGCTCTGATACCAAGATAAAATAAACCATGCAAACAAACACAGTGCCTCCCAAGCTTACACTGCACGCTCTGATACCAAGATAAAATAAACCATGCAAACAAACACGGTGAGGCTACGCTCACTTCTGTATTATTTAATGAAGACAGATTACATCTTTATATAGGAAAAGACTCTCCGGAGCCGCTTACGTGCAAACCAAAGACAACTAGACTCTTAACTAAGCACTGACTCTTAGCACGCCTACAACTGAGTCTCACAACTGAAGCTTATAATTGGTGCTTACACCTGGTGCTTTCTCCATTATTTCCAAGTAGTTTTGCATGGATCAAAGTTTTATATATTTCAGAATCTTATCTCAAAAAGTTTTGGCTCATTTTAAACAAACCCAGATACTCAAAAAATCTATCAAAATNGCTCACTTCTGTATTATTTAATGAAGACGGATTACATCTTTATATAGGAAAAGACTCTCCGGAATCGGTTACATTCAAACCAAAGACAACTAGACTCTTAACTAAGAACTGACTCTTAGCACGCCTACAACTGAGTCTCACAACTGAAGCTCTCACAACTGAAGCTTATAACTGGTGCTTTCTCCATTATTTCCAAGTAGTTTCGCATGGATCAAAGTTTTATATATTTCAGAATCTTATTTCAAAGAGTTTTGGCTCATTTTAAACAAACCCAGCTACTCAGAAAATCTATCAAAATTCTAAATTAGCAAAAAACCTTAAAAACAAACAATTAATTTTTTTTTTATCTCAAATTAACCAACTCCAATTACATAACTTATATATATATATATAATTAAAAACTTTAAATATTTTTCACATCATATACGAATATATTTCTTTGTATTGAATCACCGATCGTACTATACACTAAAATTTAAAAACTGACAGATTACAATAACTTAACTGGCAGATTACATGTGTCTCTTGTTTCCATCACTAACTACAACACAAAATTTCTGCCTTACATTACTTCAACTCTCATTATTTTCGGCATCGCGTTCAGC